>CM056207.1:6647500-6877471 GCA_029692085.1 Gymnothorax javanicus | reverse complement strand
TTTTGTGTTCTCTCCACGGGGGCTGTTTTCCCAGCATTCCTTGTCTGTTTGACGTCACGATATGAGAGATGAAGACAAAAGAGAAAGCTGCAGATTTAACCATGTCTGGAGACACAGAGGTCAATTGTTCTGTTTTTCAGCAAATGAAAATCATGCATTGGATGGATATCACAGTGGCTGTGAGGGCTTTTACGAGAACAGGCTCAGATCAGCTCTGATACAGTCAGTATGCAGCTGGGTGAACAAACTAACGAGGTGGCGCGCTTGTGAGAACCTGCAGACAACGCTGAGAGCTTTATCGACTTCAACAGCTATTGTGCTCTCCGCAATCTGTTGGAGTTCAGATATCTGTAAAATTGTGTGTTGTTGTGCTGTTTTTGACAGAACAAAAAAAAAAAGACTCCGGTGTGCTGACTTTTGGTTGACGGGTCTTTTAGACAGTGGCTCTTGCCATACACACACTGTGCAGTAATCAAATCCAGGAGAATCAGGCAAATACTGCATGCTGGTTTGACAAGCAGACAGCTGTGCGGAGACCGTTTTATTACAAGCAGCATTTGTTCACCTCTACTGAACCTGTCTGCCACCTTAAGAAACAGTTTGTATGTGTTTTCTTAAGGTGTTAGTGCGGAGGAGGTTGACTTTGTGTTGCTTTCTCGCACAATCTCGCCTTGTTCTCATTTACACAAATTACATTCAAAGCAACTTCATGGTTTTGTTGTTCTTAAGAGACTTATACATATATTTTAGGGCAGAAGTGAAGAATTTAATGACAATTATATTTCTTTTTTTTTCTTCAGAAACAGCAAGAGATGAGACAAGTTTTTGTTGAAGTTAACTGAATAAGCTGTTTTTTCAATCTTTTTGAAGAGCTCCTGAAATGGTCTTGAGAAGTTGTTTATCAGTATCATCGCTGTTATAGCTCTGCTTACTTCTGGTGGTTTATTATGAGTATGTGTGCCTCTCTTCTTCAGGTTTAAAACTCTAAATGAATAGGCATGTTATGTGGCAAGCACATCACAGTTGGTATAATTGTAGGTGCTTTAGACAAATTTACATATTTCACCACATATTCTGTATTGACAAAGGAATGTTTTTTGTCCCAAATTTTCAATTATATGAAATTATTTTATGGACCAGTATTTGGTTGCTAGAGCCTGTTGTTTTTCATCAGTTTTCATTTCAATATATGAACGTTGGGCCAAGGTATGGAAACTTTTTGTGCAGTATTGTCCATATGTTTTGGATGGTGACAATTTTTATGTGACTCTGTACTCCCAGGAGTTGATGTGTGAAAACAAGTAGGGGTTAAAGCAGAGACTGATTGACTAATTGGATTCATTTTTGGGTATTTGCATCCATAATACTTTGAGAGCCACATAAGAATTTCCGTCCTTTCTGCTCACAGTCACTGTCCAAAGACTTAATGTACGTACTGTACTGAATCCTGCTTGTTACTAGACAGGTCATCGCTGGTCAGTGACAGTGTTAAATTTGTGGGAAGCTGGGGAGGCTGGGTGTGTTTAATTGTGTGTTATAGCGATGCTGTCACTTGTCTGTGGCCAGCAGTGCTTTGAGTGAAAGAATGTGTGGAACCGTGTGGCTGGAAAAGAGAGGAAGGAAGTCTGTGGGAGTCAGAAGGCAGCGGGTCTGGTTTGATAATGGAAATTTACCCATCTCCCCATTTCCTTTCCCCACAGGAAGTGATGTCATGCACGATGATAATACTAGACAAGCACTGTAATCACACCACAGATGTTCTTTACCGTTATTACGGAACGTCAAGTTAGAGATCCGTTCATTCTTAACATGAATTACAGCTGCTCAGTCTTCTGCCGCACGCTATGAATACTCGTTGTTGGTAAACAAATGAGAAAGTTAATGTACGACACTGAAGAGGATGTGGACATGGCCCTGACAGCCTGTGTGTACACATTTCCCTTTGTTCTCAATCATTTCAATCCTGGATCAGAACCTAATTCAAATTAATGCAGAGGAGTTGCAGTAATGGGGAGCTTAATCTAATCCACGATGAGGGGTTTGGTCACTAACGCTGCCCTGAGTCTGTGCCAGGTTACGAAGTTGGTCTCTCAGCTCTCTTGTTATCTGATGGAGCCTCGGGCAAACAATAGTCTTTATTTCTTTTCATCACCCATTATCCTCTCTGGGGAAATTTAAACCTGTGCGACTGTTATTGGAGCTCACCACGAACTGATTTTTTGAGCTGCAGGGTAATTGCATTAACCTTATTGATAATTACATACAAAGATTGTGTATGAATGAAAAACTAAACTTCAGAACTTTATATCTTTACGAAGGGGAGAGGATGTGAATTATACAATAGTATTTTGAAAAGACTGTCATTCATGTCAGTATTCATGGAGTTTACTGGTTGTTGCTGCGTGGTAAGCTTGTTTCACCTACGTTTAGCACAGGCAGATTACAGGTTGCTGATTGGCTGGATCAGTTACTGTTAACTGATGAAGTGGAGGGAAGTCTTGCTGACAGATTTTTTTCCCTCACTGGCAGCGTGATCCCAATCCCACTCTGGGCTGGATCTCAGTTGGCTGTTACATGTCAGGATTATGTTCTGGGCCATTTTGCTAAGGCACTGTCACAGAGTCATGCTGTGTGAATTGGGCCCACTCCCATTAATTTTTTTGGTAAGTTAACTCCTCCAGACAGTTTTGCACACTATTCTTTCCACCTAGAGTTATCTTTGGTTGCTAGCTATGCGTTAGCATTTTTTCAGCTTTCATACAACCAAATAGACTTCATGTCGTTCTCTTTTGTTTTTTTAAAAACGTGATTCTGGCATTCAAAGTAAACAAAAAGCATAACAAACCAAATTTACTCATACAAAGTTGGTTATTTAGGTGATAGGTGTCTCTCACGTCTTTTAAAACAGGTTTCAAAAATACTGGGAACTACCTTGGTTTTACTTGCCATAGCCACAGTCTGTGCAAGCCAGTAATGTGAACACGAATCTTGCCCAAGATCGGGCTGCGATTCTGGGTGGAGCTTTGGGTGGAGTACCCAATTAATGATGCGTAGAGCTGGATCTATATGAAGAGCTGCTCTGTTCACACACGTTACGAGCTGTTCTGTTCAGTTAACATTCTTTAGGGGCTACGGTTGCTTAGCTTTGGCTTCATTCTACATGTAGGTAGTGAGGAGCCGTCCACAGGAAAAAAAACTGCTTTGCAGTGCCTCTTGCTCCGGTGATGTCACAAACCACCATCCCCTCAGGTCCCGGGCGATTAAACCTGCTGTAGAAGATTACAGGCTCATTTCAGTTTTATTCACGCTGACACCGAGCTGTAGAGTTTTAATTGGGGGCACGGCGGTGTGTCTCTTCCCTGAGCACCGCGTGTGAGCGGTTAGTTTTGAGGGTGGGGGTGGGTGGGGGGAATGAGTATTAAAAACCTTTTTTCACTTTGTATAATCATTATGTACTTACTTAAATGGATCCAGCTGTTATCCCTGGCTCATGGGACACCCTCTGACATGACAGGCCTTGCCCGAAATGTGTGGGAACTCCAGCCGGCTGATTTTAGTGGGGCGTGATCACGAAACCTCGCAGCGTTAGAGGGCTGATCCTGGATCAGATTTCCCCAGTCCATACCCTAACTTTATACAGACAAACTGACCCTAGAATGGCTGTCTGACTTGTCAACCTACAATCAGTTTGCGCCAGTAAGAGGTACAGGATGGCTGCTGGAACTCTGGTGGATGTTCTGAGCAATAAAAACCGATTTTAGTCAGACAGATTGGTGAATGGATGAACAATCCGGTAGACTGAAAGATAGGCTAATATGGACACCCATATTGACATATCCGCTCATTTTCTAATATTAAGATCACAGGGGAGAATATTCATTGAAACTGTCCTTTATAAGGCAGTTCTTTAAGGTGCCTCGTGTCATAATGTAGCATAGTAATGCGCAGTGCACTCAGTTTCGCAATAAAATCGTCATATTACATCTTGTGCTGATTTCCCAGGTGGTCCATAACACTTAATTTTAGTGGTGTTCCATCTCCTTCGATATTCCCAGATCTCATTTCGTCTCTCTTCAGAGCTTTCGTTCGACAATCAAGATGCACCCTGTCGTGATTATTTATTTATTGTTTGCTTATTGGTGTATGGCGGTGGCATGCCACCCGATAAAATATCAGTCGCCTTGACATTACTTTAATCTTCCGAGCTGATTTTTGCCGGGCCCTTGATATTGGAGGTCCTGATCCTGAGGTGTAATATTTGCACAGTCTTACAGGAGGAGGGTCTGTGTGCTCAGAGCTTCGATGGCTTTATTACCGTGACATTTACTCAGAGCGTTAAAATCCTAACAGTGTTCACCCTCTGCCTCTTCGGCTTCGCTGAAGGGAGAGGAGCATTATGCCGCCACAGTGCTGGCTTCTGGACTGGAACTTAGACTGTGCCAGTGTAGATTGTGAAGTAGACTGTGCTTTTGGAGCCTGTCTAAAGTGGACTGTGCCGTTTTAGACTGTGAGCTAGACTGTGCTTTTGGAGACTGTATAAACTTGACTGTGCTAGTGTAGACTGTGAACCAGACTGTGCTTTTGGAGCCTGTCTTAACTTGACTGTGAACTAGACTGTGCTTTTGGAGCCTGTCTAAAGTGGACTGTGCCATTGTAGACTGTGAGCTAGACTGTGCTTTTGGAGCCTGTATAAACTTGACTGTGTTAGTGTAGACTGTGAACCAGACTGTGCCTTTGGAGCCTGTCTAGACTGGACTGTGCCTGTGTTGACCGTGAACTAGACTGTGCTTTTGGAGCCTGTCTAAACTTGACTGTGCTAGTGTAGGCTGTGAACCAGACTGTGCTTTTGGAGCCTGTCTAGACTGGACTGTGCCAGTGTGGACTGGGTGATGTGGACTTTGCCAGTATAAACAATGTTAAGCGGACGGTTCCAGTGAAGACTGTTATCTAAACTGCTTGCATATTGGCAATGTTATCTAGACTGTGCTTTCTGCTGTCATTGTCAGTGACTGGGCCTGTATAGGCGGGGTAGATTAGTCTGCGGTGGGGCCGACTGATTTAGACTGTGTCTATATCTTGTCAGGTGGTGTCTGCTGGTAAAGCATTAGTTCCCTTTCCACCTGTACTGCTGTAGCCTGCTGCAGACTGGGTGAGAAGGTAATTTCTCAGACGATTAGTGAACAGTTTGGCTGTGTGTAGTGCTCAGTGAGCGAGGGCTTCAGTCAGCAGTTCCCCTGTGACATCATGCAAGAGCTAATCTCCTGGCCGCTCAAGTGCCTGCAACCTACCTGTGTGCAACCTCTGCCTCTTCAGAGAAGTGAATGTGCAGTCCAGCTGGTTGAATGGGTCTTATTATTTTCGACAGGCAGCTTCAGCATCAATTAAAGCAGCTCTGTCTTCAAATTCTTTTTGACTTCACTTAGCAGCACTTGTCGAATGTCAGTCTGGTGCTGGAGTTGAGCTGTGGATGCAGTTTACCACTCACTTATGACTGCATTCTCAAACAACCTGGCAGTGAGAAGACCGCGTCTAGCTGTGCACTCTCCCGAGCAATAGCGCTGAAGTTTCAGGATCTATTATCACGTCTTACTGCGTGCCTAATTCCTCACATATGGTTTCTCGCATCTAAACTAGAGACAGATTCTTGACGTATTTCCAAATATTGTCACATTTTAGCCGTCCAAGGACTCTGAGTGGGCTTCTGCTGTCCTAACTGTGAGGGTCAAGCCCCGTCGTCGCTCACAGTTTGGGGGGAGTAGTCCTTACTGCTCTGTTTGTGGGCTAATGGAAGCTCTCGCTCATGGTATCGATTGTGCTTTTAAGGAGAATGCGCAGCTGGGTGGGGTTCTGGGAAATGTGATTGAGTGTAATTCAATAACTTTGAGGGCACGGCCCCCCCTGAGCGACGCTCTTGCTCTCGCGAACCCCTTTCTGGTGTACATGCAAGCTCTTGTTCTCTCTCTTACTTTTAAGGAGTTAATGTATTTGGGCTCTGACACTGAGCCTTGGCCTTGGCTTAGTGTCACTGATCACATTATTAGACTGCATTGTACATTAGCATATAGACTTATTAGCTGTATTGTGTCATGTCAATTTAGTTTTTTTATGAAAGTGTCCGTGCATTATTAATTATCCCAGACTTTTGACATTGACTGAATGGAAGAGGAGATTTTTTTGGTTTTGCACTTATCAGCCAATTTTACTGCTATTGCTAAGCTAACTGTTTAAGTCACTAAGTGATTCAGTATTACATAGGTTTAACTGGAGGTATGGACTTTGAAAGTAATACATTGTTGTTGAACCGGCCCATATGAACGTCTTAAAGCTTGAATTAAAAATCTGTGTTTGAATAACTGCAGGTATAAAAGTCCAGTAGTGTTTTTTTGCCCCAAAAAAACCGCAGTATATGGTGCTACATGCCAACTAACGTGATCCCATGAGCTCATCGGAGCACTTGAGGATAAAACCTTGTGTTACTATTTTGAAGAGCAGAGGAACAAGAATGAACTGATGTTCCTGATTACCCTCACCAAGCTGTTTGGTTTGAAATGGTTTGGAGGGAAGTTAACATTTTACTTTAACACTTTTACTGGAATTATGAACAACAATTAACTGATACGAGAACTAGAAAAAAAAAGACCAGAACTTGAATCTCTTGTACTGAGATAATTTTTGAGTAGCCTGAGGACTCTTGCAAACTAAGTCTCCATTTCTTAGGTGTTGTCACATGTGACGTGCCCTTTGTCAAGGGCAGCTTTGAATATAAAGCCAGAACTCGAGGTCCGAATGTGCCTGCATGTACTGAGGAGAAGATAATTTATTAAGCGTAGACAGTCAGTCTGGATCGTTCTTTTTGCTTGGCCTTAATTAATAACACCCATTTCTGCATGTTTCGGTATTTATAGGCAGGATAGTTACTGAGAAAGTTTAAACTGCTGCCCTTACAAAGACTGATCGAGCCTGAGCTATGACTGCAGTGTATTTAAACAGATGTGCCTTCTGCACAGTAGCTTGTGGTAATGTGCACTCACACTGCACTCTGCAAGTGCTGCCACATAAATGAGCCCACGCGTTTTCTGCGCAAATTTGCACCTCAGATGATCAGCACAAATATCTGACCCACTTCCCAGGGACTGGAGCTATCTATCTCCTTTTTCAGATCAAGCGCTGTAGTGACCGGTCAAATTATTATTCAGTATTTAAGAGTTCATTTGGGTCCAGTGGGGATCACTCATTTTCTAATAGAATAAACTTCATATCTTGATTTCAACATGACTTGGCGCTGAAGATTTTACTGCGTAGGCTTGACACATTGGACTCCTTCGGGGAAACTATGGGAAGGGCTGTCTTGATGTTGTGCACTTTTGGGTAATAATGACTAGCTGTCCTATGTATCAATGTGACATCTTGGTGAGTAATTGCAAGTAATTATCCAGGCGGTATATCTTGCAAAATTGATACCCCCAATGTATCTTACCCTCATCGCAGAAAGTCAGGCTACTGATGTATTTTGAGTCTTGCACTGGCTTGGATAGTTTACGCAGATTATTCCAACTTGACTTGATTTTTGTTGCCTAAGCTTTCATGTATGCTACTGTAGACATTGTCGTCCTCTGCTACATGTCTGTATTGCGTCACACCATAGTTGCGGATAGTTTGGTCTGGTTTTATTGTCTACTTATTTTAAAGTAACTGGGAGCTTGTCATCTATTGTTATCAGTGCAGCTGTACAAAGACAGAGCTTCCAGAACATTCACATAGACTGTGGACAAGTCCATCTGCAACATTTCCTGCAAATTCTGTTGACTGAAAAACAATAGACACTGCGGAGGACCGACACGCGCTTTAAAAAAAAAAAAAAAAACAAAACAAAAAAACCATGAAGCACACTGCATTAGGCCTGTCTAAAAATCCTGTAAAATAGTAAAAATCATCATTACTATGTAAATGAAAACGAATACATTGGTGAATAAATGAACAACTAAATAAATATCGGTGCACTTACAATTAAATTGCAAGGATAACATCGCGCGGCGGGGGTCTCTCCTCAAGTTCTTAGCAGCCATGCGCCGCTAATAGAGGGCCCACGTGACAAAATGGCGAACACACACAGGCTTTTATTTTCCTAGAAAGGAGAAATGTGCCGGACTGAAGTGGAGAGGAGGAGATACGAACGAGCTTGGGCTGAAATACACGCCTCTTACGTAACGCGGTAGAAGTATTTCTGAGCGGATAAAAGCTCTCCCTTTCGCGACCCCCCGCACCGCTGTTCTGCACTCGTTCACACTCAAAGGAGCCCTTTGATAAACCCATTAGACAGAACGGATCGGACACAATGGTCACGTCGCGAGGCATTTGCACGCTACCTTGCTTAACCACTGCTGAGAGCACAAGGACCAATTGAAAGCGCTCGGCGTGGGGAAGGTGCAGTTTAAACGAGGTGAGCTGATTCGCTCGCCCTCCCGCCTACCCTGCACATGAGGCGGTCCACATTTCATCTCTTTTATATCAACGAGAAACGGCTGTTTGGCCTGGCCTGCTGAAGGGGTGTTGTGCGGCGCTTTTAAGCGCTGCAGCGGTGCCCTGTGGGTGAACTGAAAGGCACTATCCACACTTTTCTCTTCCGGAAAGTTTCTCGACCTCACTCATTCTTCGGGTTGTGTGCTGGCCTCGGTTTTACGCTTCCTGCCTTTGCCATTAAAAGGTTAACTGTGAAAGCAGTAGTTATGAGCCTGGTTTGTTTCTGTGTTTGGAGAAACACATGGAGCATTGAAGCCCTGAACCAGTTTTACTGACAAAAAAAAAAAAAAACTCTTTAATTACCTGTGCGATGTTAGCTGGCTTCAGTTAATGTCGAGGAAACCAAAAACAAGTATTTGGTGTTTTTATCGTCATGAATTTCACCAGTATCTTTAGTGATGTTTCAGATTGGCTGAAATGGCTTTTGTTGCTTTGTTTTATTCAGTCACTACATTTGTGGTCTAATAAATGTCATAGAAGACTCCTCAACCTGTGTGCTTGCTTGGTCCCTGCGGTTAGCAATTTTGTGCTGTACTTTCTTTTTACTAGTTTTGATTTAACCTCTTCCACCCTGGGCTTGCCATTGGAGGGATTATAGCCCTACTCTCACCTGGTTACGTGCAATCTTAAAATAAATTAGGTTGGACTGCTGAAAAAAACGCTAAAATGGGAGATGGAATTCTGAGAAAGTATTGAATGAAATAATGATTTGATTTTTTTTTTTATCCCTACTATATCACTATTAAGTAAGTTGTCAATGTAAGCAATTGATAAATCTTGGTGATTTCTTGATAATTTCTTTATAATTACGGGCTTATATGTTGGTCTTGATTATTCAGTAAATAAATAGTGTGATTATTAATCGGGCCATCTTATGCAGGGACAGCTTGAAAGAAATCATGCGTTTAAGGGTCAGAGGCTCATGTCATGCCATTGAAAATCCCGTAACGCCAGCGTTACCGCTAGGGGCACATTGGGCTTTAGGATGTTGAACAGTGGGACATACCATGCGGCAGGATTAGTGTCCTGTAGACTGTGACGATGTGACCTATGTAAAACCTAGTGCAGCTCTTCCATGGAACTGCAGCTTACTCAGTAATTCTGCTTTGTGAAATGGGGTCCCGAGCTGGGCTAGATTTAGTGGTGGATAACATAGCAGCTGAGCTGTGATTGGCTGCATTGAATCAGATGGCCAGATTTGCTTCAGTGTTGGAAGGAGGGAATAGTTGCTCCTGTCTTCTCACACACTGTAAAGTCCCCGCTGGCTTGAGCTGGACCCTGACCCCTCCCGCCCGCCCGCCCCATTATTGGTGTGGAGAGCCAGATCTCATCAGCGCTGGTCTGGGAGTGCGTGAGAAAGTGGGCTAGGCCTCTGGTCGCAGGTCCCCGCTGGGTTCTCGTTAACAGATTACGCCGTTACCTTCGTCACTGCTCCCGGCCGCTCCTCCCAGCCCTATGTCTCCCCCTCTTTTTCTGCCTTTCATCTTGCTCTCTCTCGTCTATGTTCACTCTCACTCCCTCTCTCGCTTTCTCATACACCCTCCCGCTCTCGCTCTCCTCTCACACTCTTTTACTCGTGCTTCTCTGGGTCTGACGATCACACTTTCGCTCTGTTTCTCTCAAATCTGGGACCTCTCTTTATCGCTTTTAGTTTGCCTTCTCTCTGTTGCTCAACCCTCACTCTCTCACACACCATTTCCCTTCTTTGGCCCAAATTTACATCAGACTCCATTTTCTCTTGCTTTGCCTAAAAAATGACAAAGGAGAGCATGACTAGTGCTCATCGATTATGTGCGTGAACATTGATTCGTAAAGCGCGCCAAGGTTTTGATTTCATTCAGGCCTTTGTTTTCATTCCTTTGTGTAGACGTCCTTAAAAGAGACGTGGCGTGTAAACAGGTCTAATTAAAAACAAAAGTTTTGCTTGCACCAAAAAGTGCTTTGTGTGGCCCATCTATTTATCATGAGAGACGCTTTGCGGGATGCCCTTGGATGCAACTGATATTTTATGCTCTTTCATGACCTTCCAAACTGAAAACAAATTATTGATGAGTTAGACAGGGCAGTACAAACACAGACAGATGAGAAAATCAAAGATGATGGGCGACCCCATGACCTCTGTGAGGAAAGTTAATACTTTATGAACCAAAGCAACTTTTTTTTGTTTTTTTTTTGATGTTGTTATTGCTGTTGTTACATTGAGATTTGCCATAGTAGACCATGACGAGAACAAAATGATGCTGAGCAGTACGCGCTCATGGAACAATTGGGCTGATTTACACAGGTTTTTAAGGCAGACTTTTGCTGAAGTGCCACCCACATATTATTAACGAATGAAACCCATTCTTTGCTTTATGGAGAGCAGCTTTTTGTCTGCGTGTGTGTGCGCGTGTGCGCGCGCGTGTGTGTGTGATAGTGAGCGGAGAGAGAGAGAGAGAGTTTGTGAGTGATTTGAGATGTTACATGTGGTACTCTCCCAAGATGCCTGATGTCACTCGTGGTAGGTTTCCACGGTGACCCCTTCCTGCCCAGTGACACTGGCAGGTCACAGAGGACGTGCCAGCGGCCTCCTCCGTCTCGCTCGGCCCCGCCCGCGCCTGACCGTCTCGCGGTCCAGATAATGAGCAGGTTGGGCCCGTAATTTGCAGTTTGCGATGGGACAGGCGGCGGCCTGGCGGGGCGAAGCGCCGAGCCGTGCGGTAAACAGGGAGGGCCGGAGGTGCCCCAAATGAAGGCGCAGAGGCCGTAAACAGGAAATGGCCCGGGGGCGGCCATTTTCCTAGCAAAAGTTAAAATGAATAAAAATATGGCTTGAAAGACCCACCAGATGTAATAACACTGCATGGGACGTTCACCGTACGGGCCAATCAAGGTTTCTGCGTCACAGATGTTAAAAAAAAAAGCACGCACTGCATAAAAACTCTGTCTGAGATACAAAGACAGCCTTGATTTTCCAAGCGGAATGGGAGCTGGCCGCTCCCCCGTTAGCCGTTACTCCACCCCTGCTACACCTGCCACCGCAGATGGGCACTGGGGTCGGTTTCAGGTCAGGCTCTTTAAGTACTGATGGCCTGGAGTGCACCTGCCCAAAGCATGCTGGGTACGACCTCTGCACTCTGGCTGTCAATGGCCTTATTGGAGGGATGCAAGAAAATTAGTCTGCTCTGCCCACAGGTGTTTCTCTGTGCGTGCGCTTATGTGTGTATCTGTCTTGTTGTTTGTGAGCGTGTGTTTGTGCTCGTTTGTTTTTACGCTTGTATGCATCTGTGTGCTAGTCTCTCCGAGGGTCAGAGGGATGGGTGGGCGGTGGTTGTATTAGGTAACCGGTGAAAACAGGCCTAACCCCTGTAACGTTGCACTGAGAGGGTGGCTGTTCTCCCGTCCAGGCTGCATCACTGGCATCCAGGAGCTTAATGAGGCTGAACGCTGCCCTGGCAGTTATCGACCAATCATCTAGGAGAGCTCGTCGCTATTTTGATTTAAATCGGTGTATCGTGCTATCTGAGCTAACAGACTCAAAGTATATTAACTTATGTCTCAATAGAGATGATATTTACCGCACAGTCCTGGTATGATCATATAGAGTGTCATGTCCTAAAGATATTCATTAATGCTTTTGTAACCAGTTGGCTATTTCTCCAAGAATGACGAGGTCACAATAGTCTCTTCTCACGACTATTGTTAAATGTAATTGCATTTCTTCAATCATTTAATTGCAAGAAGTAAAGCTTGAATCATCAGCACTGAATTTCATATGCAGTGCTGTCCAGTAAAATTGGCAAAGATTAGAGCTGAAATGGCTGTCAAAAAATGTGCTTGCTGTCAGTGCATTCAAAATGTGAACAAAAATCTAACTTTAAATAAAAGAAATGATTTAAGAATCTTTGAATACATGTTTATCCAGAAAGAGAAAAATGGTATAAATCTCAGAAGGAAATCTTATGAATCTTGTGAGGAAAATCAAATTGAAGTGTAATGCAATTCATATTTTACTCCAAGTTCATCATAATGATTAGGAAAACTTAAATGGTCACTTGTCACTTCCTATTTCCTGCTATAATCCAGACCAGGAACCAATTGCGGAGAGTTCAATTCAATGGTAGAGTTTATTGGTAGTAATACGGTAATGACAGAGGGGCGGAGCCCAGAACGACACCTTTCAGTTCAGTTGGTACAAGCTTGGGTGTGGGGGTGTGTCCGCACCTGGCCAGTGGCGTCCCAGGGCAGTAGCCAGGTGGAGTACACGCCAGTCAGAGCAGAACTGTCAGATGGCAGGACCGGGGGGTTTAGCAGGAATGCAGTCTCAATTCCGATGCCCATAGAAGGCTTGGGATGTATTCCTAATAAACTGGGCAGAGGAACAAACTGTAAAGTGATTAACAGGAACAGCGTTCTGATCGTGGAGACCAGGAGAAAGGCTTGGGAACTTGTTCCTATCAGTAAGACAAGGAAGAGTACTTCAGTATTTGACCATCATTAAAGATTAAAAACAATTTCCAAAGACGATAAACTTTCACTCTGAAGATACGGACTGGTTGCTAACGGGCACATGGCAAGAGACAGTCCAGCAGCTTGCAAACTCAAATGTAAGGGAATGGGAATCGCGGATGCATGAAACCTGGCGGGCGAGGCACGCAGGATGTCAAACCAATCAAAGGAGACAAAATGTCTAAGACATGGAGGCTGCTGGATGAAAGGAGACACGAAAGAGATTCATACGAGGGTTGTGAAAATTTCTCCTGGGTATAATTGTGATTTGACACACCAATTTCCCATCTCTATGGTTAAGACCAATGATAACAGTAATTGATGTGTGACAGAAAATTGTTTAGCTTCACAAATGTGGGAATAGCTATGTGAAAATAGCTAAAGAAATTGATTTAGTCTATGGGAGTCATAATTAAAGAAGTTCCAGGTACATCTCAATGTTAAAAATCTACTTGGAAGTGGGCTTATGGATATTTGGACCGCATGCATTCAGAGGAGGATGGTTGAAGTGGTTAAGAAAATTCAAAGGATTACCGTTGGAGAATTGCAGAATTTAATTTAATTATGTCATGTGATCAGAAAGTCTCCAAACCTGTGATCAGAGGCCACTTTCTGAACTGCAAGATGTCCTCAGAAAACAAACTTGTGTGTCTACAGTTTGCTAAAAGGTACTGGAACTTAAAATGGGTCTGGGGTCAATGGTCAGACTATGCCAAAAGAGAGCACTTTGGCAGTGAACACCAGAGATGGGTTTGGCGCGAAACCAAAAACAGCCATTCCGTGAAGAGCCTCATCCTTACTGTTAGGTATGGCTGTGGATTTTTGAATTTTTGGGGCTGTTTTTCTTCCCAAGAAAATGGATGACTTATTATGTTTCCTGGTATCATGGATCAAAACTCGACTGTCTCCACCAGAAAGCTTTAATTTAACCATAGGTGGATCTTCTACCTGGGAAATAATCCAAATCAAGCACCAAAATCAACACAAAAATGGTTTGCCAACTACAGATTTAAGGTTTTACCATTGTAATCCCTGTGTCTTGACCTAATGCCAATGGAAAACCTTGTAGATGCTGAAGAGAACAGTCCATAAACATGAGCTTAAGAATTTGAAGAATCTGCAGGAACGGCCTCAATGGCCTTGTTATGTTGTCTGAAACATCATTACACATAAAAGGAGAGAGCTCCAAGCTTTAGTCATGGCAAAAGGAGGCTGCTTACAGTTTTGAATGAAGTGGATTCAATAATTTTGGTGGTGCACATTTTCAAGTAAAATATGTTTCATCATAATTTTTGTCTAGTCATTGCATTTCAGTTAAATGCTCTATTTTTGTTTATATTTAATTTGAATTTTAACCTTGTCGGCTCATATTTACCGAGGGTGGATGAGGTCTCTGCGTATCTATGTTGCTGATGTCTAATATATTTTTCAGCAGTGGGTACTGACTTTGGGCTCTAGTTATGTGTTATTCACAGTTTTTGTCCTTTGCAAATGGCAAATTTATCACCTTAGCTCGGTTTGGTTGTTTTGTGGTCTGCAAAAAAGGAATTTGCGTCACAAAGGCTGGCGTTGTGAGAGCTTTGTGTCAAAGAACTTGTTTACACATTTTAACGCAGACACTGTTGTTCTGTTACATTTATATTGGAATGTATCCCAGCCAGCTGAGGTTTTTGCAAATAAAAGCATATCATTCATATCTTTTTCTTTCCCTGTACTACATAAAGAATGCCTACATGTGGTGGTGCGATCTAATGGGAAGGGTGGGGGTGTTTAGATTTTTACATGCGAATGTCTTTTTTTTGTGTGGGGGCAATACAAATAATTAACTTCAGTTTCACTCTTGTTTTAATACCACAAGTACCATTTTGTATACAGTTTAAATGGCCCACGTCTTTTCACAGCTTACCTGGTGAAATGACCTTTATTCCCTCTAGCAAGTGAATCCGTTTCCCCTTGAGGGGGGCAGTTCTAGTGACCCCCTCAAAGTTATGTGCTTGTTCTTCAACTAACATCATGGCCGTCCAATTCTATTTTTAAAATGGGGGCGCTAAGTTCGAAGGGGGTTTTGGATTCCTCCCCCAGAGAATTTTTTGATATTTAACTTACTCCCTGCATGTAGTCCCTTCCTGACACAACTTATGCCGACATCAAAAGTTAATTTTCAAGAATTGAAATGATCACTATTTCGCTTACATTACTGCCTTTCCTTACAAGCTAGTCATGGTGCCATGTGGTCATCAGGGCGTTTGTCTCTAATATCAGTGTGAGAAAAAGAAATGGCGGAATGAAAAGATGGAGAAAAATGGGAGTTGAAGAGCTGTGTTCATCATCATTTTGTTGAACTTGGCACAACTAAATTCTGTTCACCTTGTGAATTGTTTTGACAAATATTTGTTCATACAGCACCCAATTCATACATAAGATGTAGCTCGAAGTGCTTTACAGTGAAGCATTCAACAGCCGTTTTGAACGAAACAAAATGAAAAACAATGGAAAATGGGGAAAAAAATAACAAAATTAATTAGTCAGGGGCTGGAAGAACCTGCTGCAATCTCGCCAACCTAATGTTTCTGGGTCTGACAGCGAACAACAACTAGCTGACAATGGTCCACATAAAGGTACACGGAAGTATTATGAGTGCTTACACTTCTGAGAACAGGTTTATGACAGTTTGCTAACTGGCTGTTTTTCCTCTGGAAATGAGTAGCTCCTTGCTAGTGGGCTATGTTTTGATTTAACTAGTGTTAGCTTTAATCATACAGTGTTAAAGTAAGGGTTTGAACATTATTTTTAGAATGTTCACGTCACTTAGCACTTACTTTGTGAGAATGTGGTTCACTCAGTCAATGAGCATTTTTTCACCGTTTCCAATGAATGGTAAAGGTTATAGAACCGGAATATTATTGACAAAACGGCTGAATAAATCACTAAAGCGTCTTTATACCATCACTATCATGCCTTCATTTTTTTCCTGCAATTCAATAGGTGTTTGTTTCATGCCTTCACAAACAAACTCATTTGGCGGTGATGTCATTCACAGTTTCTTTAATCGCAAATGGGGTATGTATTGCATTTTGAGGTGCGATCACAAATGAGAGTAAGCAGGTGATGCTTTGAGGCTTGCTGTGGCAGAAATGGTCAGTACAATGGGCTACGATGGGCAGAAACACAGCCAGTAGTAGCCTGGACACATCCAACATTAGCATCTCCTCTACGTTAAATCATGTGGGCGTGGGAGTCAGTGTCTCCTTTTCTTCATACATTGGTTAAGCATTAATGAATCACGCCAATTTGCTTGCCAAAGTTTAACATAATTGTACTCAGTGCTGCAAAAAACAGGCAAGAATTCTTCACCCATGAAGTTTTTTTTTTTTTTTTTTTTTTGCCCTCTTCACTATAAATGGTGTGCGATTGTTTGACACTTGTTCTTTGTACATATATGACTACGCCTTTAGACTAACCCTTTTGACAGCAGCGCCACAGTTCTGCTTTGTGTCATGAAATTATTGGAATGGTGTTGGCTGTGCTTAATTTCGTTTTACTGTTAGCACTTGCGCTTCGCAACTGAGTTTACTTGGTCAATTTAGGGCCTTTTGTGTTAAAATGTGATGAGAAATTTATTAGAAAGGAACTCAAGAATATTGATGATTTATCTCTGCGGAGTGAATGATGTTTCGCATGCTGTAAATGAATTTGAACATGTTCTCTTGGTTTGTACGGTACGCCCTTTTCCTGCGGATTAACCCTGATGTATGAAAATTCTTAATGCTTCCTGCAGTAAACACCAACAGAACTGGCGATGTCTGGTATATATTGTCTGTCACACATGTAAGGGAAATAATTTGGTGGAATTGGTCCAGACTTGTAAACTTGCTGAATGCAGAAATACAGATGTATGTAGAAGATTTAAAACAAAACCACTCATCATGAATGTTATTCTCTCAAACCACAAAATGCTTGTCAGGTTTTTACAGATTATCCCCATTGAGTTTGCATAACAGTAATTTCTGAAAGCCGACCTTCATTTTCTGATCTACGGGATGCATACACACTGCCTGGGCAAAAAAAAAAAAAAAAAAAGTCACACACTCACACGCAATATTTTGTTGGACCGCCTTTAGCCTTGATTGCAGTGCTCATTCGCTGTGGCATCGTTTCGATTAGCTTATACAATGTCACAACTTTTATTTCTGTCCAAAGTTACGTTAAGTTTTCGCCAAGATCTTGAATTGATGATGGGAGAGTCGGACCGTTGCGTATATTCTTCTCCGTCATGTCCCAAAGATTCTCAGTGGGCTTAAGGTCTGGACTTTGGCCAGTCCATGTGTGAACATGATATCTCAAGCTCCCTGAACCACTCTTTCACAGTTTGAGCCCGATAAACCCTAGCATTGCATCTTGAAATATGCCTGAACCATCAGGAAAGAAAAAATCCATTGATGGAAAAACCTGGTTATGAAGTGCATTCAGGTCATCTGCTGACCTCATTTTTTAGGCACATGTTGTTGCTGAACCTAGACTTGACCAACTGTAGCAACCCCAGATCATAACACTGCCCCGACAGGCTTCCACAGTTGGCACTTGGCATGATAGGTGCATCACTTCATCTGCCTCTCTTCCTACCCTGATGGGCCCTGGAACAGGGTAAATCTGGACTCATCAGATCACATGACCTTTTTCCATTGCTCCAGAGCCCAATCTGTATGCTTCCTAGCAAACTTAAGTGTTTCTTTCCAATAAGCTTCACTGATAAGTGGTTTTCTTAAGGCTGCACGGCTGTTTGGTCCCAATTCCTTGAGTTTTCTTCACATTACGCTTATGGAAATGCTCTTGCTTTCACGATATAATATAGCCATGAGTTCTACTGTTGATTTTTTCGATTTGGTTTCACCAAACGTTTTAAGTGATCTCTGATTACAATCATTCAAGATTTTGCCGAGTGTATTTCTTCTTCGAAGATGATGATTCACCACTATCTTCTCAGGTTTAAATAATGCGTTGGACAGTTCTTAACCCAACTGTAGTAGTTTCAGTAGTCTGTTAAATTGTTTTCCTGGCTTGATGCAGGCCTATAATTTGACCCTTCTGAAACAGAGTAACATGTTCTCACGGCCACAGGATATGCCGTCCGTCCGACATACTTTTTTAAAAAATGAGAAGTTACTCCCTTTATCAGTCAGGGTTAAATAACTTGTTGCTAGCTGTAACATATTAATAATCACTGCAGGAATTATCTAGTGGAAGGCTCTGACCTATTTTATTAGTTAAATCCAGGTGATGACTTTTTTTTTTTGGATGGGCAGTGTATAATTTGTGCATGTATTGGTTTATGTTAAATTTTATGATTTATCTAAGTAAGTATAGTAACTGCTGATAATTTGTCCGACAAGGTTAATTCAATTTAAAACGAGGTATTCAGTGCATTTTCCTGGATGGGTCTCTTTTTCTTGGATATTGTATTTTGCCAACTGGTGCTGGCTGCTTTTAGTGCGGATAAAATGTGCTAATTTAATCAATTCTAGTTTCCAAAGTTGCATTGACCCCAATAGAGCTACAAAACAGTATTCTTCTCCCCGTTTCTAGGAATACATGTGTGAATTCTCCAATTTTATTGCAGAAATTAAGAATCAAAAGCCATATTGACTGTGCCAGCTCTGATGTGGATGACTGTTTTGGGCACAGTGTGGAGGACGGTTTCGGCAAGATTAGCGAAGAGGGGGATTTCATGTACAAGCGATGCGGTGTAAGTAACCCTCCCCCGTCCCCTGCCCGTTTGTGTTGATCCCCTGTTCTATGTTGATGTCCACTGCAGGCTTTAAACAAGAAGGAGCACAGAGGCTGTGAAAGCCCGGACCCAGACTCCTCCTATGTCCTCACCCCCCACACAGAAGAGAAATATAAAAAAATTAATGAGGAGTTTGATAATATGATGAGAAATCATAAAATCGTAAGTAAATGGAGTGTTTTTTTTTTTTTTTTTTTTGCCTGGCTTTTTGGCTGCATAAAGGATGCCCTCCCCTCCTCTATGCGGTTTCGTTTCTCTTCTTATATTTCTCACTGTTGATTAACCCCTCCTCCTTTCACCTCTCGTCCAACCCCTGCCCTCAGTCGACAGCGTAATGAAGACGACCGGCCGTCTGAAAGGAACAGTTTCCAGTCGACGGAAAGCGCATTTGTTTCCTCTTTAATTTGCTTCTGTGTGTGCTGCTCGCGTGTCGTCGCGCACTCTGATAAGATCGCTTCGTGAGGACAGGAGTGCTGGGTTGTCTGTTTTCCTGTTAGAGAGTTGGGTTTGCGTTGGTGTCGGACGGCCGGGCTTTTGTGTCCGTCAGTGGGAAAGGCCTTGGGGTTATTTGGGGTTTCTGAGATACTTGGGGGTGTCCTGTACACTGTGCATGAATTTGAGCCTCCTCGTTCTCCTTAAAAATGATTGGGCATGTTCAAAGAAAAGCACATCCAATTTGTACAGACGTTATTTAGATTGGCAGTCGTTACAGAATGATACAGGAGCATTCTCAGTGACGGCATTCTCTTCTGCGAAATGTATCCCCACAGAGAACCTCTAATGAGGCAATGGTGATCTTATTTTGGTCATTGACTGTTGGTATTAAATAAAGTTAATATAGGATTCTGATTGCTGATGGTCTTAACACTGTAACTCGGCTTCTTTTCCCCCATTAACACACTAATGGATTCACTAACATCTTCTCTGTAATCTGCTTGCACTTGTTTCATTCAACCCAGACACTGTCAAGCCTGTGATAATCAGCAATGAATTGTGAGATAATGGGGAATTTAATTGCTTAGGACTACATTAAAGGTAGTGGTGATGGTAACTATTATGGAAATAGTCACGGTACTGTAAAGTGAATGCCCATTGTAATGACTGTTTTATTGAATTGAAATGGTAACAGAGAAACAGTTTCTGATCATCTCTTATACCCAATACCAGCGGACTGATGCTGACTATTCCTATGCTGTTCTGGTCCTTCATAACGATGCACAGCACGCATTTGCATGCTTACGAAATGGTTAAGAATGCTTTATAATAAAGTTTTGCATAAAAGCGTGGGAGATACCCCCCACACACGCGTTTCCACCGGTGGAGAGTGAGGATTTGGATAGCCACTTGGGTGATTCAGTGGCGCTCACCACAAAGCATTACCTCGGCAAAATTTCATATTTAATATGCCGTCTTCTCCATCGTGGACCCCAGTTTTTGCGACTCATCTTGAAAGACAGCCCAAGTTTCGGTAAATGGGGGCTTCAGCGGACAGTAGAAATACTTTTGACTTTTATAAAATAACATTAGAGCATTAACCCTTTCAGCGCTGCAGGCTACTTTAGTTGCCCAATGATGTAAGATATCAAAATCAGATGCTGTTGAAAACCTATGATGTGGCAACATGTTTAAAAGAGCTCCTGCAGGGGAGCTTTTTTAAACAAGTTTCCACGTGATAGGTTTTCAACAGCTCAGGATAACTGCATTTTTAATTCCTTGAAAATGTATTCAGAGCTCCAAGGATTAATTAGTGATCGTATTTGTAAATTGCTTTTTTTTGTTATAACAGTTGCTCAGAGCTTTTAGACGTTTGCTCTAACTTGAAACACCCTCTGACTCTGGGCCTTGGAGTGCAGACGTGTGTAAATGTGCCACACGTTTGATAAAGTGTGTCTCCAGCAGCGAGTGCTTTGTGTCATGAGCCGGCACTGTTTACCGCCACACTCTCCACCGCAGTGGCTGTTTGCTGTCAATCACACAGGCCGCTGATCCTCCACTTGTCTCTTCTCCCCCCCCCCGGCCGACGCAGCCCGCCGCCCTGCCGCAGCACAACTTCTCCATGCACGTGGCGGTCCCCGTCACTAACCCCACCGGCCTCGCCTACAACCCAGCCAACTCCCTGGGCGCCCAGTCCCTGGTGGGCGCATCGTCGCTGGGCGACGGCGGGATGCTCTCGCCCCCCCAAGGCTCCCTCCACAGGGGCGTGGCCTCTCCCGGGGTCCCCCAGCGGCCCCCCAGCGCTGGCAGCACAGGTCAGTGTTGTGCCCAAGTCCCTCAGATCTGCAACACCAGCGCCAAAGCTCAGTGTCGCCTTAAAAAATACTGATGTAATGTGCATTCTGTGAGTATTCAACTTGGGCTGCATCTCTTTCATGTTTCACTGAGTATTGATGTAAATTCTCACAAATTAAAGCCCACATTCTCTCTGGTTACCTCAGACTCATTGTTCCATTGTGCTGCAGTTCTGTGCCAAAAGTTGTTACTGTCCACATATTTTTTACATTTATACTGCAATGCGTTTTTATATTCTACATATTGTTAGCCGCACAGCATAATTGCCTAAGTCATTTTTTTGCCAAATTGAGATATCAGCTGCCTGTTCGTGTTGGAGAAAAAATGTGGTTTTTTTTTTTCCTTTTCTCTTAAAACCTTAAGATAATAAAAAAAGAAATTAAAATCCATTCTATTACATAATTAAAAAAAACCTTAAAAAACAAGATAGACAATTATGCTATGAAGCTAACGATATTCTTCGTTTACATTAACCATGCAGAAAAAAAAAGTTTGGTGAATGTTGAGTTTGCATTGTGTGGATGTGCTGAAATTCTATATGAGGTTCGAGGAGATTTTTGTGAAATAATTAATTACCTTTTTCTGTACAATGTGAGAGCAAAAATGTCTGCATGTGTTAGCTTTAAAATGAAATTAAAGGTCTGGTAAAAAAAAAAAAAATCGCAAAAGGTCAGGCTAGAGACTGTAACCTGAAAAAGAGTAGGACTGAAAATAAGGGAACAGAAAAGAGAACTTGAGGTCTTTGTTTATCGTGACGGAGGTGTGAGATGATGGTGTCAGTTCACACCTTCAGGAGGGAGGTGCCGTCAGACAGGAGCGAAACTCATTAGCCGCGTTCTGCTAGCTGCAGCGCGGTGCACGGGCGACGTTACCTTCAGGCCCCTCTCGCAGTCACGGGGGCTGGTGTTTTCTCATGAAGTGCTGCACTGGAGTTTGGCTCGAGTTTGCTGCGGATGAGAACGGCGAGCTAGTGAGCTTTCCATACCATACCTCACCTCTCAGACATGTACAAAATGTATGTTTTTTTTTTAACAGTGGGAGCTGACATCTTTGCCTGCACAGCAAACAAGTTTTCGGGCATATTCTGCTACCTGTCACGCAACAAGGTGACAATAAGTGCTGAAGCCATCTTTTTTGGTCGCACAAATTAAACATCTTTGCCTCTCTCACCTCTCCTTGGGGTAGCCTAATTTCTCACACTGTGGGTGTGAAGACCTGAGTTCTCTCTTTCACCAGGGGAGTTAGAGGAGACGTATGTGCTAACTTCCGCACCCACGGGCTGTGAAAACACCCCAGACCAGCAGAATTCAAGCGCAGAAAGCCATGGCCCTCTGGGCTGAGCTAGCAGAAATCTCTCCCCAACAACAGCGGTGAGATTTCAGCCTTCTCAAGCCACTGGGAATCTGTCAAGCTGTTGAAGAAACCTTGAGTGACTCATTCCAGACATTTTCCTCGTATCCAGAAACTCGCTGACACGCCCCGAGCCCAGTTTCTTTGTGTGGGAGAGGATGGAGAAAAGGCTGATGTCGGACATAAGTTCAGTTTTTATGAAACATTTTTATGAAGTCCTTAACAGTCGTCATCAGCATCTTTAGGTTGTTGCCTCAGCTGCGCGGCTGTTTTATTAGCGTTCGCTGCGGAATGAAATCTTTGATTAGCGAAAGTCACAGAAGCCGTTCGCTCGTTATTTCCCCCCTACCCCTTCTCCTCACCGAGTCTGTGGGTCGTAAATTGGTCTGGCGGCTGCATGACACATCATTAATTAGATGCGCTCTGGTTAAATGCGGTCATGTGACACAGCAGTGGAAATGACTTGCAGACTCAAGTGAGACACGTTATTGAGAGGGCGGGTTGTGCATTCCAGTGTATCTGCTTCAGATACACACTCTGACATTGGTTAAAACCCTGGTCAGCAATGAAAGCGTAAAGTATAACCTATGAGCCATTGTTTGACGTAATGCCTACAGTTCGCTGCCTTTTTCACTGTGCCAAACATTAAAACTTATTTCTGTGTGTAGATCTATTTCAGGCATCCGGTTGGCGTCTGTTTACGTGATTGTGACAGATGTTACATGCTGAGAAGCAGACGAGCTTGTCTGTGTGTCTCTCTAATCAACAACAGAGGCTTCAGCATCAGGCCTTGAAGAATGAAAGTCAATTCAATTGTATTTGTTTAGGTTTTTTATTTATTTATTTTTTTACATCGAGCATTAGCACAAAGCAGCAGTTTCCAAGGGCGATACTGGCAAGAAAAAACCTTGGATTGTAATGGGAGGAGATCTTGAGCAGGACGCGACTCGGCGAAGGAGCTCAATGAAGTTCTGCATTTTTAACGAGGGGGAAAAAAATTGAAGAGTAAATTGCTCCCCCTGTAGGCAGGGAAGAGCGGAGCGGCGCAGTGTTCTCTCTCAGCCAGAAGCGGCTGGGGCGGCCTGGTTCGGCGGCAGGGCAGGGTCGCTTTGCGGCGTTCTTATCTGCCCCCTTCCTAACCACAGCCAAAACCCACCGGCACGGAGACTCAAACACACATTTGCTCCACTTCTCCAGTACTGTGCGCGCGCTCAGAGTAAAAACTGCTCTGCGTCTGCCTGTAAAGGCATTCCGAAAGCTTCTTACTCCCCACGTCTGCACACATGCAGTCCTTGCGGTTTTTCGTTTGATTTTTTTCTGTTCGTGGGCCAAGCTGAGCTGTTAACCGCGGTGGCTTCCTGCTGAGGCTCCGCTGGGGTCTCCCCCATGCTTGGTTCCAGCTGGCCTCGCCTCTCCAGCCATGGGCTCGATTGACTTGAAGTGTTGGTTTTGTGATGCTCTAGTGAGGTCACATCCACAGTGGGTTTGTTCATCATTTGCAAACTGTTTGTTACAGAAAAATATTTTAATCCCCATTTATTTTCTTGCAATCTCTGTGCCCCTCTTCCCAGCAACCACCTCTGTCTGTTTTGGAGGACACAGATGAGCACACGAGTGTGCAAGTCCGCGAGGTTTTAGAGGGAATTTTGTATACAGCTGAGGCTGTATGACCAAAAAAAGCTTGTGTCCAATGAGACAGGAATAACTCAGACGGGTAACCCCCTTCCTGTGTGAGTGACCCTTCAGCGAATCACATGATTATCTGTGATGTTGCTGAAATTTTCAACAGTAGCCTCTAACGCAAATTAACTTTGGTGGGAAACCAATACTGTCCACTGAATTTGCCACTGTTCTACATCCCTGTATAGATGCATTCTGCTCCAGCATCAACTGTCTAATTTGTAGGGACCCCCTTGTCACAGCTCAGTGGCTAGTGCAAATGATGGTGGCCATAATTCTCGAAGGCGCACCGATTAACTTATCGTAACTGAGACTGCAATGATTTTAACGTACATCATCTGCCTCAAGAGCTGGGCATTTACCAGTGGTTCGAGTTGAGGACCTTGCTTAAGGGCGCCTTAGCATTCTACCATAAAACTGGCAACCTTCTGGTTTGAAGCTTGGCTTGTTAACCGCCAAAGCAGGCTGTAGCCAGAGGCCATGTAAGTCAGCAGACTGCTATCGAATGAATCTTTGCTCCACACTCGCGACAGACCGACATGTGGCACCCATGCTCACAGACAGGGGTCAGTATACCTGTTCGCTATTCCCCAAACCCCTATTTTATTTGTGTTTCGTGTCATGGTCAAACACCCTTCATCGCTGCCTAGCGGCTTCCCTTATATGCTGTGCTGTGAGTGGACTGTCCCTTCCCATCTCCAGGCAGTATTCACAGCACCAGACCCAACCAGACCACTCCATTCAGTCGGTCTTCCTGCTCACTGGCTTCTGTGCCTCGTTAAACTCTACTGGCTCGGCTCCTCTCTGTCACTGTCCTCAATGGGGCTGCAACCTAATTGACCAAAATGTAAATGCTTTGCTTTCCTCCCGCAGCAAAGAGATTAGTTTGCGGTTATAAACATCTCTATTTGTTGTGATCGTGTTGCGAAAGGAAGGTCGTAGTTAAGCCCTCTACTCTAACAGTACAGGTTACTCTTATGTGAATTTAAAACTTTCCTACCATCTGCAAAATATGAAGTTGCGTTAAACAGCTTAAAGCTTTGTTTAAAAAAAAAAAATCTAAATTTTTTTTGAAAATCCTGGCTATGTTTCCCAGTGGGACTTCCTGGATGAGGTGTCCCCAGAAGTCATGCGTCCCCTTTACTATTAAAAGCAGATATGTGTAAACGTGTGTGTATGTGGTTTGTGTGTTGCTGCTTGGTTTATTTTGCCCCACGTTGGCCCTTCATAAAATTGCCCGTTTGCTGCGTCAGGCTGTTGGCTGTATCGCCGTCTATTCCAAAACTTCCTGTGATCAATCTCTGCTGTTTGTTAAAGGACCGTTAGCTGCAGTAGTGTTTGAAGTGCAGATTTAAGAGCAGTGTGGCAGTTTGCGCGTGGATCTGATTGCAATTGATTCTAAAGGGTTAACACAAATGGGGACTGGCTGTAGATGCTTCGCTATTGGTGTGTAGATGCTGCATTTCCTTTAAAGCAGATCACGCTCCCCCTGCCCCGCCCCCTGCCAACTTTGAGCTGACAGGTGCACCTGTCTGCAGTGGGACACCACAGAGGCCCTTATATGGTCCGAGTGAGACCGGCGGGACGTCCCGGCCTGGTACAGCCAGAAGGCATTTCGGCAGCGGCGTATCTTCAAGGGCTTCGAACGATCCACACACCAGCCGGGATGGTCCCGCGTGCCTGTCCCGTCTGAGAGGCGGCGGCAGGTGGGCGGTAACCCATTCGCCTGCCAGAATCGTGTTCTGCTGCCCTCCCCGAGCACCAAAATCTGTTCCGCCCCCTCCCCCGCATACACACATGCGCGCTCAACATGCCTTAGCTGCACCCTAGTGTAGCGCTCGAGCAGCCGTCCAAAAAAATTCCGCCTCGCCCACGAAAGATGGCCGAAAGATAGCGCTTCGATGGGCGTTTAAAGATGCGGAGTCAGTATTCGAGTGTTGACTCAGGGATGGGGGTTGTGGAAAAATAGAAACGCCCTTTAAAAAGGAAAACAAGCTGCTGATTCCAAGCGAACGCCCACCTTTACGAAACTGCCGAACAGCGCTTGAATTGTGATAAATCACACCGTGTAAGTCTTGGACCTGCGTGTTTTCTGTTGGAAGAAGCTGGCAGCTGTTTTTATTCCACGTGAAGAAGACGTCGGGAAGAATATCTCACTTTCCAGCTTTGCTGTGAATGCTCGCATTGTGAGGATGTCGACCTCAGTCGCCTTGCGGTGCGTTTGTAGGGTAGCCAGTCTCCTGCCTAACCTCGTCCTCTCTGCATTACCCTGTGGAGGGACTGGCTCTGTCATTCTGTGCTCTGTACCTCAGAGTGCTCTGTGAACTAACACACTGAGCAGTAGGCCGTTTCTCACCATAGGATACGGGGAAAGGAGAGACCCCCCCCGGAACTGTTGGCGTGCGTTATTTTGCTTGGTCTCGCTCCGTCTTTCTTTCTCAATTTTCAGCCCCCTGTATATTTTGGAGTTCAGAGCTGTGGAAAGTTCTGGAAAGTGCAGTGACTCAGTGATTAAGCCTGGAGAAGGGCAGCTGCAGCCCCTGCTCGAGTACCGGCAAATCCGCTAACTCATGTCCTGTGAGGAGGAGGGAGGATCCAATCATAGCCATCCTGCTGGGCAGCAGCCAATCACCAGTCACCCTGCTGGGTTGCCGGTGAAATGCAGCTCCAGAACCAGCAGAAACTGCTCGGCTATGTTCAGTCCATCATCTTCCAATGACCTGTTCAACGTCACAGATCGTATACAGTGTGATCCCTAGAGTCCCACTCCTGAGCAATCTGAGCAGTCTCTTCCCTGTTTCTGCTCATTCCTGAGGATGACTCAGATGTGCAGGATGTTAGCCGCCAGTCCCCTGGCTCTGTTTCCCCAAAGATGAGAGCGAAAGTGTTTCAGGGTCATTGCTTTCTTCCAATTATCTTTAAATGATATATTTGGCTAGCTTATTTGGCTAGCGTACAGTATGACCGGGCCAATTTGTCAATATGTAGGCGATTTGTATATGTTTACTTAAGCCATTTGCACAGGGGCTGGTTCATTATATTCCCAAAATGGAATATTCGGGGATCTCATGGGTTCTCCTTGGACATCGCCACAAATCCATCGTGTTAGTACGATGACTACAAGATTTTTAATGGGAATCACATGAAACAACTTTGGTTCATTTCTGGGACATAGAGGACGGACCCTAAAGTTTGTGTAACCAAACAACCCTTCCTGTAGGGCCACAAGCAGGACTAACTTTACAGTCCTAAATGCAATAACTCAAACAGTATTGATGGCTCCATTCCCTCCTATTCATTGTGCACGAGAGCCCGCTAGGTGAAGTGTGTGGCAACTTCCGTACAGCGGCATTCATAAGGACTGGACTGGCTCTCTGTAGAAGGGCTCTGGTTAAACTAGTCGGTGACGACAGCTGACAGATTTCTTTGGCTGGAATTAAAACACGACAGGACTTTAATTTCTGACCCCTGGATTTTTCCATCTCATTCCATAAAGAAGCCTCAAGCCAATGGGAGGTAGCTTTTACAGCAGTATGCTTTCACATCAAAATGTGAAACCGGAGGTATGAGACAAATCACATCCACAATGTAAATGGGAAATCTGGAAATTTCCTAAGAAGTAGGGCATATCCACAGTGCAAACAAGAAATCACAACAAGGGTGAGCAGTGTAATAGACGTTTTAGTTTACAGCAGTATTTTCTTTTTCTCAGGGAAAAAAAAAATCTGTGATATACAGACATTTTATTATGTACGGCACTTCCTAAGGGCTTTTTAATTATTCATGGATCTCTTTTTAAAAAATAAAAATGGCTTTCTTTCCGTGCTGAGTTTATTCAGAGCTGCATGAGTGGGAGAGGCTGCGTCAGGCTGCATCGAGATGGAAGGAAACGGAACAAAACAACAAACTGAACAAAACACGACAAAACAAACAATCCTGAATGATGAATAAGCAATTTAGCACCAGATTCAACCCAACTGCTTTGTGCTTTGAATAGTAATGCTCAAGCAAGTATCGCTTTTTTCTCTGACAGTTTCTGGGTCATGAAGGCAACTGTCATGATGCCTTACTAATCAAAAATTGAAAGGGGAAATCCCTTTACTGCCTACAGAAATGCTAGCTGTGGTTACACCGAATCTTGACACCTCCACTTTGACGCACAGTAAGAGAGCACCAAACGCTGACTGCGTCATTTGACTGATCTGCTTCACACCACCTGAGTTAGCCTTGTCACAATCTAATTTAGTGTACTTGGGATTAGCTTATTATGCTGTGGTGTTAATGTGAAATTGGATTTTTGGTTGTAGCGTGGTGTAGTGCGACAGTTTGTATCTAATTTAGTAGGTTTCGGTGACGTGATGGTAGTGTTTTTCTCTGTGTGTTTGGGTGCATTGATCTGTCAGTTATGACTGGTTCTAGTTATGAGCACAAATAGGAGAGGGGAGGTTATGACTGGTACATACATGAGTCTTAGTCTCTTGAAGTGTTGGTTTTTGAATCTTTTATTATAAGACAGTTTTCTCTCAATTCAGAATATTCTCATCACATAATGTCTGATCTTATATAGTGAAATCAAATGGAGTTGGTTTTTTGTATTGTTTCAGCTCTACATTGCACAGATATACTGATTATTCCTGCATGTGTACGAGCTCGATGGACTGTGTGAGCTGCCAGGGGTATTTCAGAATGAGTGGGCTCGGTCTTTCAGACAGAATTGAGTACTTACATTTTCTCTGGCGTGGGGGCCGGGGGCTCGTTACCGCTTTTGGACTGATTTGAGCTGTGACATCATAGACCTGTGAACGTTGCTCGAATTTTGACCTTCTCCCCCCGTCTCCTTCCAACCCAATCACAACCCCCCCCCCCCATATCCTTTCTCTTGCTCCATTCAATAGTTTTTTCACCAAAGAACCCTGAACAAGGAATCTCTGGAGACGCTTACGCAATGCAGTGTTACCAGGGCCACAATGAGACCTCTCCACTTCACAATGAGAGGCAGCTCATTTGAATCATTGACAGCTAGTGAACATAATTAGTTCAGTATTAGGCAATGCCATTGCCCTATTTCCCATTTTTAGAAAGTACTATTGTTTTAAGATTTTGTGCATTACATAATGTAGTGTAGGCCAACCGAGTCTCCCTTTGACCGCACTGTGCAACTGGTGTGCAGGAAAATGAGCAATTTGTGTGTAAGACCTCTAACAAGTTTGTATTTCATCAAGTCGTAACTTGAAACTGATTTTTATTACAGTTAAGGACGCATTTTTCTGACATGCTAAAAAAGGGCCGATCTGAAATCCAGCCCATTTAAATCCCAGACAGTGGAGGACACAAAAATAGCCCTCAGCATAGAAACTGTCTGCAGCTCGCAGCACCATTGTAGTAATTAGCGACGGTTATAGCGCGGCAGCCCTTAGCGTTAGCTAATCATCTGAGGCTCGTTTCGTTCCTGCCTGAGGGGTAGCTTATCATTTGGCTGAAGTGGATTTTGCTGTACTTAATTGTGGTTTATTTATAAGCGTGTGCCTGAGCAGTAGTTTTAGGATGCGTTCTTTCTTTAAGTTGTTTCCAACATGTTCTACAGTTGTAGTATAGTCTCCTCACGGCACTAAGGAGATTGGTAATTTTTATGTAATTTCACCCTGGCCCTCTGAAAGAGGCTAGAAGCTAATAAAATATATGTTATGAGAGGAGGTTTGGTATCAGTTTAGGGCAGACGTATGTGGCCTTTTTGCAGAGAAGCATATGACCGCATTCGCCTGTCTTACATGAGGGTTACATTGATTTATGAATCAATGGGTCCTATCCAAAGCAACCTAAACCACTATTAAACTTGCACAACTCTCATGCGCCAGTGAAATGTGGTCATTTTATATTGTTGTTAATGAAACAGATGTAAAAACTTTGCTGTCAGAAACAGAACATTTAGTATTTGAGAAATACTGGATGGGAAGTTGAACTACATTCCCGTGGTAGAAGAGCATTGCACATAGTTATGAAGAGCTCTTGCAGTTAAGAAGCTGCTCGCAATTGTTGAATTTTTGGCAGCATGGGGCCCTGTTTCACAAAGCGGGGTTACTGTGCTTGCTAGATAACAGCAGTGCACCCTCAACATGAACTGAGGAGAAAAGAAAAACTCTTCTAGGTTTTACTTTCTGCAGTTATCCAGCTAACACAACAATCCTGCTTTGTGGAATAACAGGTTACTCCTGGGCTGATGGATTAAAAGGTGCAGAAAGAAGGTGCCATGTTCTGACACTCTCGTCAGTCCCTTCTGAACACAGCTTTATGGGATATCTTCCTCTTCTGATAGCTACACGCTTTTATGGTGGCAGAATTCTCTGGAAAGATGACTCTTCAGTTGAAAAGGGCACTCAGCGGCTGATACGCTCTGAATTAATGGACAGCGAGTAGCACAAAGCTCCGTTGGCCACATGACCCCAGTGGCAGATGACCATAGCGTGCTCAAGCTCTCCATGAGTGCATGGTCGAAGGTAGCCTTAAGCACATATTACGTTCACCCTGCGTTCCTCTTTTCTATATTCCCTTATTCGCCTCTGCATCCTTCTGTTTTTAGCCCCTAGGCCTTTTCTGCTCATTGGAGCTTCCTTCCCAGTTACAATGTTTAGCATTGGTTGAACTGGTGATGGGGAGATGGTGTGGAAGCAGAGTTTTACAGTAAAGCTCTGGATTTAGTGTTTAGTTGGACTGAAAATTAATTCTTGCTCTAAGCCCTCTACGGTTGTCTCTGAGACCACGGTCTTTGACAACTACTGAGTGCGCAAATTCTTGTATTCTGTAGACTAGTGGTAAGTTTGATATATCCCAACTATCACTTTGCCAGTCAGTTCATTAGTTTTGAGTATGATTCCTCGATTTTGGCTTTGCTTAATTTACGCAGTGCATTTGATCTCTGTAGAGTGGTCTAACAGGTGTAAGATCACTAGCGGGGGATTTAACTGAGCATTCTAAGGCTTACTCTATGTTAGAGTCTGTATTGGTGATTGAAAATGATATTTTTCTGGAATAATGGCTTATGATTATGTCTGCATTAGCAAAGCAGCACACTCGGTCTTACATACCTTATTATTATGTTGCAATAATAATGATAAGGATATTAGTATTATTGTTATTATGCCTAAATTTTGCCCTTTGACTCTTTCCACACCATTTACGTTATTGACATCTTTCAAACTTTAAAATACGCTGCATACTCTTGTGTAAGTTACTTCTTAGCTGAATTTGTTATTATTCAGGTTTTAAATTAAATTTTCAAAAGTCATTTTCGGCCCTATTAAGTGCATCCATTTTCAGCAAATGTTTGCTTATTCAGTAGATTTTTCAACATGTTCATCTTTTCATTCTTTCTAGTCGGAGCTCAATCCAGTTTTTCAAATGCTTAGCTTATGTGTCCACTCTTGTACTTTTTATCTCTTTTATAATTTTAAAAATATTTCACTTTTGACAACTTTTTTTCTTAACAATGGCAGTCAATGAGAAGAATGCTAGAAGCCATCCATTTTGTAAGTTTTCCTGCTGCTTCATACTTTCAGCTTGAAACATTATTCAAGCATTAAACAGGTCAGTTCATGTGGGGGTTTACTGTTGTGAAACACTTTTGTAGTTTTTGAGAAATCACGGTTAACGTTTTGTGCAGTTAGCAGAAGGTATAATGGGACCCTGTGAGAGCCGTTGGACTGCCTTATGACATCACACTCTGAAAAGCACCTACACACTAATGAACTCTGCTTTTTAAAAATAATAATAATTAAATTACTTTTTAAGACCCCCCAATATTCAAACAAACATACACATATTTACTGTTAAAAATAGTGGGGATTTTTCTCTTCTCTCTGGACACTTTAGAAGCAATGTGGGTCATAGTTTTTGGTTGTGACCTTTTGTTTGTGGGGGGGTTTGTTTTCATTCATTTTCAGTGGTGTTCAGCCATTTGTGAACTCTCGCTGCTCTTTCGTACTTTCAGATAAAAACCCCGTTCCACTTGTAAAATGTGATGCTTATAAAGTATGGGAGTACAGTTGGACGTTTTGATATTTTTCGTACTTTAAACTACTTCAGACATTTAAATTGAGCCACTGTTTTAACGACTGTTGCAACTATCATATATATTTCTTTAACTAATGAAGCAACTTCATATTTGCCCTTTGAAACTTTTCGAGCAGAAGCAAGCACACAATTTTACTTTAGAAAATGTAGCCTTTACTAATTTTGAAAATGAATTCCAAATAACCTACTCTTCACTGAGGTAAGAATTCACCTTTGACTCTCAGTTGGCACCTTTCCGAGTTCCCCTGAGTGAAGGGGAACTGCATCATGTGGCTGCCTGCCCTTTGACCCTTATCGTGCATGTATCTGTATGGGGAGAGCTTGCGTTTACTTAGTGACCTCCGCGGGAATGCCCCCACCGTTCCATGGCACTATGCTGTTGCTGCTGACTTGCTCAGCATGAGCTGCTGCAGGAAATGACTCAACTGGGACGGAGGGCGAGGGTGCTTTATAAATTCAAAATGGTTTTCCCTAAACAAAGGGAAGAAACAAAAACACAGGAACAAAAAAAACCAAAAAAAAACAGGTCACAGGTTAAAAGTCGAAGATCCCAAAGGAGAGTAATAATGATGGTGGCAGATTTGAAGAATTAACGTTTTCAGTTGTGTCCTCCCATGTTTAAATGACTCATTTTGTGTACGTGCTTGACTATTGACAATAACCTCTTAAGGGAATTCAATTTAATGGCAAACCAGACAAATTTCTCTGGCTTTCTTAATGTATAATAAATGTGACTTCTCTGCTGTCGTGAAAAGTACAAAAAAAAATGTTGTCTGGTGGAAACTCATAAAATATGAACTCGCTTCTGAAATTAGCAAATTAAAGCGATACTGACCGATTATATTTTGCCTTTCATTTGTACTCAATGTTCAAAGTTCCTGTTTTTCACGGTTGGATGAAAGAGCCTCTTAGCTTCTAATTGGATGTAATTACAAAGGCAAATGAAATGATTTATTTTGTGCGAATTTGGTCTGTTGCTACAAAAGTGAAGTTTGTGGAACAACTGAGCGACTTGAGTTGGAAAAGCTCACATCTAAATTACTCTCAGTTTTTCTCCTTCATTTTACTTCTTAAGTTGTTTCCTTTTCAAAATGTAACTTGAATATCGATACGTATTACGTCAGTCCAGTTTACAGTTACAAACCTTTCTGTTTCACTTACCAAATTTCCCTCTGTGTGAATTCTTTCAGGTGTGATGGTATTTTTTTCTATATTCTGCTTTGAATTTAAAATAATAATAAAAAAAAAAAAACTCAAAGAAGACCAAGTATTTGTTACATTGCCTGCTGGGAAATGTAGTTTTGGGCTTTGCCCCCAATTTTCCAATGGATTAGTTGGCTTAGTTAGTGGGCAGTAACTATGTACATCATTCCCTAAGACATTCTGTCCTCTTACAGGGAATGGCTTTGTGAACCCGCGGGAGTCCCCGGGGCTTCTGGGAACAGCCAGTGGAAACGGCCCGGGGAAGGGGATGCCAACCAAATCTCCACCGCCGCAGGGAGTGAACATGGGCATGGGGGGCCGCAAACCAGATCTGCGGGTGGTCATCCCTCCCTCCAGCAAGGGCATGATGCCACCTCTGGTGAGTACGGACAGAACAAACCCTTACATCCCAATGCCAGGACACAGCGGAGTGTGGCAGTGTGCTCAAGTTCAACATACAGTGCAGCCTGCGTTTGGACAGCAACGCTGCAAAAAGAGATGCAATTCTGACTTGAGTTACACAATATGGATAAACACTACATACTGAGAAACTACTGCCGTCAGTCCATCCTTCACTCTCATATTCATTATTTTCAAACCTATTGAGCTAACAGTAGTCATCAGAAGATGACGTATCCCCCTGGCATCTGCAATATAATCTCAGAAATCCCAAAATATCAAAAGGCTCCAGTCTTGGACCTGATTAATACGCGCAGCAAGTTTTGTTAAAAAATATTGAATAAGTTATGCTCTGGAAAGGAAATGATTACAGACGCACAGACGGACATACTGATTACTATATCACCCGGCATTTTATTCCGTGGTGTACTGAGCGCACCGGTGATGTCGGCTGTGACCCGGCTGGGAGAGAGAGCAGTAATCCTTATCTGAGCTGAGCACAGAGCGTGGAATAATGGCGCCACAGCATCTGTACAGCGTTACGCGCTCGCTGTAAAACTCGCAGTGACACTCTGCAGACTCCGATAAACCACGCCAACAAGGACTCAACGCCACAGACAACCATACCTCCGAGGCCCAGGTGCTCCGCGCAGTCAATTATTCATGTCAGAATTAGGCGAGCCTCCGTAATTATCACAATTAAAGCGGAGCGCGCTCAGACCAAACAGAGCACCTGAGGCCGCTAATCAAAAACGTTAGTGTTTGTTGCGGGGAGGGAGGGGGGTGGGGTTCGGTGGAAACTCACTCGGTGGAAAAGCTGAGCGCCAAACTGCGCCGAAGGGCTCAGCGACTTGATTCCCCAGTCGCCCCCTGGGCTGCTTCTCTGGAGGCAGACTCGTGCAGGTGCGTTGCCATGCCAACCCCCAGAGGCTGCTGGGATTCATTAGGCGGTTATGAAAAAGGTGGGCGAAAGCTGGAGGTGTGGCAGAAGACAAGCCGCCATCGTAATCCGCGAGCTCAGGGCCCGACTTACAATGTTTCATTCACCTGTATCCTTGTTGGTTGGCGGGTGAATATGTTGTGTTCTAGTGCAGAAGGGATAATGATGCAATTATATTTTGGCTCTGTACTCTGGCAAATTGAAATGAAAGCATGAATATGAAGCAAAGATGCAAACTGGCATTTTTAATTTGAGGTTATTTGCATCCATATCAGGTGATCCTTTTCAGAATTACAGACGCATTCGCACATAATGACTGCGCTAATATTTATATCCTGCTATATTTTACCATAGTAAGTGATTACTGAGGTATAAACGGTGCTGAACTGGTCATGTGGCAAATCACGCTAAGTCTTTGCAAAAAACATCAGCAAAAAACATGAACTGTTAAAACGTATGATGGTAACTTCATGTTGGTTTACAGTGCATTCCGTCAGTGTTTGAACTGTGACACTGAATAAAAAGATATGCAATATGATATGTGATTCATATCATATGGATGTAAATATTCGCAAATTAAAATTGCCGGTCTCTGGAGTGCACTGACTGCTTTGAAGTCCAGTGTGCTTGAGTACTTGGTCAAAAAAAAAAAAAAAAATGGTGTCCCGTTCCAAATACTGTACTTACATTCTGTGCTGTGTGTGTGGAACTGATAGAGCCGAGCGGAGGGAGGACCTCGTGCAGTCGAGCCCCGTGATTAACCCGTAACAGCATTAGATTAATCACGTCTGGCCCTGACAGGGCGAAGGCATTACTAAAAGCACCCCGAGCATGAGGCGGATAATAACATCCCATAATAATATTCCGTTTCGCATATCACGTCTGCCTCGAACACAGCTGGCGTTATGACTGTCCCGATCCGGCCTCGAAGGGTCCCCATACAGCACCACACCCCCCTCCCACTCCCCACCCATCATCTGTCTCACCGGCAGAGTGCGTGCACTCCATAATCTCTCAGCGACTGTCCTGGTATCCAGGCAACAGCATTCCTTGGGGTGTTTGGGTGAGTGGGCGGGCGGGCTTCATGAAGTCACAGCATTGTTACAGTGTCCTAGTCAATGAGGTGAGTAAATTAGCTCCAGTCAGTTTTCAATTAAAATAATTGGTGCGTCTAACTGACAAAGACTAACACCAGCTGATGTATTGGGGGAGGCTTTTCGCTGCACAAGAATAAACAGTCAGTTAAAAGGTTACAGCCAAATATTTGTCATTATCCACTCACACTAACTAAGCACCGGCTGGCTAATGCATATAGAAGTCTTGATGCAATGCATGTATAACCAGCGGCATCGTGTCTACTGGCCAATTAAAGTGGTGGTCCACGGTTCGGCCACCAATTGGTAAAGGGTATCTCAGTTGAGGATGGGAAGGTCCTGACCTTGTTTCTTTGTGTGTCTCTTGCTGTGGACAGATGTTGGATGAGGAGATGGAGTTGGTGAGTGCAGGAGAAGTGTGATGTGTGTGCTGCATGTGTTGGGTACTGTAGTGGCCTGGTGTGGAATAGGCTACAGAGCACAGAGGCTGTTCTGAGTGCATGTTCTGCACATTCATACGAGTGGAAGTGACTCCAATCCAGGTAGCCACCAGTTCCATTGCTGGATTTAGAGTCTATTTCACCCTGCATGTGGTGCTGTGTTCACGCCTGACTGTGAGCAGAGGTGTCGCTGCAGAGTACCTTTAACACAAGGCCGGGCCCGGATATGGCTTTACTACATTTGATGGCTTCGGCATAGTGTGTCCTGAACAGCACTGAAGTTTATGTTCAAGTATACCAGTGCTTGGTTTGCCTTCCCACCAGTTATAAGGAACAGCCAAGAGTCACGGTTTGAGAAAAATTGGTGGCTATGTATGTTCTTGTCATTACTCTGCTTATCGCCATCTCTGTTATAGGCAGCTGGGCTAAGACTTCAGAATCCGGGTCACAGAAGTGGGGAATGGTTTACACCCGAGCATGTTTGTATCCTACTCTGCACCAGTATTAACCGACTCGGTGCCTTTTAGATTTAATTTCAACCATAATTTGGCGTGACTGACTATATATCATTAGCTCCGTATTGATCTTTGGCTGTTGAATAAGGTGTGCTTTGTTACAATTGGAGTGAAATCCAATGGAAAGATGATCTCCAGGAACAATGTCGCTAACCTTTATACAGAAGGAAATAGTTTGCTGAATTCTTATCTATGTGTATGCATTTATGCAGAATTCGTGTTATCACATAACTGTCGTACTTTTCCCATCGCCCAGCTCCTGACTTATTTTTGATTTTAACCTGTTGGTTAAATTGGTACCACTCACATAACTAAGTTCACGTTACTTAGCTAGCAAGCGTGAATGCAGTACTCTTTCATTACCATTGTATAGCATTAGTTTGTTCGCTTACGAGCTTACGATAGCTAGCTACTCAGATGACTGAATTCAGAAACCGTTGCTAGTTCAATCGCGAATGTCTGTGACTCAGTTAGCAGAGCTATGTAGTTGGCACAATGCTGACATTGATTGGGCGCTAACGGAAATTACATTTGCTTTCCATTAAATTACGCAATTCAGTTATGTGATAAACAGAATCTTATACTCTTGGGCGTGTCATATGAAAGTTATGAAACTTGTTGAGTAAATTTTGAGCTTTGAGATGTAGAATTTACTAAACTCTTTTCATAACTTTCATATGACACACCCACTTGTGTAAAATCCTGTTTATGAAACATGCTTAATTTGATATGTGTAACAAAAAGTTTGCTAAATGGATTACAGCTGAGAATTGTATCACTTCACAGCAGTAAAATTCTCTCTGAACACAAGAATAAATATGCCAATGGATTTCCCTTAAACTTGGATTAATTAGGTGATGTGTCATCAAAATTAATTAGTCTGTGAGAATTGTAAACCTCTGGAGTGGGTGGAGCAAACCTGCTGTCAGTCACTGACTAGTATGAGCCAATCAAAAAGCACCTTTCTTCATAGCAGTGCAATCTGAGTGGTCTTTGATACTGGAGGCAAAGTCAAGGATGATCTCATTTTCTGGAACTCTTGAAACTTTATACGGAGAAACTTTTGCTGTTGCGATGACCATCTCTTGCTCGCACGAATGTATTTTTATATGCGATCTTCCCGAGCACCACATTTTATTTTTGTTTTGGCATAAACCGCTTAGATCCTCAAAAACTACCACACAAGTTTTGTTTCTTCTTTTTGTTTCCTTTTTTCTGTTGTATGTTTTCTTCCTTCCTTTTTTTTTTTTTTTTTTTTTGACGTGTAGCAGATGATTTCATCTAAGATGATGTCATCCCTCTGTAAACGCTGGCCTGAATGATTTCATCTGGCTGTGGATTTAAGTGGATCCACAAGAGGGCGCTCCGTGTATCGATTGTATGTTCATCGTCTATCCTCAGCGGTTTGCAAGGCACCTGTGTGTCCCATTTGGGCGCAGATCTGATGCTCATACTGCAGGCTCTCATGAATCTATCTGAGCATCTGCTCGGGTTTCAGTTCTAATTCGAAATACTTTCCAATTGTACTCTGCTTCACTTTAAATTTTGTCTAATTTAATTATTTGAAGCCATATACTTAACTGATCAGAGCCTTGTTTCAAAAAGCATGATTACGGAGTTAGCCGGAGAACTACACTGAGTAAAACTTGGAACCCATGCAAATTTGGAACTTCGACTGAAGTGTAAAAAACTATTCTAGGTTTTACTCAGCTCAGTTATCCAGTTATCTCAGGAAATCTGCAAACTTCTGGGTCAGATCGATAACTTAGGTGTAAACATCAGAGTTGGAGCAAAGAAAAGTATATTTCTATGTGAGGCCACACACTTTTTTCCTGGCAGATTAGAAAGGTAGTCATTACCTCTACTTGGCATTTGAGAGACATTGAAAGGAAGTTTTTTGTTTTTTTTTTTGTCCGAATTCACTTTGCTGTTATTATGTTTTAGTTCTAGTCTTTCATTACATTTTCCTCCTTTACTCTGATTGGAAAGGCAGATTTAGTCCAGGTGATTGTAGCTGCACTAGTCTGCTTTCCTTCCCCTTGTTTACCTGGTAACTGATGTTGAACAGCAGTGAGAGCGTCCGGGCAGTGAGGGCGCTCTGTTTGCTTGCAGCTATATGCCTGGCACTGCTGCATGCTGGTGTTCAGTGTCCTGCTGCTACATCTCGCGCCCTGTCGCATGGTCTGGTGCTGATGAATTCTGGGATTGGACGGCTTTTGTGTGATTCAGGAGTCTACGGCCACCAAAGTCCCTCCACTGATTATTTCTGACCTTTTCCGTCTGACATTAAAAACTGTTGTTAATAATCCGCTGAGAGACAGGGATGGACAGAGTGAAACAGTCATGACAAGGAGAAAAGCAAGAATGAAGCATGCTCTCTAAATGTTCCTCAAGGAGAGCAACTTGCCATTTTTAGTTTATTTTTTTTTTCTGTATGATGTTGCCGGAGGAATTTCTCATGCCTGTTTAGGAGCCAGAAAAATTCGGTGAGGTTTAGAGGCTGATGTCTTTAGTATATCTCTCTATTGTGTGTGGCAAAAAACCAATCCGAGGTCGTCTCATTCTTCAGGAGTGTGGAAAGTGGATTTAAACAATCCATATTAAGTGATACCTTTATTGTTCCCATTGTAATCTGAGTGCAGGAGTTAGCTTTTTAGACTGCAGTTTAATGGGAACGTCATTAACATATGAAAACGTTTTTTTTTTTTCAAGTGGATAAGAACACTTTGTTCACGTACCAGCCTTCATGTATTGTGGAAAAGCGCACGGAATGGAAGCTCAACAACTTTTGAAGCTTCAGCGCCCCTTAGTGGCAAATATAAGAACTGCAAAATAAATTGTATATCAGGCCATTGAGGGCAGATGTATCCTTGGCATGAGGAAATAGTTTCGTAGCCGCGTTTGAATTGACAGCCGAGCGAAATGGCGTATATTATGTATTGAAGTGAACCTAGGAGTAGACGGTTGATGTTTGGTTACTTGGCTTACATTCAGGAATGAACACACTCTTGCGGTATGTCAGTGGGGACGTTGTCAGAATACTAGAACTCACTCTTCCTCGGCTATGTGTGTTCATTGACTCTGTATTGTTGTGTTTGTATTATTGCAGAATGTCCATAGGATCAGCAGCAGCCAGACTGCACAGCCACTGGCCACCCCAGTGGTGTCAGTCACCACGCCCAGCCTGCCTCCACAAGGACTGGTATATTCAGGCATGCCTACTGCCTACAATGCAGGTCAGTGCTCAGGCCACGCACCTGTCCTACAATACAGCTAATCGCCCTTCCCAAGCCACTACCGTTGCCTTCACTACAAGGTAACTGTAGAACCATTACTTTTTTATTTAGGGGCCTTAAAGCAAAATATAATAAACAGAGATGTAAGATTAAAAAAAATTATAATAAAACTTCATAAGAATTCTCTTCATTGTATTGGATGAAACAAAAACTACCTACTTCATTGATCATCATCAATGCGAGTGTATTTAATCATTAATATAATGGATTAGTTTAAGATTAATCCATCCACAGCTGATAAATTATTCATTTATGAGGTGTGGTGAGGTAGGTCCTTCCTCTATGAAGACCTATAAACTACTCTGACCAGTCAATGACATTAGCTCCCTCTGCTGGTTGCTCTGTAGATTACTCCCTGAGCAGCGCGGAGCTGTCCTCCATGCAGGGTTTCGGCTCTCCGGGAGGGCTCTCTGTCGGCTCAGCTTCAGCCTGGCAGCAGCACCAGCTGGGGCACGCCACCCTCAGCTCCATGGCGTGAGTATATTTCACCAGCGCCCCCATCTAAATTATTCATTAACTTCATATGTTTGCAAATCCTGACTACAAAAATGTTGGGAATGCGTGTGATCAATCAACTGCATTGATCTTTGGAGATATTTGCTAATCGTATCCCTGGAAATGGTCAGGGAATACTACAGCTTTCTGTGTGTCGCCGTGTCTGCGTCTGCTGGCACCGTATCCACCGCTGTATTCATAGATATCTCCTAAAATTGAGATGCAAGTCACAATTATGACTTGATTGTGATCATATTTGGCAGGATATGAGTTGTGGTGAAGTCTTGACACCTATCGATTTTGGTTGAAGTTGGATCATTGCTCATGGAAAATTAATTAATTCCGGGTCTAAATGACAGTGACCCACACAAAATGGCCCATATCTTACATACTGTTACATTTGGGTTTACGTTTGTATTAGGGACTGATAAGAAGTCTACACAGCACATCAGTTTGCAACCATAGATTTGACCTTGGACCTTGGGTTCAAGATCAAACAGGAAATTTACCTATATTTTATTATTACATCAAAATGGCCCATATCTCACTCACTGTCACTGGTTTGTATGAGAAATTGAGTCCTATATTGCACATCAGTTTATGACCTTGGTTTTGACCTTTGATCTTGGGCTCAAGGTCAAACAGGAAAACTCCCTGTATCTGGCTTATTGTTATATCCCTGGACAAAGTGGGGGATACTATTGATTAATGCTGCGTTCGATTGTACTTGGAACTCTGAAAGATTCGGGTCGGAAATTCCCATTGCCGATGTAAATGTGTTTCATTGCGCCATCTCGGAAACATGCCCGCCCACAGTAAGATGATGATTGTTTGGATGCTTTCCGAGCATCAAAAATTACAGCTGGGGAAGTACATTAACTACTTGCGGGCCAGGAACGAAGAGAAACGTCATGTGCTGTAAGTATAACTTAAATAACTTACGCTCTTCTGCAGTCCTAAACTGTCCGCACCAGCATATGGGCATCAACCAGTAAAAGCGAGCCGTGCAAGCGTCAACTGGGCTGTGTCGCTGTATTGTACGCGCAGGTGTGCATCGCCATTTTGCTATGTCATCAACCCAACCGACTCGGTCTGCTTGAATCCTGCCCGAATTCCCGAGTCGGAGTTCCGACCTCAACGGCCGTTCTATTGCTCTTTTCGGATTCGGAGGTCGGATTTACCCGAGTTCCAAGTACAATCGAACGCAGCATTACATTCTGCTGCTGTCTCCACCGCGTCCACTGCTGCTGCCGCATCTACTTAGCTTTCCTGTGATCAAAGTGCACAGCAATAAATTTCAGAGTTAATACAACGCTCACAGAGTCAAAGGAACTCTTAAAGAGTGTATTTGAGGCTGCTCTTGCCATATTTCTGCTTTGCTTTAACATTTTACACGCTGTCCTGAGTGTATTGAGAAGGAGTTGTGAAGTTTAATCTCAGCAGGTGGTTATGAAGATAGAAGACAACAATTAAACTGCGTTTTTAACTAATATTCTTGCTCTTTTAAATAGTTAATCTTGACTTTGTGAGAGTCTCTTATATATTTTTAAATCATAAATATTAGTAAAATGCTCCAATGATTATGTTCTCTGAATCTCTCTCTCTCCTTCACACACACAAACACACACACTCACTCTCACACACACACACACAAACACACACACACACACACAAACACACACACTCTCACACACACACACACACACACACACACACACACACTCTCTCTCACACACACACTCACTCTCTCTCACACAAACACACACACACACACACACACTCACTCTCTCACACACACACACACACACACACAAGCAGAGGGGGCTGCCACTTACCTCAGGGTTCCAGCATCTCAATTAACACCAACAACCAGAACGTCAGCATCAAGTCTGAGCCCATCTCCCCGCCTCGGGAGCGGATGACCCCCTCCTCCAGCTTTCCCCCGCACCCCCAGCTGTCCCACAGCCACCACCCGCCGCGGCAGGAAGTGGGCCGCTCCCCCGCCGACAGCCTCAGCTCGTCCTGCAGCTCGTACGACGGCAGCGACCGGGAAGACCACCGAGGGGCGGAATTCCACTCCCCGCTGGGGCTGGTCCGGCCGGTGGGGGGTGGGGCCGAGGACCGTCAGAGCCCGTCTGTCAAACGCATGCGCATGGATGCCTGGGTCACATAGTTGCCCGGGCGACCGGCCGCCTGTCACTAGCTACGTCTAGCATGCTTAGGTCGAGGGAGGCGGGGTTAGGGGGGAAGGGAGGCGGTCCAGATCTCCATTTCATGATATTATTATTATTATTATTATTATTATTATTATTACTATTGTTATTTTATTTAACATTATTTCATTTTGTAAGTATATGAATTGCAGAGGGATTAAAAACAAAATGCGTGCTGACATATCCTGAAATAATAACTACGTTTCACACTTAAGACAAGCAGTCAACCAATAGGATCAAAGTAGGTGTGTTCAGATTAATGTCAGGAACATCACATGATACAAAGGGATGGTACAGCTGGCTATTCACCTTCTGTGCTCCTTTTTCTGTTCCCGATAGAGGAAGAAATTGAGCTATTTCAGTTTGGAGACTCACTTTGGGGGCTCATTATTTTGAAATTAGGCGACCTTACGCCCCAATACATTAGCATAGTAGTTTTCAAGCACGGATCTGACCATTGCATTACATAGTGGAGATTGTGGATTGTGTAGATAAGATATGCTGTAAAAAGAAGCAATACTGCAGGTTGGAAGAAGCCATGACTTCCTGGTTGCTCAGGGTGGGTTTGGGGCTGGGAGACTGGGGGGCTAACACACGTTAGCAAGCAGATGGTTTTCTACAGAAGGTAGCGCTAAGACAGTATAATCACCACTGTCTCTATTAAGCTAAATGTATCACGTGGTACCTGGACGTTTAGCATGGGGAGGCAAATTGTGGTCCCTTGTTGGGGGTCTGTGTGTTTAGCCCGGATGAGATTATTGTGTTCCTCTCTTTATGATGTGGGTTTTTAGCCGGGGAATGCAAATAACATTGCTTTGGTTCTGAGCTTGGGTGTGCTGCTCTACGACTGAGCTGCCTCCATCACTGGAGCCTATTTATTTTTGGCGGTAAAACTAAAGGTAACTTCCTATATTATGATTAAATTTCTGTTTGGGTAAATGAAGTATGACTATATATATTAGTTCACAATTGGTTATATTATACAGAGAACAAATTTCCCGACATTACATTATACATTTAATTTTAAAAAAGTCAGTTTAAAACATTAATTAGCCTTGCCCACCCTGAGCAGGTCCATATTTATGGAAGCCAAAGTTGTATGCTTAGTTGTTCGTATAAATGCAGGTTTTAATTTCTTCCCAAATTTTTGTGCTTTGCTAAATTTACAGAACGACATGCAAGCAAGACCTTGAAACAATAACTAAAGCCATGAGCACCTGGTGTTCTGTGTAAAATTTGAGCCAAACTTTTGTTTTGTATATAGCAATTTTAATATATGTATCATCTTTGGTGTAAGTACTTATTTATTGTACCTTCACCAGATTTAAGAAAGAAAAAGTATATTTTTGTGGATTGCCGCTGGCTAACATGGCGAGGTCCTTAAGTAGAGTATTCACTGGTTAATATTGACTATTTTGTTAAATATGATGTAATATCTTCAAAATGGAATTATAATTTAGAAAAATGTTTTAAAAGAGTCAGATTATTTGTTGCACGCCCTTTGAGGGCGATGCTTTGCTGTCATAAGTGAAAATTGTGCTGTTTAGGTTAAGCTTCACTGTACCATTTTGTAAAAGACTGTCATGATGTTTAGAAGAAATTGTGCTTCCTGTTGAAACAGGAAGTCTATCTCGAAGTTTGAAGATCTTTTGTTACTTGGCCTGAAGCTGCTGAACTCTCTGAATTCTGCTTTCATTCGCAATATTCACTAACTGCAGATGAATTGGCAAGGAATTTTTTTTTCATTTACCCTCCCTGGTAAAAAAAAAAAATATATATATATATATATATATATATATATATATAAAATGTTTCAAATGGCCATTATTTACTATAAGAAGCGATTGTAATGCTGATATGGTAAATTAGCAATCTGGTTGCCGCTAAAAGGAAGAGATATTCTATCCCAAAAAAAGTTCCATACAAACTTATTCCTTATTGAATTAAGCTAAGTGTACCGATTTGTAATGCTATGCCATCTTTCACTATATGAGTCCCATCCTCCTGTGTATTTTGAGAATATAAGGCTAAGTAAAAAATTAACCCACAGCCATTTGTCTCCGCTGTAAAAGCAGGAAAAGTGATTAACCTCAAAGAACAGGATGTGCTCAAAGTGCTTTTCTGAGCATGCTCTGTTGATCCACCTGACCATTGCTGTGCGTGTATGCACTCCTTTGCGAATGAAGAGAATTCAGCAGCTCCAAACAGAAAACAGAGGACACAATGTAAAAATTAGAATTGCCGACTGCCGTGACTAGATTTGGCATGAACTGGGACTTTGACATGAAATGTGCTGTTCAAAGTGGTGCCAACCTTTAAATTTGCTGTCTATTTCCTTGTGTGTAATCAGCTACTGCTGCGCCCCGGCTCTCTTATCATGAGCTGCTGAAATCTATGCACTGCCACCGACAGGCCACACGCAAGAGCACCGTCACATCTGCATGCTGGCATTACAATGAAGCAGGCTTTCTTGTGTGCACAGACACGCATTCATGCACGCACACACACTCATTTGTGTGTATGTTTCGCTTTGGGAGTTAAATTTATCAGTTACATGACTGTAAACCGTCCTGAAGCACTAAATTTGTCACAAACGCGCAGAACATCATTGTGGAATCCATGAGTTTGACAGCGGTCTGAGCATCCAATCTCCCAGTCCGAGTTTGGACTCTGAATTGAAATACTAAGTAAAGGTAACTTGCTTACTTGAATATGGTACATCCCATAATAATCTTTCTGAGAACTTGTTTTATGAAACACACTTTCCTTGCCATGACATTGCAATGTTTGCCTCAAATTACAATCAATGCTTTTAATGATTGTGAGCAATAACGAAGAATATGACAACAGAAATTATATTGATGATTAATTAGGAGATGTGATGCAGCAATCCATGCTCACTCCCGCTGCTCTCACGCGCGCGCACACACACACACACACACACACACAAATGCGTGCATGCTGCTTAACTGCTGCCTGGGATCTTTACGTTTTCCTTCAGATGCAGATGCTATATTACAGAAGACTCTTGGTGTTATCACAGAATATGTTTGAGCCACTTGCACCTACCTGTTGTTATCACGCTGACCTTGGACTGACCCTGAAATACCCCCATTATCATTTGCGGATGACCCCTCATGACCCTCTGCTAACCAACCATTGCCTCTCTCCTCCTCCTGATCACCCCACAATGCATTGTTGTGCACACAAGAAATACATGGTAAATATAAAGAGAATCTGTTCACTGATATTTTCTCCTATGGTCTGTCTGCTATTTCACACACTGTTTGAATGTGACTGAACGGATATGTGGAAACAAACATGTAAACAGAACAACAACATCAAAAAAGAAAAACTTTGTAGAGAACTTTGCTGTGCAGGAGCGCACTGCTTTGCATTTGCTTTTATAAACAGATTGATGTATTTGGTAATTGTTTGTAGTCAATAGTTCGCTCGAGAAGCTGTTTACGGTTTGGAAGCTCGAACCGTTTGGCGGCACAAGCTGGACTTTGTTGCCATGAAGGTGAAAAATGAAGAGAGAATTTTAAGTTAAATCTGCTTTTTAATTTCTCTGAATGTGTCATTTTGTTCTCTCTGTTATACAATAAATATTCTAGTGAACTTTTTATTGAATGACTAAGATATTATGCTAGAGATTGTTGTAAAAATTTGTATTCTGCATTCACTAAAGTAAAGAGATTGGCTTTTACTGTCTAATATCACTGTCTGGCTGTGTCATACTCCTTACAAAATATGATTTAAGGACACTGTTGGGTCTTTGGAAAAAATGTGAAGCTGTTAATCTTCAGTCTGACAGATATCTGCTTGGAGTTTTAACTTATTTGCATAAAAAGTGAATAAATTATTTGCATAATTACTTAATTGTTATCAGGCACACAAAACTTGCTTTAGTCTACGTGGGTTTTAAAAATAGGATCAATGTTCCTGTCATTCACTTTCTCAAAAAAGCATGCAGTGAAAAGCATGGAAAATAGGGGAATTAAATGTTTATCTGATCAGCATGCTTATGCTTTGATTTTCTCCATGTAAGTACATATTGATTTCACTAGCTCAAGGACTCAAAATTACATGCAGTAATTGTACCACACTTTGACCTCACTAAAATATGAACACTGGAACAATGGCCTGATACCGGAGACCGCTGTGAGGTCCAAAACTGGGCGATATTAGTCAGCATTACAGAGACCATTCATAGTACGTTTTGACTATTTTATGATTCTCTAATATAATTGTCTGATTTAAGCACATGAAGAGTAACTATACACTAAAGCATTTTTGAGCTATGAATTTGTGTATGTCAATATTCAAAAGATTTCAAGATACAAAAGGTTTGTTGTCATTCCAAAACACCTTTACCATTCCAGGGATTCAGATTTTGTTGCTCAGGTCTGGGTGTAGGTGACTGTTCACACAAATGTCAAAGCACTCACACAAAACATTACAAAACGAAATAAAGGTTAAAAAAAAAAGGTCAGGGGAGCTTGAAAGTGCTGCAGTGTACTTATACTTATTCAATATAGACAATATTAAGTGTACTTATACTTGTTCTTACTTTTTAAAGTTTCAATGTCAAAAGTCAAGGTCACACAAAAGGTTGAAACACATTTTGATCCAAAACTTTGTTTCTAATTAAACTAGAGACTTGAAACTAACACCATTCTTTTCGCCAACGCAATGCGGTTCTAGCGGTTGGGGCGCATAATGATGTCGCTATGAGGTAAATACATGAAAATTACACCATTTTCTAAAGTTTGCACTGTGTATGTCCAGCTTTAAGCAAGCTAGTGAAGTTTTGCGGCTTTGTTAGCTGGCTGGCTACATAGGTAGCTAACATTAGCTAGGACCAGGACAGCAACCCCATTTCCCTATATATGTCGTGGATAGTGTAAAATTAACTGAGAAGTTAATCAGTAATAATGTAGACAAAATCCACCTGAAATACCTGATTTGTGCCTTTGTTCATATATCCCTCAGACCTCTAAGTGCTCGCCCTAGTGGATTTGCAGATTCGAGGTGGCATGAAACAACATAAGCTGTTTGAGTGTGGGGTTAATTTCAGTAATTAAGTTGTACTCACAAAACCAGTCAGACATTGTCAGTAGGAGGTGTAACATGCAGCTAGTTGACAGATGCATGTACTTACATACCTAAAATGAGAACTCCAACGATAGTATAATCCATCTATTTGAAAAATTATACCATTTTGTCTGGCTGGATTTCAATGTGTAGTTTATGAGTGGTTTGATTTTTCTGCATAGATCGCCAGCACTTTGCTGTGATTCTATCATCTCCACCCACACAGCATAAAATCTTGATTTCATGCACATATTCTCCAGAAAAATAGTCAAGGCCTCCCTGAACTTTCTTGGACAAGTTAGATGCATTTGGGAAGAAACACATTACAATATTATTTGGAATATGTGAGAGCGAGTGGTGGTTAAATTTCTGCTGTGCGGTTGCTATTTTAGAATTTTGCTGCAAAGCTTGTGGGACGTAGCAACATGGGGGTGGAGCTTACCACTGCATGTTGGAAATGTCCATTGGACAAACTGGCAGAATCAAAAATTAAATTGTCATTTTTAATACTTGGTGGCAAACCTTTTGCAGTGAGTGATTGCCTGAAGTCTGAAACCCATAGACATCACTAGTTTCTTTTCAGGTGATGCGCTGCCCAGCCTTCACTGCAGCTGTATTCAGATCCTGCCTTGTTGTTGGGGTGTTTTACCTTCAGCAAGTGAATTTCATGTTCAATTGTGAGCAAGAAGTACTTAAGTCACATTTTGCAAAAAAAAAAATGAGCTGAAACCAGTATTACAAGCCACAATGGCCAGAGTATCATCTGATACCAAAGATTTCTGCAAAGAAGCACTCAAGCCTTTTGTACTGGTGCATTTCTATTGTCCATTGTCATGATCTGCAACACATTTTGAAAACTTTAACCCCCAAAATCTCAAAATTATTATTTTGTGACATAGGTAATTTTTGCACAAAGGTCTTCAGTTGGATTTAAGTTATTTGACTGACTTTTCAATGGTGGAACATTTTAAAAAATCTTGGGTTATTTTTCCCGTATGCTCCCAATTCACTGTTCATCTGCACTGTAAAGAATTTACAGTTATTTCTGATGCATTTGGCTGAATCTAAGCATATACTGTAATATAATATAGCCCTATACAACTCAGAATTCATCCTTCAGCTTTTGTCAACAGTCTCATCCCTAACAGATATATAAGAACTTGCTCAATTAGAAGCCATACATGCCCATACATAATTACTCTTCACAGATGAGAAGGCATGCCTCAGCTCATGAGCAGTTCCTTCCTGTCTCCATATGCCTCTTTTCCTATTTTTCTGGTATAAGATGATCTTTTGTCTCAGTTCTTTATAGTATGTTACCCAGACCTATACAGGCATTTTTAGATTTTTTTTTTTTTTTTTTTTTTTTTTGGGGGTAATTTTCCTCTTATGAGCCTTGCTAATAGTTTACATGTTTAAATGAACACTCTGTACTTACTCTGTTGAAGTCTTCTCTGGATTGCGGACTTTGGCACTGATACGCCCACCTCCTAGAGCAGGCATCCTCAAATCAGCCCAGCTTTTCTCTTAACCCAGGTAAGTAGATGAACACGTAGTGCCTCTGATTGGCCAGACTGTCTTTACATCTGACTCCCTGGTAAAGGGAGGGAAGAAAACCAGCAGTTCTTGGACCTCCAGGACCATTATTTGAAGATTAGAGTCCTAGAGAATGTTCTTGATGTGGCCAACTGTAGTGAAGGGGTTTTTCTGAACCAGAGTAAGAATTCTTCAGCGATCCACCACAGTCGTTATCCGTTGTCCTCGTGACCCTAAAGGAACACTGAGCCCTTAAGAAACTTTTTTGAAAATCCGTCTATCTGAGAACATTATGATACCATTTTCATGGTAGATCATCCATCGGTATCCCTAGGAATAGCTTTCTAAAAGATTGCATGAATCGCTTAGAAAGACGCCATGTCTGAGCTAAATCAACTACCGCTGTAGCCTTGACCAGAGCTATGGAGAGAGCTCTATGGCTCTGGCCTTGACATCACAACGTCAAATGTCCACGTGTTATTGCTAGGTTCCCACTATCACGATTCGCTGCACGATTGATTCATAATCTTAATCGTGGTGATCCTATCAGATCTTGAGGTCAGTCATGGAAATCGTGTTGATAGTAGAAAAGTTTTGGACGGTTCAAAAATTTCCTACGATCAACAAGATTAATTGTCAATCGTGATCATCGCATCACCTCGTATCCAAACCTGAAATTTAAGCAGCTTTCACACTGGACGCGAAATTATTTTTTCTCACGACAGATTACATTCAAGCAACGCGTGTATTCGCGTCTTTGCATTGACTTTGAATGGAATCTGTCGTGCGAAAAATTAGTTTCGCATCCGGTGTGGAAGCAGCTTTAGAGAAGTTCCACGATCAGCTACTAACGGCCAATCGTGACGTTCGTAACGGAGCGCACGACAGTGGGCATTAAGCATCAGTAAGATAGTCCGAGTTAAATAACATGTTTTAGATGTTTTTTCAAGCAAAATGGTAAACTGCTGTGTGCCCAGTTGCACCGATTATTCTTCTAAAAATAAAGGCATAAGTTATCACAAAATACCAGGGGCACCGCCGCGTCTGCAAAAATCGTGGATTGCAAGAACCAGAAGAGCAAAATTCATCGCCATCGGAGAACTCTTACGTGTGCTCAGCTGAGCTCATTCCCCACTCCATCTTCCCAAATCTACATGTTTCCTGCAGGGGCTGCTGGGTAGCACTGGGTAGCACTGCCACCTCTCAGCAAAGTGATTATGGGCTCAAATCTATCCTGAGGAGTTTAGAGAGAGAGAGATACACTTTATTGAACTCCGTGGAGTAATTTGTCCTCTGCATTTAACCCATCCTATAGTTAGAGGCAGAGGGCAGCCACAGAGCGACGCCCGAGGACCAACTCCAGTTCTAAAGTCAGTTCGTCGGTTAGGGTCACCGGTAGGAGTGTTCCTATGATGCATGTTTTTCAAGATGGGGGAAACCAGAGTACCCGGAGGAAACCCACGTGAACAAGGGGAGAACAAGCAAACACAGACAAACCCCAGGCCAGATTTGAACCCACAACGTTCTTGCTAATCACTGCACCACTGTGCATGTTCCAGTGGGTTTAACTCCAGGTCGTCCCGGTTACCTCCCACAGTCTAAAGGCATGGGTGTCGGGCTAATTGGGTAATTTAAGTTGCCGGTTGGTTTAAGTTTGTGACTCAATGGTTTATAAATGGTGTATGTGCCCTGCAATGAATTGGGAAGCTGTCTGAGGTGTGTCCTTGCCTTTCGCCCATAATCAGTTGGGATAGGCTCCAGCTCCCCCGTGACCCCAGTGAGGACGAAGCTGTATGTATAATGGGTGCGTATATATTTCATGTGCAATCGTGCTGTGTAAGGAAGCGCCCCAAATCAACTACGTAACCCCCTGCCAAAGTCATCTCTGACATTGTTTAGGGGCTCTCAGACACCAGGGCATTGACATGAGGCCTGTATTATGCTATGAGATAAGCAATGGATAAACCCTCAAGTGTCTCAGTAAGACAATTAGAGGACAATTATAAATATTACAAACATATTACAAATTCATCGCTCATAAACACGTGGTAATGCTTAGTGGCTTAGACTGAGGCATGTGGTATAATTTTAAAGGTGGATATGAAGAAATAGCCAAATTTGTATGCAGACAAAATATTTTAATATTTAATAAATATTTATATCTTATATTTAAAAATATTTAATATTCTGACAATGTTTCCAGGAGTGTAATATTTTTCCAGTCTTATTTTACAACATATACTTTATTTTTGTTGTTTGTGCCAAAATAACTGCGTAATTTACATAAGTCAAAACTTAAATCATGGCAGCTGTCACTGAGCTGCGTTATTTCGCGTCGTTAAAAAACTGGTTCCACCGGGGCTTTACTCCTGAAACTGATCTGTTGCTCAGTGGACTGACTTCGACCTGCTCACTGCGCTAGTGTGGACAGACGTTTTGGATTTAGGTTCACTAACTTTTCCTGGCCAATATTTTGTCGGAATTGACGGTCTTTGAACATGGCAATGCCAGCAGAAAAGAGGTAATGTATGCTTTCGTTATGACTCGACATGAGGTAGTGTATGCGGGAAATATTCTTGAGGTTATTGTGTGTTAGGAGCACCTGTTCAGGTGTGTTTCTTGCTGTTGTATCTGTGAAATAAACTGCTTTTCCTAACCTAGAACGATTACAAAAGAAAGGCATCAAATAATTGCTTTTGAAATGCTAGTTTGAAAATAGAAGCCGAGTTGCCTTATAGCTTCCATTAAATCAAAACGGCCATCCGTGGCAATTGTTTACCAAGCTGTTTAGGCTACTCGGGTAACCTGCTGTTGAGAAGTTTGTCATGGTAAAAGTAATTGTTTACCCCGACTATTTACATTGTGCGCCTTTTTCTTGGGTTGACCCAAACCCATTTCGGTCATTTCTTTGCGCATATAGGCCACTCAGTTGAAAAACACGTAGTTTCTCCGAAGTTATTCTTGAGATTGCTTCCAGATATATCCATTAAACAACCTCATTCTAATTCAGTCAGATGTCTCAAATGCAGTCACGTGAATTTAAGCCTCTCTGCCCCCTGGTTATCACTGAATATAGTTATTTGAATTATTTTTTAAGACAACGGTAAAGTTGTGTTGCAATTGTATTGTAACAATCATGTACTATGGTAATTACCGTTTCAGTATGACTGTAAATTTTAGTCTTAATCGTGTTTGCTTTGTGATTTGCGCAGGTGCAACAGTCCGGACTCCGGAGGCTTCTGGAAACATATATTAATGCTCTGGTAGCTGGAGTTAAAATAACTATTTTACTCGGTCTTGGCTCAAATAATAATGACGATTACAACCAAAACTGCGTGTGTGTGTGTGTGTGTGTGTGTGTGTGTGTGTGTGTGTGTGTGCGCGCGTGTGTTTGCGTGTGTGTGTGTGAGCGAGAGTGTGCGCGCGCATGCTAGAAGGAGCTGCGGTGTGTTTGTAAGAGAGTGAGAGAGAAGCTTGGTATGAGAATGAGTGTAGTTGCGCTTATCTTAATCGGTGAACCAGTAATTTTTGTCTTTAAGAAAAACTGGTCTTTTTACACAACTGTTGTATCGTTGTTCGCATTTCAGCTAGTTTTACTAGTTTTAACATTCAGGCTTTGCGATTAGACGGCCTGGCTTGGAACTAAATGATTATTGGTCTGAATTCAAAGTGCAACGGCTTTTGTACTTATAGCCTTGACCTGAATATCTTGAGTTTTATGCTTCTGGCAGTCAGCGCATGCTGAATATTGATTGAAATCAGGGTCTTGAATTATGGAATCCACAAGGTAAATAAATATTGGCACTCTGCAGGTAAAACCGCATTCGACTACAGGAAGTCGGCCTGTTTCATAGTAACTTAAGGGCTCTTTTCAGTGATGATTGTTTCATATTTCTATTGAACAGGTGAGGCCATATTTGTGGGAAAGTATTTGTCAAGCAGGCCAGACTGGAAATGAATAAGTGTCCTATATTATGGCAAGCTAATCAAGCCTGACATGGCTTTGTAAAAAAATGATCAACAAAACATTGGTTGTGATGGCTAAGCTTTGCAGGCATAACCTTTTTGAAAAGTTTTATACACCCATCGCAAACAAAGCAAACTAGTAACTTACCTTATGAGAATAAACTGGAGCACAAGGATGCAAAATAAGGCCTTTAATGGTGCTTCTTGGGGGGAAAAAAACTCCAAAGTTCTGGATCAGCTCTTTCACTGACAGATGTACAGTTTCCTCCTTGTCATAAAGTCGCGACATGTATGCTTTTTGTGTTTTTTTTTTAGACATCCAACTCATTTTAATGTGCATGCACTCTATAGCGGTTTTGTATTCCTATTGTCTGTCCATTAGAGTGGCTGGGTTGGTTTGTGATATTTATATCCTGTGATACTGGGCGCATCCATACAAACTTTTGCAGATTGTAAAACTAAAGTGTGCACAATTTGCTTGTTTGTCACAGGAAATATTAAAAAAAAATGGCTTTTGACTTCACTCAGTGATGTAAATTTTCAGAATATGCAGCAGTGCTTCATGGTGATTGGCTAGAATGCACCTATTTTGACGAGAGTACATTCTCTTTGACTTAACAGGATGAGTTGGTTTACTTGAATGAATGTTATCTCTTGAATGAAAAAAGCAACAGGTACTTTCTTTTTCTTGACATCTGGTGTGGTGACATTTTTGTCTTTGAGGAACTTGTTGCAGTCTGGAAAACTGACTTAAATTCTTTTGTTTTCTTTGCCTTGTTTTAAACTGTAACACTGTTAGACAGAGTGACTGACAAACTGAAGTTCATGTTGAAGATCATCCATTTTTCATGTTTTTATTAAATGGTGGAGCAGTTCTGCAGTGAGTAGTGCTGTCCCCTCTTAGCAAGTAGATCTTGGGTGGGCCTTTTTGAGTGGAGTTTATGTTCCTCCTGTGTTTAGATACTATGGTTTCGTACCACAGCTTGAAAGTGTTCGTTAGAGTAATTGGAGACTGCCCACAGGATTGAGTGAATTTTCACATCTGTCAATTCATATTTTCACTCAAGCAACAACCTCCCAGACGGTTTCTAGAACATTTTTCAGTATAACTCCCGAGTGCATCTCCAACATTCCACTGGATCCTCCGACAGCCTTCATTCAGCTTTCCTCAGAATCTCATTCACGTAATTCACAATTAATTGTGTGGACCTTCATCCTGAAACTGTCTGTCACACGACCTGAGAACCTGATACAGTCTGATCATCACCTTCAAAAACATAGCTGAAGCCCACGTTCTGTCACTACAATCTGTCATAACTCCTTTCTCAACTATCCTGTACCACCCACTTTCATTGATATGAGTGCGCATTTATCTGTTTTTAGCCCCTTTCCTTTTTTCTTTTGACCTCCCCTCCTTCATCTTTTATTTGTCTGTTATATATTTTCCTTTAGTACAGAATTATCTTCAAAGGAGTATAACCCTTATTGCTCTGTACAATCCCATTCTGCCTTTTTTGTTCTGTCCCTGTGCCATTTCTTCAGTCTTTTTCATATATTGCCTGTTTGTTCTGTTGTTCATGAAATGACAAAAAAATGTGCTATCTGGGGTCTACACTTTCCCCTCGCCCGATGGATTTTAGGATGAGCTGTATCCCTGCCTGAAATGAACATGTTGGATTATGGAAGATGGGTCCCTAGCACAGTAGACTGCTTGTAGTTAGCATCTGTGCGGCTCTTGCTAAAAGCCGTCAGATTCGGTACTTAATTTCCTCTGCCTAGGAGGTGATGGAGGTAATGTATTTCCATGTCTGTTTGTCATTGAGACGTCTCTGGAAGTTTTGAATGCGTTTACATGAATTTCAGCCCTAATTAAAGCAAGAAATACTTGGTTTGGTAAATGAATCAGCAAATAACAAGTGGTGCCAGGCACAACAAACCCCGCCCCTCGCATATACTTTCACCTACTTTTCATAAATTCAATAGGCATCTATTCTGGGTCAGTGGCAATCCCTAAACCGAATTTGGGGCGAATCTGGCCATTAGTTTTGCTGCTAAAGTGTTAACAAACAAACAAACACACAAACAAACCGAACCAAAAACAACACCCCTTGACCTCCCCCTTCGGGCGGGGCAGGGTAATAATGAATTGGAAAATAAAAAGTACTTGGAGATGTTGGGCTTTCACGCTAATTGCTATACATGCTAATTAATGTCTGCTCTTGTTCTGCAGCTCGTCGTAGAGGTCAAGTAAAACAGCTCGAGACTACTCCCATACCTCCACCTCTCCAGCTCCAACCCCACCTGTCACCACACTATGGAGTCCAAAAAGACCACGGTGTGGAGGAACCTGCAGAGGAAAGCCAAGCCCTTGTTTCGCAACTTCAGGAAGGGGAAGCAGAATGACCCGAGGAAGAAGCCGGCCCTCAGCCATAAAATGAGCATGTCTGTCCCTGATCTTAGATGCATGGATGATGCACTCCCGGACACCACCGATGCCCTGACCCCGTCTGACGACGACGGCCTGTCCTACACTAGTTCCTCCTCTTCTTCAGGGAGAGACCCTGTCGCTGCAGCGAAGGAGGCCACGTCGCCTTATGGTAAAGACAGGGTGCCCTCACCAGCCGTTAGACGGATTTTGGGTGTAGCAAGAGATGGCATGCCCGCGGACAGATGGAGCCTCGGTGACCTGACTGTCGATGATGACAAACCGACCGCAACCACAGAACAAACAATTACTGCGCCATCATACAGGCCACACTCGCCTCTACAAAGACTGGCATTACGGAGGGAAAAGCAGATGGTTCGTACTGATGGCGACGTCACTGGGGAGTCCACAGAAAGTGCAATCGAGCCTGAAAATGGAGTTACAGTACCGTCTGAAACCTTGACCGCGACGTCAGGGAGAGCTACCACTCCTGAGGAAAGCAAGACTTTGATTTCAAACAGAGAAAATGAGCTCGCTGACAAACTGGCCATGCCGGCAGAGAGTGCAACTGTATCGGCTGCAAGATTCGCCAAACTTGTGGACATAGTGACAATGAATTCAGAAACAGCAAATGACTCCACTGATGAACAGTTTATGTTTACGCAGGGAGCAACTGCGCCACTCGAGAAACTGACCGTACCTGAGGATGGGGTGACCGTACCTTCAGAAAGAAGAAACGAGCTTCTAGACAGACTGACCACGTCAACTGAAAGGGTGACCTTGCTTACTGAGAGGGCAACCCCACCACTAGCAAGAGCGTACGCACCAGTGGAAAAAGTAAGCGCGCCAGCAGAAAAAAGTATTTCGCCGATGTTAAAAGTGACCACCGCTTCTGTGGATGAAGTGACAGCCCCTGCAGAGAGACCGACTGTACCAGCTGCCAAAGCAAGCACACCTGCGGAAAAACTGAGCACTACCGTGACACCTGAAAAAGTGCACACTCACTATGAAAGACTAGCCGCGCTGCAGCAGAAACTAGCCGGACTGGCGCACCGCGGACACCGTGCTGACCGCCCGCCTCGGGCTACATCCAGCGCTACACCTTTGTCTGCTCCCAGTGCGGGGTCTCGAAACAAACGGATTTACTCCTTCAGTGATGTCGAACCCGATCTCTGGGGACTGAAAGGGCTCGACTCTGACGAGCTCCTTGCTACACAGCCCGAGGAGCCCTCAATGGATTCATCTGAAGAAGGAAGCGAGGTCAGAACTTTACGCTTTATTTACACACTGGGTTTCTTTGCTTTCTATCGATGTTTATTCATCCTCTGAAAGCGAACCGAGATCTGCTGCTAATATGTCAGGCAAATGCGTGCTATCAGAGTCCTCTGTTTTTAAACTCTGACCAATGCTTTCGTTGTTGTACAACATGTCATTAAACTCTAAAGATGGTAGAATGTCCTGTGCTCTACCCTGCTCTGCCATCCAATTGAGAATAGTTCTTTCAACAACGCCCAAAAAACCTTTCAACACGAAAATCTGAGAGCCAAAAACTTTCCAGGCCTTGTGTAGGCAGCGTACGGAGGGTGCCCAAGTGTCCCGAAATTATTTGTGTGGGATATGGATATTCATTGGCAACGAGCCGCTTCTTTCAAAATACTGAAAGCAAAAGGGAGGGCCACTGCATCCGTGTATGCCGCTATTGAAACACACTATCAGTCGAAGAAAAAGTAAACAGTCCTGACTGACTGCATTATTTTCAGCTGGATAAACAAAGTACCTGAGTTCTCTACCCGTCTCCTGACTGTGGCGAGCCATTTATAGTCAATCTATACAGTTGGTAATCCACTTGTTGTATGACTATTCCTACCAGTTTTGTGGTTATACCAACCAGACATTTTGACCCTCAAGGTTCTAATTTCCCATGCGTAAACATATTTCACCAGTAAAAAACCTGTGCACACCAGCTTGCTATATTGTTGAGGGCTTTCTTCATCAGGTAAAGAATTCTGTTATTCACCACATGGTCTGACAGGCCTTTTTGTGTTCCTGTGTTCACAAATTCATTCTTTATCTTATAGAATACATCACATGGTTTATTTGGTTTTTGCAATTTCTCTGATGGATTCGATTTGATTTTTCTGCCAAATAATGGCTTGCTTCGCTATTAGGGACTGCTTGTTGGCCTTCATGTTGAGTGTTGGCAGCAAAAGATTCCAAATTCAAATTAAATTACTTATATTAATTTACACTCGTTACGTTCTTCAATGGCGACATAACAGCTGTTCTGCAAAGTGCCCAATTACTAATGAACACCTAAAAAGAGGGGCATGTAGAAAGAGCTGGAATTCCTGAACTGTTCAGCCATTTTGCATGCCAAAATCCTCAAAGCTGAAAGCACTTTTAGCTCATTCACTGCCCAATTTTTATTGAATATTAAATTTCGTTCTCAGTATCTAATTTTTAAGGGGGTCATATTGTGCCCATTTCCCAGTAATACACTTCACATTTGCGTCAAAAAATATCCAGCTTGTGTGCAAATTACTGAGAATGTTAATATTACACGTACAGCACCAAAGGGTGAGAACGAGATCTAGTATTCATAAATGATTATGTGAATAATTATCTGTTTATATGATGTGAAAACAATGATAATTAAGCACTATTATCATGTATCAGACACTGGATTAGGTCTTATGATACAGTTTATCTTGAAAAAGCCCTGATGTCTGAGAACAATGATCCTTTTTGATGTCTTTGAGCTCAAATTGATCAAACTTGTAGAAGCCTAAAGTTATTTATCAGAAAGCCGTGCCAATCCTCATGGAGTCTGAGACCTCAGTTGCCTGCCTGTAGATCTGCATATTGAGAGATTGGTCTCCCAGTTGTGCTCTGCTTGTCCGCAGATCATGTTTGCTTACGTGAGGAAATCTGGTGTTGCTCTGTGCCTATTGTCAGTACCTGTGGGACTGTTTAACAAGCATTCAGGAGATTGTGGTTTACTGAAACTTCACCAAGCCATTGTAACCACACACTTAGAGAGATAAAATAGTTTTAGTGAGGGTTTGCCAGGCGGATGTCCAGTCTCTAAATCACTTTTACTGGTCTGATTTCTGCAATAGACAATATGGAATCAATTTTAGTTTCTCATTTTTTGTTGAATTAGAATATCAGTCACCATTACGTTTAAAGATGCACTATGCAAGTTTGTTTACTTTCACTTCTGTTGGCATTCGAACTCAAACAAAACAGAGGTAGCCCGCCCCTCCCTCCCATAGTTCCCTCCTTCCCGTGCTTCCATAACTGTCAACTCTTGTCGGTGATTGACCGGGACGGTTTGTTATGTTATGGAGCACAGCCTGTGCCCCTTGTGTTTATTTGCAGTTTGTGACGGCTGTGTGGTCTCCAGAGCCTGGGTTTTTTTTTTACAGTGAATTTAGGGGCAGGCAGCTAGCGGATCGTGGAGAGATGTCAGCGAGTTGAGACAAAAATATAATCGCGCAGAAAGTAAACAAACTCGCATAGTGCACCTTTAATGCAAAGAGTTTTGTCTGGTTTTGAACAAATTTCAGTCTGACAGCCATGTTGTAATAGTGGTAGTTCCTCTATGTTTGTAGTTGCTGCAGCAGTCTGGCAACAATAATACTGAATGGAGCTGGAGATTTAAATAGCAAGTGTGTTATTAAGGCCTCTACGGGTTTGCCAGGTGCTGCTGTGACTGTACAAGGTGTTAATAATGGTCCGAATCCGGAAAAATCCTTCCGTAGAAGTGAGGAAGTGCTGTCATTTGTGATGGGCGTGCTTTACGGAAAGGCAGAGAATGATGATAATAAATAGCCCAAAAGGTTCTTATAAAAATAATCTGGAGAGATTTCATCTGAATAATAAAGATTATGACCAAGATTTTTTTTTACCCATTCGGTGCAGCCAAACAAATTGGCAAACCATCCTCTCAACAAGTGATGTCTGATCGCCGACATTCACGATTTTTTTCCAACCCATTTCTTCCACAAAGTTGACGGTTCACCACCATCCTTTTAGGTTTTTATAAGTCGTTGGACAGTTCCGGTGAGTTCAGCTATCTCCTTAATTGTTCTCTTTGTTTGATGCAGGCCAATAATTTGCTCCTCTTTGTAGCAGAGGATAATAGCACAAGTAGTTATTACCATCAGGTCCGAAACCCAGTGTCTTTCGTATTATAGGGGTGTGTCAGTGTCCATGCTCTGGGTTACTTGCATATTTACAAAAGACAGTGCCAAACCACATTCTTTACAAGTGCAAGGCTGCGTAAGCAGAGAGGGCAGGGGGGTGATTTGCCCATCTGCAGGCCTGATCTGTCCCTCGAGAATATATGGCACATTATGAAGAGACATATACTAAAACAATGGCCCCATCCAACTGTAGACCTGTCAATTGGACTAATGGGAGAAAATTGTGCTTACTGGAATTGACCAATTGATGCCCAATCACTTAATGAATGTGACATGATGACATGGTGTTGTTACAAAGTGGTGAACGGTTGACTGTGCCAGCTTTTTTGGGCCGTGACTATGATAACATTGTATATTTTCAATAAGCATGTAAATTAACCGGTTGGAACATCAAATAATGTGTTGTTGTACTGCTTTTCATTTAGGCCTGGTTTAGGGTAAATTGGCTTTACAAATCACTTCTTTTTGATTTGATTAGTATTTTCTATAAAGTGCCAACTTTTCTGGTTGTACCCTGGCTGGCTAGCGGCTTTGAATGTTATCAGTCGATTGAATGTGATTTATCATCGATTATTAGCACCAGAGATATGGGCTCGTAGGGCCCCACTGTATCCACTAGTGAGTTGAGTGGGTCGTTATTATCAATTAATATCGTTGATCAGTTGAAAATAAATTGTGTTTTCTGACACGATGACTGTACTGCAAAGCAGGAAGTGACATGCTGTGATTATGTAATGCAGAAGTTTGCACTAGGATGGAGGCTGTGGTGGTGTGATGGGTGTGTACATCAAAGAATTTTCACACTAGAGGCCTGGGTTCAATTCCTGCCTCTGGCAGCTTAGCGTGAGGTTCGATTGCCTTTCAAAGGAGCCAACTATGTTCTGTAAAAGCATGATTGCCTTCCCCAAATACTAAATTCTAACGTTAGCCTTTTAAACAGTACGATCACCTTTCTGTAGCACTGAAGTCTAACCTTAACCTTATAATAACCACGATTGCCTTTCCCCAACTCTGAAACGTGACGTTAATGTAATGAGAAGAATGATTTCTGAGTCACTTCTAGTAGGTACAGTGGAGCCCTACTAGCCCATATCTATTGCGCTAATAACAAATGATAACGCCCATTCAATCAACAATCTTATGCAATGTTACAACATTTCTGACCAGAGTTGAATTTTGACACTGGGAGAGTCAAAGGACTCCTTAAAAGCCTTCTCCACTACATCCCCATGACTTTCAGTTCATTAAAGCCTGGAATCTTTGGTGGCCAATTCAAGTGTGTAAATGATTCTTCATGCTTGCTGAACCACTCTTTCACAATTTGTGCCTGATGAATCTTGGCTTTTGTCACCCTGGAATATGCCTTTGCCATCAAAGGTATTAAAAAAATCCATTGATGGGAATACCAGGTCATTCATACATTCAGGTAATCTGCTGACTTCATTTTATTGCTGCATCATGTTGATGAGCGTAGATCTGAGCGATTGGAGCAACTGAAGATTATAACACTGCCTCCAGAGACTTGTGCAGTGGGCACTGTGCATGACGAGTGCATTGATTCACAAGTTTGTTTTCTTGTCAGAGACTAAAAATTTTCCCCAAAGTCAATCTGAAATAATTTTTGCTAGAGTAAAAACAAGATACGTTCTAGAAACTAGAGAGAAAAAACTTTTCCAGATATATAAAGCCTGAAAAGATATATTGATTTTTATTTTTTACCCCAGATGTTAAGGTCTGTGTATATTTATTCACAACATGAGTCTCCTTGCTTACAAGTATGTCTTCACACACTATTGGGGGGTTATAGACAGTCCAGATATTGTTTTTAGACAGTTTTTCAGCATCCTGATTGGAAAGAAAAACTCCACTTCTTAGCTACTGCAGAGTTGAGCAGGGCTGCATGTGGGGAGTATGAGAGAGATTGAGCCTGAATGTGTGATGTCACTGTGATTTCTGCCTGTTCTAGTTTATGTTTATTTCCACTTGGTTTATTTTTGCGAGCTGTCACATTTCGGGTGATTTCGGAAGTTTCCGGTGTTTCCCAAGTTCCTTCGTGCCTCGTTTACTTCCTTCAACACTGATTACTAATTAAGTACTAATCAAACTAACACTATATGTTTTGTCTAGTTTATCTACTAACTCTTACTAATGTACTAATCCTGTAAATAACTAACGTACTAACTTGCACATTTGGGTAAAATTAATCCTGTACAGACTACTAACTTTACTAATTGATTCTCTCCACTTTCCACACTAATCTGTAACTCCGCCCTCTTTGCTCTCCCAGTGCTTTGCCTTTGTTCTGCAGAAACCTTGCAACTATCTCTTCTACTAATCTGTCTCTTCCATCTCTCCCCACTTAGGCACTCCTTGAATGGAGCCTTTGTTGTTGAGGGATGTTGTGTGAAAACTAGTCTTGGTCATTGTTTCCCATTTTGTATTGTTTAATTAGCTCTCGTGTCTTTCCCTCTCAGTTAATGTTTAGATTATTCTGCACACCTGTTGCCTCGCCTAGCTCGTTACCTCCCTTCCATATATATAGTCCCTTACTTTTGCTTAGCTTTGTCAGACTGTTGATCAACTTTTCTCTGCGCCAAGCTCCGTGTACGCCAGTGATCTGTTTGTGATTCTGTGACGCCCTTCTGTTTGATTCGGTCGGTTCTGTTTGCTCCTGATAACAATCCATTTTCTGCCCGACCACGATTGCGGTGTTTTGCTGCCCTGGCTTTTGGAATTTGGATTACAGACACTCTACTTCTCCCCTGCCTCTCGATTTGGTATTGTTGCCTGTGCTTTTTGGTTTTTGAACTCTTGCCTGTCTTTGGACTCTGTTTTTTGGAATGCCCCTCTGAACCGTCACTGTTTACCTGGCTTTGGACTCGGACTGAATAAAGACCACGATTTTTGCACTTCTGAACTACTTGCAGTTGGATTCCTTTTACCTGACATTACAGTCACCTTATTAAGAGGTAGAACTGTTTGCCTTTTGTGTATTCCATTTTCACTGTTAAATTATAATAACTGAGAAGGAGCTGAGAGTGAATTTTGATATGCAGTTGGTTATATTCCCAAACAAAGATGTGCTGACCTGTTGCATATAAGCCTATGGGGGTCAGGTGTTCTGATCACGTTTTCTTTTCTTCGGCAGAACAAGCAGAGCGCCGAAGCCGAACCCTCTGCGATGGAGGATGATCAGCAGGTGAGCTGAAGGATTGATTGACATTTATAACGTCCCATTTTTCTCAGTCCACCCCTTCAGCCCATGTCATCTGATCTATGATCTCAATTTCACGAGAATTGAGACAGTGCGTAAAATGTAAATAATAACACAACTGAGTGATTTGTAACTTAATTTATTCGAAAATCGCTAAAAGAAAAGTATTTGAAGTTTCACCTTATCAACTTCATTAATTTCTGTACATTTTCAAAAGCTCAAAATTTGATGCCTGCAACATGTTCTGCAACAACTGGTTCAAAGAATTTGAAAGACTGGAAAAGTTATAGAATCGTTGGAAAAACGCTCGTTTGGAACATTCCACAGGTGAACTGGAGTGCAGGCAACAGGTTCTTCTATTTTGATGGGGTATTAAATGAACTGCCTCAGATGGTACGGTCGTTTACCTGGAAGATGGTTTGAAGTTCACAACTTCAGCAAAAGCTGGGTGAAGAAATTGTCAAACAGTTTAAAAACAACATTTCTCAACAGGGAATTCAGGGATTCTGTGGTCCACGGTCAATATTGTGAAAACATTCAGAATCTGGAGAAACCTGAGCAATCTTGACAAGGCTGAATAACAATATTGGATGCGTGTCGTGACTTTCAAGCCCTTAGACAGCACTGCCTTAAGAACCGACATGCTTCTTTAATGGGCAAAACCACATGGGCTTTTAAGCACTTCAGCCGACCTGAGTCACTGAACACCAATTCAAGTTAAGACCATTCAATGCAAAGAGGAAGCCATCTATCATCACCATGCCAACTTCTCTGGGCTTGAGCTCCTCTGAAATTGACTTTCGCAAAGTGGAAAAGAGTGCTGTGCTCTGACAAGTCCATCCTTCAGGTTATTTTTGAAAATAATGGACGTTGTGTTCTCAGGCCCAAAGCGGAGAAGGACCATCCCGACTGTGGTCAGCGACATTCATTAGCCAGCATCTGTCATGGTCTTGGGCTGTATTAGTACTCTTAGTAAGGGTTACTTGCAGATCTGTGAAGGCACAATTCACACAGAAGGGTACACGTACATTTCTGTCCAAAATATCCTGCCTTACGGACATTGTTTTTCTCTGGGATGCTACTGCTTGTTCCAGCAGGACAACGGCAAGCACCACACTACACGTATTACAACAGTGTGGCATCAGAGTCACAGAGTACTGGGTTCTAGACTGGCCTACCTGCAGCTTGGACCTGTTTCCCAGTAAGAACATTGCATATCATGAAGCACAAAATACGACGATCAAAACCCCAAACTGTTGACGAACTGTAGTCCTATATCAGGCAAAAATGGGAAGAAATTCTGCTTTGGAAACTCAAACAATTGGCATCTTCAGTTCCAAAATGAGTACTGAGTGTAATTAAAAGAGGTGATGTTACACAGTGATGAACATGCACCTGTCTCAACTTGGAAACATGTTGCTTGTTTCGCATCTTTGTACTTTTTTACTTGATACAGGCTGAAAGGGATTTGCAAAGTACGGCTTGCTTTTTTTTATACTTAGTACCATTTAAAACACACCGTTGAAGTATGTACTGTATTCGTCTCAAATTGAAGAATCAATAGGTTTTTATTGCTTTTCCAGTACGATACGAGTGGAATTACAGAAAAGCGCATGGTATTGTAATCCCGATTCACTCCATGTGGACGTGCCGACAGTTTTGGGCAGTATTGGGATGGCGTTGACTAGTTATTTTATGAGAAGTCTCGCATCTGCCAGATAGTAGTGGTCTATAGGTGACATGACAGTCTTTCCAGTCCTTTCCAAGCAGCATGAGTTGTGCCAAGCATAATTTAGAAACCAAAACTTCAGAACAACAGAAAAGCCATTATTAACAAATACCTCTGAGTTCCGAGTTTAATATTCAGTGTTTTACTTTTGCAAGTCACAGAATGGGATTCACAATCAGGTGTATTATCGTTTAATGGAGAAGGAGGCCATCTGTGGAATGAGTGAATGCAGTGTCAGGAAGAGTCAAGAGGTAGGTGAAGGATGACAAGAGGAATGTATGGAGGAGAGAATGGATAAAAAGTAAGTGCCTCTCTCTGCAGGTGCCCGCAGAGGGAATGTTGACCCCAGGAGAGAAGACCTTCTATCTTCTAACCATCACACTGAAGGAGGGCAAGAACCTAGTGATTCGGGATCGCAGTGGTAAGAGTTTGTATGCCCACAAGTACATGTTGGCTCTTTCTCTCGCTGATCACGCACTCTCATCAGGACATGCCTGCATATGTGTTAACTTGGGCTGTCATGCTCACACATGCATAATAATAACATGCAGTTCTTGAGTTGATGTGTGCTGCGTGTTTATAATGTGTTTAACCATAAAATATTGCCAAAACTGCAGCAGGACATTTGAATTGTTTGCTGTGATTGTTCACTGTCAGAATTACATTACAGGCCAAAATTTTGCAAACACCCTGCATTTTTCAGAATTTGGCTGAAACTTAAAGTACACTATATTTTCAGTAACAACAAAAAACAGAATAAGGTAGAAATGTATTTTAACTAGAAATGTGCAAAATTATTTGCTGAGAGATACATATTCAAATTTGACTTTCTACAAAGTACCCTCCCTTAGCCTTGATTACAGCCTGACATATTCTGGGCACTCTTTCCAACAGTTTAAGGTAAGAACTTCCTGGTAACTCATTCTGGGCTTTCAGGAGTTCCTTCATGACCTCTTTTGAACTTGATGGGCGCACTTCTCCGACTGCTCGGTCAAGTTCATCCCACAGCAGCTCAAGTTGAATTTCAAGATGTACAGTTGTTAGCAAGAAACATTTTTAGGCAATGCAAGTGTCCCTTTGGCATTTTGTGTGCCTTTTTTGCTCAAAATTACTTTAAGATGACAAAACTGGTCAAATTCTGAAAAATGCAGGGTGTTTATGATATTTTAGCCAGTATTGTATGGGGATTGTGTGCATAATGATAACACGTAATCCAGTGAATTGGCTACATAATGTGGGAAATGGAACACACTTGTCCTCATGAATGCATACATACAGTACATACACACTCGCACACTCATTCATGAATGCAAGCAGATATGCCAGGAAGGCAGTTATCAATGTGCAGATTTCTTTACACAAGGCTTCAGACCATATACGGTACTGCCCTACAAAGCCTAAGTGCAGTAACTACATACTGGGTAAAATGTGAGTTACATAGTTTTGGGCCTGAAAGTATATGGAGGTCAGGATTTATTCGGACAGAAATGATACCTTGGTAAATCGGTTAACCATAATCTGCCATAGATGTGCTAACTATTCCTTTGTTGGGACAGCAAATAAACTCCGAGGCCAGTTTTTACTGTTGAAATTATTGCGTTGTTAGTTACTGCACTTAGCCTTTGTAGGGCAGTGTACAAGTTGCTTTTGAATGGCATTTGCGTGTTTCTGTTGACTACAAATAAGGGTCATCGCAAAACGCAGGAATGCAACCCCAAAGATGGCTGTGCTTTTCCGTCTTATTGGTCATGGTTTTACTGCAGTATGGAACGGAACATTCCAGGGCTCATTTAGAGCCTCTCCCCAGTTTATCAAGCAATCTGTAATCAAAGCCTCTTATTTTATCCCTGAGCACTAGGCTAGTCAGAATGAACTCTCCTTGATGTGTAATTTACATGCAGTCCTCAAACATAAATGCAAAACAACAAATAAGAAATTTTATTTTTTTGTGTATTGTAATTTTTTTTAATGAAATCTTCCGTTTCTCACTGATCTTGTGTGGGATAGATTTAATCTCTCAAAATTGCGATGTTTTATGAGAAAACTACTTAGTTTCCTGCATTTTCTACACCAAAACCTTCCAAATTCAATTGCACTAGCAATAGTATTGTTACTGTGGGGTTAGAGGTTTTTACCTTGTGGGCACTTAATATGGAAGGAGTAGTTTCTTTAATTCCAAATTTGCATGTGAGCATGATTGCGGTGAGGTGACAGTGTGGTGTTAATACACTAAGGTAATGGCTGCTAACACTGTTGTTCACTTTGAATTCACAATTGAGTATTTCGATACATTTCTATGGAAGAGACCAACTATGGCGGATGATTGTGTATGATTTATTTATCGCCATTCACTGGCTTTTCTCACAAGTTGTCTTTCAAATCTTACTGTTATCTTCAGTGCTGATGAATATTTAATAATTTTTAAAGGTTGTAGGTCAGTGTTTGAGAACTCCGCTGCACTCAGATAGCCGTAGCGATTATTGTACTGGCTTTAGAGCGTTCGGTTAAGGACTCTGTGGCCACGTTTCTGTGATCTTACGCCTTAACATTAATACACCTCTGTAGACCCATGGTAGATTTGCCTGCATAAAAATTTAATGCTGAATAAACACAATAAAGAGATCCTCACTGAAGGGTCTGCGTACTCATCAGGACATGAGAATCATTACTAACAGGCAGGCGTTACGCAATATGACTGAGTTCTCCTGTTTACCTGCGGTGTACGTCACTGTTCTTGTTCTGTCAGTGCTAAATAGGGGTGAGGTTCTAGACCTCAGGTGATGTAGCATGTGACTGCACCATGTCACTGCCGATGTCGCACAGCGACCGAAGCCTGTTTATCTCTCGCAGTGACGCGCTCTGTCTTGCTGACACAGACCGTCTTTGACGGGCCACAAACAGCGACGCCCAGGGCGTGCCACCTGGAGTCGTTCGTTGGACTCGTCTCATCCCTCTCTCCCTTCACTGTGGTTTCCAGTGGAAACGGAGTGTGAGAGCTGGTTCTACCTGAAACTCCGGCTCGAGGGAGGGACAGAGGCAGGTTGAGAGTCAGTTGGAGTGTGGAGTCCAGACACTACCGCATTCCTGTTTGGCTCGGCTTCAACATGAAGTCCTGTCCTTTCACAACACGCACACTAATGGAGATGACTGTGTGGCCCGATCCCAGGTTTAGAGATTAGTAAAATCTGGTATATTTTATGCTGCTTTGGTCAGATTGAACATTTACTCCCGGTGATGACTGCATTCCCAGTTGCTGTAGAAAAGGGTTGCAGCATTAAGTGTCGATCCTTATTTGTTTTTATCATTTATATACTCAGTCAAAAAAGAAACTTCACACTCGTTTGGAGGTCGATAAGTTGAACATTTAAGAAAGGTGGTTTTAAATAATGATTTAATTCCATTCTGTACCCATTAAGGACGGTGTACCATAAAAATCATGTTCATAATGTAACCAGTTCCACCGGAAATGCTACGGAAATGTAAGAGAGTAAAAATGGTAAGTTACAACTTGATGAAAGCATGTCAATAGCGCGTATGCCCTCCATGAGCGTTCACAACTGCGACGCAATGTCTCCTCATGGATTGAATGATGCGTCTGAACACAGCTTGGGGGATGCGTCGCCATAATTTAACCAACATGGCACCAAGTTCCTGCAAATTCTGTGGAGGGTTCCTTACTTGACGGAGTCTTCTGCCCAACACATCCCATACATGTTCTATGGGATTAAGGTCGGGAGACATTGATGCCAGCATTCCTAAGAAAACTCCGCGTTAAATTGGCCGTATGAGGTCTGGCATTATCGTGTTGGAATGTCAGACCTGGGCCATGAGCTGCCATGAATGGCAAAAGCTCTGGAATGAGCACTTGATCTCTGTATCCTGCAGCAGTTAGGTTTCCTCGAACGACCATCAGTCGAGAATGGGCAGGACCATGAAAGGCACCCCAAACCATAACACTACCGCCCCCAAAACGGTCCACTTCCTGCACACAACACTGGGCGTTGCGTTCACCGCGTCTCCTCCAAACTCTAACTCTCCCATCAGCGAAGTGCAAAGTGAATCTGGATTCGTCACTAAAAACGACCCTATACCAATCACGCTGAGTCCATCTCAGATGTCGTTGTGCCCAGAGAAGCCGTTGACGTCGGTGTAACTGGGTTAAAATTGGTCCACGATATGGCCGGCGTGCATGGAGATGAGCAGTGCGCAGGCGACACGTATGGTTTGGGCAGTCACACGACCTCTAAACAATTCATTCCTAGTGAACGTTGCAGTAAGAAATCGATTACGCAAAATGACGTAAGACGATTTGTCGGTCTTCTGCTTGTGTCGTCACATCGTGGTCTATCGAACGAGGTCGGTCTACTGTGGTGCCAGTTTGTTGGAGACGTGTCCGAAGATCATGGATAGTCCGTCGACTGCATCCCATAACCCTGGCAACGTCAGTGACCGACGTTCCCGTATTCAGCATGCCAATGGCACGCGTTCACGTTGAATGTTTGACAGTCGTGGCATTGCAAATCAACGGATAATTGACTGTAAGAACTTGTTTTTCCGAGATGTCACTCTACCGTGCTAATGTGGGCTCAATTGCACGTGTCTCATAAGGTCACGTGACTAGGAACACGAGGAAACATGCTTTTACCTTGATGTATGCTCGCACGTGCTGCATGCTTGTGCACGTCGGAGTTGCTGTGTGTCATGATGTCTTTGAAAACGCATTTACCCCTAATAATAATAATATCTCTTGTATTAAGTTTCAAGAAAATATTTAGAAATTTATGAGTGTGAAGTTTCTTTTTTGACTGAGTATATTTCCTGTTTCCTCCTTCCTTAGAAAGCTTCTAATTCCTGGTTGATTTATTTAAAGAAAATTCTAACCTTAGCATGAGGGCCATCGTATTTTCACGGGCTGCATATCATAAGTTACTTTCATTCATTGATTCATTCATTCATCTGGTCATGAAGGTGCCCGATGTTTTATACTCTGTATGCTTTAAAGCAGATAAAATGTTGTGTAGAACAGTATTTTTTGTCACATATGCAATGCAATGAATATCCACTACTTTGCTCATCAAATTATCATTTTAAAAAATGCAATAATGATTTTAAATGAAAATTACTGTTGTATAATAACAATCAAATGGCTGTGTTTTGAAGACCAGCATTTGACGTTTACCAGATCCCGCTGAGGCATTGTTCTTCATTAAACTGATACGCACGGCCATGTGATAAACAATAAAATGTTGATGACATTTATTTTTGCTATCACATTGCTTTTTAGAAACAATTTAGGAAATGGTATGTCTTGTTGAATCAGCAGACAGATAATTGCTGTCATTACGCCTGCCCAGCTATCTAACATGAGCTACTGTAACTGAGGAATGTTAACAATGGTAGCAAATTGCAATTTAACATAATAGCGTGTGTACTCTGTCAGTAATGTACGTAACTTTCACGTGCTGATCCAGGCATGGTTTGTTACAGTACTCGTAATTTGTTTTTTTTTTTTTTTTTTTAATTAATTTTAATTTACTTTTTTCTGGAAGTTGTTTTCACAAAAGCAAGCAGTATACTGTGTGGACTGCTCTGTCTGAGTACAGTATTCATACTGACGTAACACAATGATATTTGTAGTGATGTTTTAAAAAATATGAATTTGATATTATTGCTTAGTTGAAACATGTTTCCCGCTGAAGGAGTGTGCTCCTAGTCTGGTGTAACCTCGAATGCCAAATAGCCACGCAGCTTCAGCCATACCACCAATCTCTTCCCCCGGCATTTCAGATGGTGCTTTTGTTGACAGGTCCGGCGTGGTTACACAACCCTCGGCACGCTCGGTTCCTGCAGACGGGCCTGTGTGCGTGTGTGTGACAGCTGGTGCGGTGCCCGACCCCGACTCCAGCCCGTCCGCCCCCTCCTCCCTGAACATCACCCGCTCATCTCCTCCGCCCACCCACCCGCCCGCCCGCACTCACCCCCCCATCCTCTGCTTTTTGTTTTCTCTTCTTTCAAAGTTCAATCCAGGCGTCATCGTTTCAATCATGCCACCCCTCTCGAAAGAATTACCCCCACATTACGCTCTTGTCACACTGACTGGAGGTTTTTCTCTCGTCAGGCCCCGCTCAGGATGAGTCGCTCTGGGTCCTGGTTCCCTCTCGGGGTGGAGGGATGGGGGGCAGTTGGTGGGTTGGTGCCCACAGAGTTTTTATCCTCTGATTTAGGCCCCCACGGCTCCTCTTAAAGCCCCTTCTTACTGCCCTCCACAGAACCGCAGAAGCGCTGCTTTCTTTCATTTCTCAGTCCTCAGAAACAGAGTCGCAGACACAGGCCGGGGGGGGGGCTTTAGTTCAGGTGGCGTACAGTTCAATTCAGTCTCAATGAAGCAGCCTTCTTCCTTTCGCAAATACTGTGCTACTTGCTGTCAATACTGTGTGGAGAGAAGGGTTTCTCCTCTTGCGTGCACACGCGCACACACACACACTCACTCACACACACATAAACACACACAAACACACACGCACATCGCACTCATACATGCAGGCACGCGCATAAATGCACGTATGTTTATGTTCTCACGAGCTGTTAAGTTCAGGCGAGAAGGGGAAATTATATCCTTTAATTTTAATACATTTATTATTGTTCGTTATTGTATTTTCAGTGTTTAAAAAAATTGATGTGAAAATGACCTCGGACAGTAATTCTAAATGAAATCAAACAAAATTAAATTGTCAATAACTTTTTTTAAATCAAGGTAATTTCCGTCCAAAGTCAAAAAGTGCATCAAACTTCACACAGAAATCACGTGAAAATAACTGCATTCCGCAGCCACTATTTCACTATCCATTTTAAAAGTCGCTTTAAAAACCTGCAGTCATCAGTAACTTTCATGATTTTGAAAAATTCTGTTTGAGGAAATGGTACAAAATCTATTCTATTGTGTTCTTTAACTTAATCATAATTTAAGAAGAAAAGACTTGTGGCTTTCATCTTTGCCAGGTGTTTTTGCAAGTATGGAAGGAAGTGCACTGTTCATTTCCCTTTTAAGAATTTCATACTGAAATTTTTGCTTCAATTTCATATAAAATAAGGTCACTTAACAGAAAACATTGAAACAGAAGAATGAATTTATTTTATCAAGGCTACCAATAATTATCCACTTGACTGGACCCATTCACACAATACTTTATCACATGCATGTACGATCAGAGAGATTGTATCTTTAGGTTGTTTTCATATAAGTTTTCGCCCGAGACATCTGGTGAAGATTCTGAGGCAAATTTCTGTCTTGTATGATGACTTATTTTCTGTTTGGTTTCCCCCAAAGGCACAAGTGATCCGTATGTCAAATTCAAACTGGATGGAAAGACCTTCTACAAAAGCAAGGTCATCTACAAGAACCTCAACCCCACGTGGAACGAATCCTTCTCTTGTGTCGTCAAGGACTTGTCACAGACTCTCCATCTCAGGGTGAGACCTGCTCCTCAGGGCTGTGTCTCTGTAATGTAGGAGGAACCATAAGCGTTCTGGGACACTTTCTGAAGCACGAGAAATATGGTTCCGCATGTTGACTGAGATTATTCCATTTCTATTCTTTCTTTGATGTAAATGGCAACTAAATATTTCAAGCCTTAATTTGTCATCAGCTATATGAACTGGAAAATATGCTCCTATTGCTAAATAGCATATCGCAGGTGTGCTTGTTGTAGGTTATACAACCCCAATTCCGAAATAGTTGGGACGAAGTGTAAATTGTGAATAAAATCAAAATGCAATGACTTTCAGATCACATGAGCCATTATTTTATTTACAATAGAACATAGATAACATTTCAAATGTTGAAACTGAGACATTTTACATTTTTATCCACAAAATGAGCTCATTTCAAATTTTCTGGCTGCAACAAGTCTCAAAAAAGTTGGGACACAGGCAAAAAAGGGCTGAAAAAGCAATTAATATGTAAGAGAATCAGCTGAAAGAACATTTAGCAAGTAATTACATTAACTGGCATCAGGTGTGTAACATGATTGGCTATAAAAGGGATGTCTTAGCGAGGCTGAGTCTCTCAGAAGTAAAGATGGCCAGAGGCTCTCCAACCCGTGAAGGCTTGCGTAAAAAAAAATTGCGGAATACTTTAAAAACAATGTTCCTCAACGTCAAATTGCAAAGGCTTTGAAGGTCTCATCATCGACAGTGCATAACATCATCAAAAGATTCAGAGAAACTGGAAAAATCTTTGTGCGTAAGGGACAAGGCCGAAGACCTTCACTGGATGCCCGTGATCTTCGGGCCCTCAGACGCCACTGCATCACTCACCGGCATGATTCTGTCATTGACATTACTAAATGGGCCCAGGAATACTTAAAGAAACCACTGTCTGTAAACACAGTCCGCTGTGCCATCCACAGATGCCACCTTAACCTCTATTATGAAAAAAGGAAGCCATTGTTGAGCATGATCCAGAAGTGCCGCCATGTTCTGTGGGCTAAGGCTCATTTAAAATGGACTGTAGCAAAGTGGCAAAGTGTCCTGTGGTCACACGAGTCCAAATTGGACATTCTTGTTGGAAATCATGGGCCTCGTGTCCTCCGGGCTAAAGAGGGGAAAGACCACCCCTCCTGTTATCAGCATTCAGTTCAAAAGCCAGCATCTCTGATGGTATGGGGATGCATTAGTGCATATGGTGTGGGGCACTTGCATGTTCTAAAAAGCACCATGAATGCTGAAAGGTATATAAAGGTTTTAGAGCAACATATGCTCCCCTCCAGATGACATCTATTCCAAGGAAGGCCTTGTGTATTTCAGCAGGACAATGCAAAACCACATACTGCAGCTATTACAACAGCATGGCTTCATAGCAGGAGAGTCCGTGTGCAGAACTGGCCTGCCTGCAGTCCTGATCTTTCACTGATTGAGAACATTTGGCACATAATTTAACGAAAAGTCTGTCAAAGGAGACCCAAAACTCTCCAGCAGCTGGAAGCCTGTATTAAGCAAGAGTGGGATCAAATTCCAACGGCTAAACTCAAGAAACTTGTCTCCTCAATGCCCAGACACCTCCACTCTGTGTTACAAAGAAGAGGGGATGCTACACCATGGTAAACAGGCCACTGTCCCAGCTTTTTTGAGACCTGTAGCAGCCATCAAATTTGAAACAAGCTCATTTTGTGGATAAAATTGTAAAATTTATCAGTTTCAACATTTGCCATGTTATTTCTGTTCTACTGTGAATTAAATACTGGCTGGTGTGATTTGAAAATCATTGCGATTTGATTTTATTCACAATTTACACTTTGTCCCAACTATTTCAGAATTGGGGTTGTACATTCCTAGATACCGGAATGACAAGTCTCAGTTGGACCCCATTTGTCTTCTTGCCGAAAATAGCTGACATTTTTCTTCCTGCGTAATGCGCTGAGTGATTGTAGCCTGAGATCTTGTACTTTGGCCAGACCTTTACTCAGGTATGTGCTGTTTATGGGTGCAGGTATATGACCGGGATCTGACCACTGATGACTTCATGGGAGCCAGCAGTGTCAAGCTGAAGGATCTGGAGCTGGACAAGTGAGTGTGCGTCTGTATGGAGTGTCACATGTGCCGAAATTTATAGACACACACACACACACACACACACACACACTTTCTCTCGCCATCTCTCACTAGCTCCCTCCCTCAAGTTATTCCACTTGCTTTTATCCAGTTTTTCATGTATTTTTTTGTGACATAAGCACAAGAATATTTGGACTTGGTACAGTGAAACATTGTTCAAACTATTTAATTTTTTTTACAATACTATTTACTTGAAGTTTTGAAATCCCCCACTGCATTACATTTGAGGTGTAAAATATGTATCCTTATCTGTGTATAAACTGATCGCATGCCTCTGATGAATTAAAAATGTATGTAGAAGTATTGATTATTAATAACCATCCATAAAAACAAAAAGTTCATTATCCCCGAGTTATTTAACCAGGCGTTCAAGCAATTTCCCAGCTGGCATTTTAACGTTTTTTCACTGTTGAATCAACGTCATGGATCATAGTTGAATCACCGTTGAATTATGTTTTGATTTTGAAAGATGAATCAACGTTGATTTCGCAACGTTGTTTGAACGTTGGGCATGAGTACCATACACAACCTCCACTTTTTTGGGGTTTTTTTGGCCAGAACGATTTTAAAAGGGGGCACAAATATTTTTTGGGGGTTTTTATGAGTGAGAAGGGGGTTTAGAATGATGGGGGAAAAATTTTAAAAGGAAGGGGGAGATGCGGCGCGAGGAAAAAAAATTTTTGTGGTAGTTCCAGTTTCCACCAACATGCGCTTCTCTCGTGACAGTCACTCGGAGTACGATCTCTCCAACGTCTTCTGACCTTCTTTTTTCATCTATCGATGAGGCTGTGAACAAAGGTTTACATATTAAGTTAGACATTACATTAGTGTCTGCAGTGGGATTCAAACCTGGGAGCCTGTGGACAAAGCAATTTCAAACACACCATACACTGTGGTCTTAACCACTACACCAACTGGGTTTGTTGCCAGCTCAGCGCATCAGTTTCCATTCATCGCTGAAGGGTGAAAAACAACCAAAGGTATAATTTTATATATATATATATATATATATATATATATATATATATATATATATATATAAAGAAATAATATATTCATTTATTTTTTTTTCTTTTATTTATTATTGTCAATGAGGAGACGTCATGTGAATATCCATTTTGATGTGTTTCATGCTGGTGAGTCGGCTGATCCATTGACCCTGGGTAGAATAATTTGAGCAGAACAAACCATTGTTTGTGGCTGAGTTGGGTTAAGGTTAGGGTTAGGCACAGGGATAGGGATAGCATTCCCTATGAGTTGGGTTAAGGTTAGGTATAGGGATAGGGATAGCGTTCCCTATGAGTTGGGTTAAGGTTAGGTCAACAGTGTCATGGCTGCCGCCTTTATAAGCTTGCCGCATGTATAGACGATCTAGAAATTAAAGTGTAAATTCTCTTAACTGGATGTGCGCTCAACGTTTTTCCACACCCGAATATTTCACTTGGTATCTAAACATTTAGGTAAGCTGAAAAAGTTGTGATTTTTTTCGATTTTGTTGGAGGTTGTGTGTGGTACTCTTACCCAACGTTGTTTCAATGTTGTTTCAACGTTGAAACAAATCTTGTTCAAATTTCAGTGTTGATTTGAGATCATTTTGTTAACCTTTTTACATTTATCAGAGTTAAACGTTGTTTCAATAGCGTTCAACGTTGAAACGACAACTGACATAATTTCAACCATATTTCTACGTTGAAGGTTGGTCGTGTGCCGGCTGGGTTGTTATTCATTCAAAGCTGAGGCCTTTGCCCACGCCTCTAAATTCATTAAATTTATTACCAGGCTGTGTTAGAGATATTTAGTTTCATCAGGTTTGCAAGAGTAGAGCTGTAAGGATCATTTGAGCTTGTCTTCAGGTGTAAATTTGGGCATTGTAAGCTTGTTAGGACCCCACCATTCTTTCTCTATTTCTCTCCATCCAAATTGCCTTTTTCATGACCTTTATCAGGTGACTGCTCTCTCTGTAGGACCTGTGAGATGGCTCTCCCTCTAGAGGACGCAAACAGCATTGAGGACGACATGGGCACCATTCATTTGGACCTGAATCTGGCAGTGAAAGATGCCGAGCCAAAAAGATCGGTAAGGGTATATTTTCTTTTGGACCTGCAACAAATGCAATAGTGTTTGAAAATGTTGCAATGCCTTTTGTTTTCAGTGCAAATATTTCCCCATTTCTGTTTTTGCTTTTACATTTTCTTGTTTTTCTATGATTTTCATGGCCGTTCTGGTGTAGAGGTGGCCAAGGCGGAGAAGAAGCGTGAAGGTAAGGATTTGAACTAACGCCTCGGTCACGATGTTGACTTGTATTACATCGCCTGTAATGAATTTTAGTGACACAAGAGGGCAGTATATCACCAGTAGTCCCGAGAATAATTAAAAACAAAAATAAACAGCTTTGCGTTGTAGTGCCACAGTTTTAGAGGTACTGTCATTTCCAGTCTCTCCGCCAGTTGTATTATAAGCATAATAGTTGCTAAGTGCGCGAACATTAAATTGTCTTGCAGCTGACTGTATGATGGGTGTACAGATGACATTGCAGTCTGTTAAAACGGTATATTACAGGGATCTAAACATGTCAGATGCTCTTATTTGCATTTTAATTAGACAGAAAAAAGGAGCTGGGCCTTGCTTGAGCTTATAGCAGATACTGTTTAATCTCGGTGCCTTTTCCCTCTTTCCTCTAAGCAATAAACAATAAATTTAATTCATTTAGGTTGAAATAGGAGGCAGTTAAAATGTTTTCCTGGACTGAAGTTCTTTTCATTATCCGAGCGGCGTGTTTATTACGCCTGCGCATGGTCCTGCCTATACATCTGCTGTCTTTAATCTCCGGATTGACGGCTGGATGAATTTCAATTTGGGTTTAATTGAAGCAGAACTGCCTGTTTGGGATGTAGGTAAATGGACATACAGGCATTCAGAGAGACGGGCAGACAGACAGTAAGAAGTGGGCAATGAGCCCAAAGTCACCGCTATATATTCTTAACACATTGACTGTAAGTAATCCAGGTGAGCTGTACACCTGGGTACCTGTGAGAATTGAAACAAAAGAGGTTACTAACTCCTGTCTACTCAGACTTGTAGAGACCTGCTTGACATTACATGACATTACATTTATTTAGCATTGGCTTTTATTCAAAGCGACTTACAGTAAGTGCTTATAATTAGGTCATTGGCTGTGCAGTACAACAGACTAGACAAGGTACAATTTGTAAAGAGCATTGGTCACCTAAAGTAATGAACGTGAGTCAGTAACGGTTTTGTGATTACTTTCCATCCTCGTCCATTTTTTTAAATTCTCTTCAGAGAACCAATTTTGTTATTAAAAATATTTTGCTAACCATAAATTTGCTTATTTTTGATTCTGAGAGGTGGAATCTTAAGGTACTGTGACCTTTCCATGGGTACAAAGGTTTGAAAGTGGTTTTGGATTGCCAGAAGGATATTAAACAAGTTTGGCTTGGATAACCCTCTTCAAAATGTCTGAAATTTTTTGTTATTGGTCAAAATAGGGGTCAACAGGAGTCAAAGTTAGAAAATGTCCCAATCTTGAGAAATGCATACCACATTGCTCTTCTAGTCATACAAAGTCCAAAAATATATGGCTTGGCAGCCATTTAGAAACTTCAAGATTCTTAATTTTGATTTGTTGAGATAATTTGTCTATACTGCAGTTGTGGTACGTCAGGGGTTACAAAGGTCCTCGGTAACCTCTCCTTTCCAAGCTTAATTACCTAATCCTCTTGCAGTTTACTTTGCCTGACTAGCAACAGTTGCTAAGGCTAATTGGTAGAATGACAGTCAAATGTTTTTCGATAGTTTTGTTGTACATTACGTCACAAAGTTATGTGGCATTTTCTTTGACACATAAATCAAGAGGTAAAATATAAATATGTCTTTATAAATTCTGAACTCACGTAGCTCATGAAACGGCACAGATTTGCCTAACAAAGCTCATTAAGCAATAAGGCACGAGAATCCATTCTTTATTCTGAATATAGTTACGGCTAAAGGGCATTGTTAGGTACGACGTGCAGTGGAGCGACATTAAGGATGACGATAATCGAATAAATGGAAAAAAATCTAAGAAAGATGGAAGGCGGCGAAAGTTTTGGATTTTTTACATCCTTACAATGTCACATCAATTATATAAATGTAGCCCATACGCAATCACCTTGTCATTATTATTTCTTAATCATTACAGGTTATATATTGGTCTTGGTTGTTCCGTCAATAAATTTGTTTGTTAATAATCAGGTGAACTTTTATCGGGAGGAGTTTGATCAAATTCATGCGGTAAAGGGTGAGGTTACTGCAGGCCCTCCGAACATCTGACGCCACGCCACTGCTACACAGTATACCGCCACGCCTGGCATCAAAATATTTATTTAATTGCGGTTATTTAGCCGTGTTAAGTTGTCCTGAGTAGCTTGCTTTTCATTGACATTTTATATGCGGTTTATGAGTCTTTGTACATATTGCATTTTATGGCTTATATAAATGTGATGGATTCAAACAGCTGCCCCTGCTGGACTGCATTTTTGTGGTTGTTCATTAAACATTTTAGATCCTGCTCTTAAAAAGCTGTAGGCCTGTTTGCACGTCCAGTTCTCCACTTAACTCCGTATTTGTATTTTCTCTCAGTCCTTTCTCTGCTGTTGCACATAATTCAGCTTTTTTGTGTTTTTATGAGAGGGTTGTGATGCAATTTTGGGTGCATAAATTCTCAGAGGCGTTTCTGAGCGATATTCCAGATGTCGAAGCATGATATCCCAGCTGTCGATGGCTGGATGTGAACAGCCAGCCAAACGGGCCGTGGGTTCGAGGCCCCCCCTCGCGCGCACATGCACACCCCATGCTGTTTCACCATATGGAGGCAATCTCGGCCCCTTTTTAGAACCCAAAATAGGCTCTCTTTAGGGGCCTCTCGCCGCTAAAGTGGAGTTGTTTTATTGGCGGGGCGAGATGCGAGTGTTTCCAAGATAAACACTGGGGATGACACGGCTTGGCTGCCCGCTCGCTCTCGCTCCCTCTGATTCTCCCACCTCATTCATTAATTAATTTATATCTTTAATTTGAGGCTTGATATTTATAGACTGACCTCACCTTCCATCCCATATTTGAACAGTAGGAATGCTTTTTTTAGTAGAACTATATCCATTTGTTACCAGTAATAGTTGTGACATTTGGCATTGAAATATAGATTAAGTATATTAAACTTGCTAATGTTTGACCTTTGAAGAGTATAAACAAAAAAGGCAGTCATGGCTGTCATTAAAACTGTATAATTGGAGCTTTTGAACTGTATAATTTCATCCGTGACTGTTGCATTTATACACAACGCTTCAAAAACAAAAGATAACTCTCAACAAGTAATTTAAGCTTATTTATTCAGACTTGGGGTCTTATGACTAATGTTGATGAGATATGGGGGTAGGAAAATTTAACTCGTCAAGTAAAGAATGACCTCAGAGGAGAAGATATTAGATCTGATGTATAAATGCTGTGGCAAGTTTTATGAGGTGGTAACATCAGATTCAGTGTTGGTAAACTTTTCTGACTCATAAACATTCATTAGCAAGCCACCATTGACCATTCGTCTTTATGTCGTTAGGGTTTTTCTTCATCAACATTTGATTATGTAAATATGACAAATATGATTCATCTAGCTCTGCCATCTTGTACAAATGCCAGCTGTTTTTGTTCAAGGCTACTGAAATATTTTCATAATTCCCAAAAGTTAATCTCAAATGTAGCTGAGATACATTTTAAAATATTATGATATTTGGAAAATAAATCTGTATGACTGTTAAGATCAACTTTGAATGAAAATGTATTTGTTGAAAAATAATGTAGTCTATTTACATCTGCTTTAGTATTCAGTAAAATATGTTTTGTTACAGCTATATTTACTGTATATATCATGTCATGATGTAATGGCACATTCACAAGATTTCTACCTGAGGTCACTGCACACAAGTCCATGGTTAGCAGAGAGGTATCATGATCTACCAACCCATGCTTTCCATTACAGTATGAGTCTGGAAAGAGCTATCCTTGAAAACTGTATAAATTTGGCCAAAACCTTATGGGCCATAATCAATTTACATTATTATATATTTATTATTAGTCAACAGTTATTTAGGGCAAATTTTATTTATTACCTCCGCCCAAAGAAGTTGGAGAAGGTTATGTGATCATTACCGTTTGTCTGTTGGTTGGTTTGTAAGCAAGATTACACCAAAAGTTATGGATGGATTTACCTCAAATTTGGTGGAATGATTAAGTATTGATCAATGAAGAGGTAATTCGATTTTGGGAGGTCAAGGTCAAAGGTCAAGGGCATGCAAAAGGTCAAAAACACGTTAAAAACATATTTGCGCGAAGACTGCAGGACTGCATAAACACGGGTTGCTAGCTAATACTGGCAAAAATAACATTGAGTACATAGGTGGAGGTACTTGCGCTCTCTGAGCGCAGCTCTAGTCTTATTCTGAATTTACAACCTCACGTTATAATTATTATATAGCTTCTAACAAATTAAGCAACATGCCTATCTATAAGAAAAGTGGAGGCATATTCTTGTACCATGACGGCAATTTAATTTTTTCCTGAAATAATTGTGGGTAAGCAGTAAAAGTCTAGTTTTATGAATTAGCCTAATTAAGTCTCATGTGGCTGAATCATATCTGAAGGCAAATTTGTGTTCTTGAGGCCCTATTGCAACACCTCTCCCTCCTGTCCTGCGTGTTGCAGGCGACGGGGCCGGCCCGAACCCGGCTGAACTCGACGGACGTCCTGAAGAAGAGCCAGCTGTGGAGTGCGGTGGTGGGCGTGACGCTGGTCGAGGGGAAGGACTTTCCGGCCGACAGCCAGGGGGACGTGTTTGTGCGCTTCAGGCTGGGAGATCAAAAGTACAAGAGCAAGGTACTGCATCCCTTCACCGCACTCTCCAGCTCTCTCTCCCTCTCTCTCTCTTTCTCTTTCTTTCTCATTTCCGTATCGCTTACACTCACTCATACACGCTAACACAGGGGGATACACAGACACTCAGTAGCTGTGTTTATGTACTTCCCAGCATCTCTCTCTCTCTCTCTCTCTCTCTCTCTCTCTCTCTCTCTCTCTCTCTCTCTGTCAGCTTCACTTTTCTGACTTGGAGCACTTTTTTATCTTCAGCAGAGGCCTGTATCTGCAGGAGTTTGGTGGATAACTGCACAGAGTGAATCCCAGAACAGGTTTTTTTCACTTTAGCTCTAAAGTTGGTTGGGATTGGGGTTTTTGCAGTTCAGTTACCTGGCTAACTGTGTCATCATGATTTGTAACTGACCACCCATTCCCCACCCGGTCTCCACACACTTTCCCCAGGTTAGGTACAGTACCACACACCGTACAGCCTGTGACAGTAGTGTCCCATAAGCCTCACCTCCTTCCTCTCTCCCCCATCTGAGTAACTCTGCTGAGCCGATGTCTCCCGCTGGGCTTGTGTCTCCGGGTTGTCTGTCTGTGAAGCGAGAATTCTGTTTGCGGCAGTGTGTTTGCCCAGCAAAGCTGATTCTAATTGAGTCGTGTCAAGTTATGATGTGGGGAAACTGCATTTGGAGGTACAGGCCTGATAAATGTCAAACCGTCCTTTTCTTCTCATTTGTCCAGAACCTCTGCAAGCAGCCCAACCCGCAGTGGCGGGAACACTTCGACTTCAACCAGATCAAGGATGGCGCAGATCTGCTGGAGGTTGAGGTTCTGACGAAGGAGGGCAGAAAGCTTGAGGAGTGTTTAGGAGTGTAAGTTCCTGTGATTCTGCTTGACTGTGTGCCGCTGAGGACGCTGGGAAATCAGCAGCTGCCCCTGGCTGTCCTCAGCGACTGTCGCGCCCTGCCTCTCTCTCTCTGCTGGCTGTGATTGAGTGACTGGTTTGCACTGGTCCGGGTTCAAATGAGTTTTGTCGCAGTTTTTGGCCGCACTTCACTTAAACCCTTTGACTAAGCTGACTTGGCAGTGTCACGCACGACATAACTGCTGTCGCAAGATAATATCACTGTTAGTGATAAATGGCATCACTGTTGGTGATAAATGTTATTTCCAAATGTCACTCTCATTACATTTACTGATAAAAGTTTGAGTTAATCTAAAATAAGGTTGAGGTTTCTGAGGTTTTGAGTGGATATCTAACGTGTGGTCTCATGTGAATTTGGAAGGATCTGTGTCATATGATGAGATATATTGGTTGGTTGAGGTGTGCGTTCTCAGGTGTATAGATGGTTCAATGTGAATAGTTTCAGGTGTGATTATGGTTCAGGTGTATATTGTCAGGGCTATAGATGGTTAGCGTTTACTGTATGTTCAGATGTGTAGACAGTTCAGGTGTATATTCCCAGGTGCATGTATTCAGTGCAGTAGCACAGTGGTTAAGTGTGCTTGACTCGTGTGCTTGACTTACTCTCGTGTTCAGGTGCGCACGTAGTTCAGGTGGTTATCTGCGGCGTGCTCTCTTATGTTCAGGTGTGATGTGGACCTGGCACGTGTGCCCGTTGGACAGACCCAGCTGTACACGCGTGTGCTGGGTCATGGAGTGGGTCGGCTGATCTTCTTGGTCTCTGTGACGCCCTGCGCAGGGGTGTCCATCTCAGACCTGTGCACCCCCCCGCTGGATGAACCCTGCGAAAGAGAGTCTCTGCAGCACAGATATGTAGGTGCCCCCCTCGCCCCTCATCACATGATCTGAGTCAACCCTCCAAATCTCCCTCCCCAAACTTCCTCATGGTATTTTTACCATTCACTTCACGACCTTATAATTGCAGGGTTCTAACTGACATTTTGGTCAAAATTGAGTTACCTATTGCACATAGTTGGTAATGAGTGGTTCTATCTAATGATTAAGTATGAGTATTCAATTCATTTCTTAAATCGGGTTCAGATCTGAATGACAAAGTTCCAGTTCCCTAAGTGTACACTGAGCGGCCAAACTTTGCAAGCAAATTCCTCAAAACTTTATAAATGTTAGTTAGAACCATGTAATTCTAAGGTCTTGTCTTTCTTAAACAAGTGTGTATTGCAGCTGAACCTGGTGCACAATAAAATTCTCATAATTAGCAGCTCAATGCGAAATCTTGCTGTTGGTTGAGGTGTGTCATGTTAGGCCTGGAGTGAAAACCTTTTGGACCGTAGATTTGCAGGAGCAAGGCTGGGCAAGATGTCGGCAACCCAACCTGATTTTACATGGATGTCGGGCTGCCCAGCTCCTAAGGATGACATGATTGATGCAGTCAAAGTCTGAAAGTCTGTTAATGAAATGTGCTCTATAACCCTTTGAACGCCAAATACATTTCCAAGGAATTAAAAATGTAGTTATCCTGAGCTGTTGAAAACCTATCATGTGGCAACTTGTTTAACCCCTTTCTGCAGATGTAGAGGCCGGCATCCATAAATTCCAAAATTTAATTTCTAAACAATTCTGTAATTGAATTTCCAAATGTCTAGCTTCACTTGAATAATTTTCAAAAATCTTTGTGACACAAATCCTGAGTTCTAAAGCTTAAATAGGCTCATGCACAACAGGAAAAATTTTGTATTCTGCGCAAAGGGGTTTAAAGAGCTCCCCGCTTTTAAACAAGTTGCCACATGATAGGTTTTCAACAGCATCTGACTTTGATATCTTACATCATATCTTACAAGGTTAACTCTTTTCATCACAGATTCCCCCCTCCCGTTTCCCCTTAATGACCACAAATGACGACCCTTGGGGAGGCTGGGTAAAAGGTCCACTGATATACGTTATACATACAGGCTTCATATGCAGTCATTATGGAGGAAAAGAGTTCATTCTGCCCTATATTTGTCTCACAGAGTCTTAGAAACTCCTTCCAGAACATGCGAGATGTCGGCTTCCTCCAGGTGAAGGTGATTAAAAGCACGGATCTCACGGCAGCAGATCTAAACGGTACCAGTAAACCCCCCCCGATAAAATCCTCTTGAAAGACCTTCGCTTATATAATGGTTCCTGTTTGTTTCATTATTCATATTTTCTCCATCTCAGGAAAGAGTGATCCGTTCTGTGTGTTGGAGCTGGGGAACGACAGACTGCAAACTCACACTGTGTACAAGACCCTCAACCCTGAGTGGAACCAAGTTTTTACCTTGTGAGAGCAGGGATTGGTGTTATCTTGCCCATACGATTATGTGATGTTCTTTGTAGATATTAGGTCAGGATTGTTGTCAAATGAGATCTATTTTGAACTCAATTTTGTTTTTCAGTCCAGTCAAAGACATTAACGATGCTCTGGAGGTGACTGTGTATGATGACGACGGGGACAAAGCACCGGATTTTCTTGGCAAAGTAGCCATCCCTTTGCTTTCGGTAAGCGATTACCAGCCATGTATACCCATAGGGCTGTAGTGCTTTAGTTGCCATTTTCTGTGCTTGCCCTACCTTGTAAAACACAAGTAAGTGGCTGGGGGCTAGATTTGCCCTTGAAGGCTGTTCAGTGCAGGATGTTCTTACCCTCGGTTGAGATCGCCACTGTTACCTGAGGTTTGCTATTGTTCTGATGCTTTAACTCATTCCCTACGGCAAGCCGCTGCCAATGGCGCGGCGAAGTCTACCATTCCCTACAGTAAGCCGGCGCCAGTGGTGTGGATGACGTCATTCGGAGTTCCGTTGAAAACATGCATAATGAGTAAACATGAGTATCGCATCAATCTGACCAATCTGACAGCAGTAATAGCGACCTCGACCATTCGCAGTCTGATGAAAACACGAAATCAGTTGGCGATCGCGGTGATGGGCCACCTGTACTTCAACCACAGGAGGGAAGGGGCCGTGGCCGAGCCAGGATAGGTCGTGGTCGAGCGCCTAGTCGAGGAGCTGCTCAGCGTCATGTATCAGGCAACCAAAATGACAATTGGAGTGATGTTACAAATACCCAAAATGACACTGCTAGTTTGACATTAGCATTCGAACTTGCAAAAAAGCTTTATTTTGAAAATACAGACATTTAACTAAACATGTGTTTATATTGTGTAATTTTCGGGAAAAGTATTCCGTACAAACGTGGCAATTTTATATAAAAGTATTCCGTAGGGAATGAGTTAAGGCTGGATTCCACTGTGAAGCATTATCCAACTTCAGTTTTTTTGGGAATTACAGTATATTAGAGCCAGTATGTTAGGGTTTGATTTTTTTTGAGTGGTTCATGGGTTCTTATATATGAGGCTAGCTCAGTAAAGCCCTAAGGTTTGTTTGAGAACAGACATGAATGAGACAGGGGTCTGCACCATTGAAAATTAATTGGAATTAGATGTATGAGCCTCTAAATTGATAGCATTTGTCTATTTAGTGATTTTTACTTGTTTTATTCGGTGATGCCAAAACATTTCTCCACTGTCGCGCTGCAGATACACAATGGAGAACAGATCCCCTACATTCTGAAGAGAGACGACTTGCTGCGGCCGTTCAAAGGCAGCGTAACCTTAGAGCTGGAGGTTTTGTACAACCCAGTAAGTGCCAGTAACGGGGCCCTCGGAGGGTATCTGAGGTGCACTAAAGACTCGAGAGCTCTGGCATCTCGGTGTGGCCCCCCTCTGAGCCCTGCTGTCTGTGCCTGGCCCTCACAGAGGGGTCGATCGGGGAGGCCACATCCCCTTCCCATGGAACAGATGGTCAGAAGATGAACCAATCAAATTTCTGAATCCAATAACTATCAGCATCTGCCTTTGGCAAAGAATACTCCTGAATTTAAATAATGTATTTTGGCGTGCTTTGAGGATATAATGCGTGTATACAGTTTTTTCATAATTCTGTAAGTGTCTCGCCGAGTTATTCCTTCAAGTATATTGCCATACACCCATCACCGCACAATGGAATGCATAATACCCGACTGGACAAACAGACTCGCATTGTTGAACATTTTTTTTAATAGGATTATGCAGTTGGACCTTTGTAAAGGGTGCCTGGATATCGCTAGTGAATTAATTTAGTTAGTCCCTGCGCTCATCATCTTAAAATGAATGCAAATCAAATGATTAGGCTGTAACTGAGAGGCTGTGGAATGGCTCTGTCTTCAGGTTCGAGCCAGCATCAAGACCTTCAAACCCAAGCAGAACAAATTCATGGAAGATAACCCAAAGTTTTCAAAAAAGGTAGGTCTCATTAACCTTGCAAGTCCCCCTAACTGCATATTCGTAACGCATGAGGCCTCACTAAAAAAGTTAGCCGAGGCAATTGACTTCTTCAGTTCATAACTTCGAAAAACTGTTGGTGCTGGGCACTGTTTATTTATTGTTTTTAAGATTTTTTTATTTATTTATTTTTTTATAACTGTTTTATATTTTTGCAAAGGCGCCCATATGAATATTGCATTTGTTACCCACCCACACGGAGTTATAAATGCACAAGCTGCTGTTGTGGGTCGGGGTTTGTTAAAAGGTGACGCTTCGCGGCGGATCAGAGCCAGTCCACCCCTGTCTAGTAGGATCTAGCGCTTTCCTCGAGCCATGAGAGCTGAACTTGGATGAAGTGGGTAGTGAAGCCAGTCATGCAGCCCGCAGACAATCAGCATCCTGTTTACTGGCCGGGTAGAGAGGCAGGCCCGCAGGCGCGGTGGCTCTTCCTCTCCAGGCAGCCAGACTCTGTGGCACTGATAGTCAAACTGGCTCATGACTACACATCCAGGCATGTGTTTTCTTCGAGGAAACTGGCTGAAGAATGAATCTAGCTGATTTGCCAGACCGGCTTCTTACCTGATTACCAGGTTTAGAGAGGTGTCATTAACAGCTCTCAGGCCTTTAGGACCAGGATTTCAGCACCAGGGCAGCTCACACATTGCTCTCTTTTAAGTTCTGTCTTAATAAACTGAGAACACATTCATACGTTTGTGTGTGTGTGTGTGTGTGTGTGTGTGTGTGTGTGTGTGTGTGTGCATACCTTGACAGCTGGTAAATTGAAATTAGTTGAGCCACTAAAAATACCCTTAACTTTTAAGGAGTCTTGACCTGTTTTCGATCATTGTCCTGGATGAACAAGTTTTCCGAAGATTAGAAAAAGCCAGCGACTGTTAAACACACAGCTCCCGTCTAATTGCAATGTCATGGTGGTTGTAAATTAAATTCAGAAAAATGGTTTATTCGCTTTGCAAAACGGAGAAATACTCTGATTTCGACATATCCTGCAATGCAGACAATCTAACCTGCGCTTCATGATTAAGTTACAACAAAGGAAATGAAGATTAGCAGCGAGTACCGACCGCTGTGTGTGTGTGTGTGTGTGTGTGTGTGTGTGTGTGTATATGCATGTGCCGATGTTTCAGTGGACTTTATAATAGCTTGCATGGAGACCTTTATGGTGCATACTATTGTGCATAACCCATTTATTACTGTGTTCTGCTTAGATTTTATTTGATGTAAATCATTTGTCAGATGCTCTCAGTTATTACTGACATTACATAAAGATAATGTTTATTTATTTGAATAAGCTCTCTTAAATTAACTCATACAAAGTCTTTGGAAACCCCCCTCACAGACACCTATACTGGAGAGAGTAAAGCTGGCCAGGACGTTAGCAGCTCTCTTACTCGCTCATGAAGGCTGTTCCAGCCACTTAAACTCACCCTTTGCCTCTGTGGTAAAATGTTGATTGATGCCGGCCTCACTACACAGAGTAACCCTAACCGGCGCCTCCCGCACTGTCCTCCTGCAGATTCTGGCGCGGGATGTGATTCGCGTGAGGAGGATCACACGTGCTATCCTCTACACGCTACAGTACATCAAGAGCTGCTTCCAATGGGAGAGCACACAGAGGAGCAGCGTCGCCCTGGTGGTGCGTGTCCCCACCCGCATCTATCTGTCTGTCCTGTCTGTCCTCTTTCCTATTGCTTCACATCGCTTATACACCATCCTCCCACGTGTGTCCACCTCTCTGTAAGTGTTGGACCAGCCCCATGAGAGAATCGGGTACAAATCAGGCTGGTCCATGCAGCACAGTGTCCCTCATCCGACTGACTGGGGAGAGAGGGAGATCGGCACCTGTAGTAGGGGGCAATCAAACTGCTTCTTAACACTATGAATGCTGTAAACTATGGGCTGCTGTGTATCTCAAGTATGTCACTCGGTTTTGTCCTTGTATCGCGCAGCAGCACCCCCTTGTGGTTGATCGCACCCCTGCAGTCTGCGTGTGCAGGCTAAATGTGAGGGGGATTGTGCCCAATGCGATGAGTGGGTTTACATTCACAAAATGCTGTAGTCAGATTACTGCACTTTACTGTACTTGAGGTAATAATCTGATAATTTTATATACATGCAATGAAGTCGTCAGATTGTAGGAGAAATCTGAGTCTGAGCTGGCCAGTCTTCCATTCTCAAAGTACGCAACCGTGGAGAATGGACCCAAGTGCAAGTGCTGAGTCCTTATTTTATATTTTTTTCTCATAAAAAGTAAACCAGGATGGTGGTATTTGGTGCAGGATGAATAAAGTAATCAAACGGTGATACAAGAGGAAAGTAAAACAATTGCTGAGAAGACTGTTGATGATGACTGCTAAATACAAAGGTGATGAAAAAGGTTATAGAAAATAATGAGGAATGCAGACAATGGAATTGACCTGACCAGACCAGACCAGACCAGACCGGACCAACAGAGCAATCAAGCAGTGCCACCCACCCAATGCCAGGAGAATATTTGGAAACAAATATTCAATCTTGTCATCTCCTCTAACATAAAGCTGGTCTCCGCGTCACTCCAAAAGCGTGTGAGAAACTGGAAAATGAAAAGCTTAACTGATATACATGCATCGGGGCATCTGAGTGCGAGGTAAAAATCTAGGTGTCCTCATCGGATTTTTCCAAACTGGATGGCAGCTTCAATCAGATCTCCGACTTCAGATTTTGCATGCCACTTGATTAACCCCTTCCGTCAAATACTGCTACTGTTTTCAAACCGTGGCACTTCAGGCCTGTTTGAAATTCTAGCGGAGATCCCAAGGATTCCAATGATTCCAAATATGTCCTGTTGAAGTCCAGGGAAATGTGTATAAAATAATGCACAAGATCTGGATATTTTTCATTTGATGTAATGCTGCAGCTATAAAAACATGGCATTTTGGGGTTGAAATTTCTCTCAACATAAGTGTGATGTAGCTTCAGTGAAGCACTGCGACCATCAGATGTAGAATATGTTTGTGACATTGTTCTCCAATATGAAAAAAATGCTTTTCTGACTTTGACCCTACTTAAGGGAAAACTTAACTGAAAAGTTTGAGGTTAAGGGGTTTATTTGATGACGGTCAAAATCTGGTCTTGATCAGATTATGCATGCTTGTAAACACACTCATTGACACCTCTGTTCGTCCGAGCGGTCGATTATAGAGGTTCATTAGCGAGCCACATCTGCCAGTCTGAATTAATACTAGGTTCACGTCGGGGAACAAGCACGATGATAAAAGCTGTACGTGCTAGAAGAGCTATGAGAGTATTTTTTTTAGCTGCTTAAGAGAATGTTCTGGAAGCAGTTATACACTTTCATCAGATGAACTATACTGCCCTACAAAGGCTAAGTTTAGTAACTACAAAATAATTTAAGCAGTAAAAAATGGCTTCAGAGTTTGTTTATTGTCCCAACAAACGAATAGTTAGCACATCTATGATAGATTATGGTTTACTGACTTGCCATGGTATAATTTCTACCAAATAAATCATGACCTCTGTTTACTTTCAGGCCCAAAACTGCACAACTCACATTTTATCCAGGGTGTAGATACTGCACTTAGGCTTTATAGGGCAGTATAGAGAGAAGTAAAAGGTGAGTTTATTTGCCTGCCCTTGCTCGCATGTAGCGTTGAGGAGTTTAAGTTCCTGCGTGAGAATGGAGTCAATTACTGCGGTATTTTGTTTTCACTGCGAGCTTCTGCAGCATCATGACTCTCCAGTCGTTGAGCATTTATGAATGGCTTTCTCTCGGCCACACACTCAAACACAGATACAGACATGCTCATGTATGCCCATGCTCACACACTCACACATGTACATGAAAGCACACATTCGCACATGTACTCACACGCACTGATGCGCATTTATACTGCTTCCTTGAGAATTTTGTATATTTTTGATTTTTTTTCTTACATGTACACAGGCGGGTCTTTTCACTGGAACAGTCTAAGCTCACAGGCATAGTCTAAAGAACAACAGCTTTACCGCATTTGGGGTTTAAATTGATAGCCGTCTGCCTCCAGAGTTGCTCTACCTTCCGAAGCACACCCACAGTCTGAAGAGAGTACTGACAGTTACTGCCGTTCACGGATCAGGTGGCCGCGTCTCGTCTCTGAGCTTGAAGCTTTAATGCTCTCCTGCTTGACCGGTGTTTAAGCCTGCAGACGGCTTGAGAATTTTAACAGTGTGGATTTCGTTCTCATCCGTACGTCCTTTGTGCCATTAGAGATGCTGCGCAGCGTCGCCCTACGTCTACAGCGAGAGAGTTCTCTGCGCAGTCATTATGAGCAGGGCTGTGGTTTATGGATTTTGAGTAGATAATTTATTCTGCCAAAGAAGGAGACCCGACACTGTGCAATGACTCAGTGCATTTAGCCACCCGTGGATTTTCGTTTTAAAATAGGAATTGTCTAATTAGCCAGTGCTAAAATAGCGACTCTCTTGCATTAAAAACAATAATTGAATCTCTGAAAGAATCTCAAAATGGCCTCATCCGTTGAGGGAAAAAATCAAGCGAAAAAAGTGTACTTTCCGTCGCTCGTTTATACCGCAGTAATGAGCCTTGGATCCTCCATTCTAAAGTTTGACGAGCTCATCTTATTGTCTGAGAGTGTGAGGGAGGGGGGAGGGAGAAAAAGGGTGTGTGTATGTGTGTGTGTGTGTGTGTGTGTGTGTGTGGCAGCTCAAAGCCTGCTAAAATTCAGCCCTTTTGAAAGCTCTTCACTAAGACTGAGCTGGTGGAAAACTGGAGACAACCGCTTTGCGGAAGGGGTCAAATAAAGTTCTTTCCTGCGTTTCTCATCTCGGCCTGAAGATGGCGCTGATGCACTGTGAAACTTAGACCTTAGGAGTCGCATGGTCCTGGAGTGGGATGCAGACTCTGGGGGGGAGGTTTTTGGTGGGGGTGTGGGGCCGACGTGCTGTGAGAGATGCGCCATTTTGAACACAAAACCAAACTTTAAATGGGAGATAATTGTGTATTACACGCTGAAATGATCCGTATAGAAAAGGCCAGGCCTACATTCCACTGCAGTGGAGAAGTAGCCGCCACACCGCGAGCTTAACTTTGAAGTTTGTGATACAGTTTACAAGTTCCCGCAAAAGAAAACGTTAAGAGGATGAGAAATAATAAAAGGTATAAAAACATAATTTGCACTTTAAAGGACAATTTCAGGCTTTGCCACTATTAGAATGCTCTAAGTGTTTAAGCAGAATTAATATTTTGCTGCAAAGACGCCTTTTTCCTGTCACGGACTAGAAAGGGAGCATCGCGTGTGCGGTTTTTTAGCCGCTTCCTTTTTGACGCTGCCAGGTAGCCGAGCAGATTAGACGGCGTTTGACAGCCTGTGAAATGCTGATTGGCGCACATCACAGACTGTAAAGATTCCGTGTGATGTGTGTTTGATGACCTGCAGCTGTTCGCGCAATTGGCAGCTGTGCTGTGCAGTTATTTATTTATTTAATCATTTATTTACTTTTTCTGCTGACTGACAGAATCGCTCTAATGCAGAGGAAAAGTCAAAGGTTGGTTTTGGTCATCAGAGTCCCAGAAGACCACCTGTGCAGTGTCTAACGCCGGTGTTTAAGGAATATATTAGAGTCAAATGACAAATATGATGATGAAGGATATTATTATTATTATTATTATTATTATTAATAATAATAATAATAAGTAGTAGTAGTTTATTTAACTATTTTACCTATTAATGAACCTATTTGTAGAGGGTGGCTCCTTCAGCCTGTATGGCTGCTCTCCCAAGGGGTCCTTGTTGTTGTGGAGGTAGCGGTTGGTGGAGTTGCACACTGACTGTTATTATTATAATTATAAATATTATTATTGATCAATAATACTTGATAGCTATTGATTCATCATTGAAATTACTGTAATTTTTGGTATTATTGCTGTGTATTTAACGAATAGGTTAACAGCACCTCGGTTTTGCACTCACTCCGCACTCAGACATACACACACACACACACACACTTACAGACACACGCACAAACAAACCCACGAATATAAGAACGCTTTTGCAAGCACACGTACTGCCTACGTGCTTGCAGAGACTATCTAATCTGCTGGTGCTGTCCGCATTTTTTTTTTCCAGAAGTTTCTGTGGAGAAGTAAAGGGATTTTGCTGCGGACGCTTGTTTGGCCTGTAAGGAATGTTCTCGATCTCAGGGGGCTGCTGCCTGTTCTTATTCGCAGAACAGTGGGAGTTTACTGCGAGAGCGAGTGTGGGCAGCCAAACAAGGTCTGGCAGGGCTGTGTGTTACGGTGTCCCCTCGGTTCTGTACAGTATTAATTATTCACCAAATGTGACTTTATTGTTGCTAAAACATGTCCAGCAAGGCATTTCTGTTTAATTTCGTGCACAAGTAACACGTTTTGTTTTTACCTGTGGATAGAGTGTCTATAGTCCACTCTCCTATGGGACTGGACTGCCTGCCTATAACAAGCGCATAAGACTGATATCACAGGTCCTGTACGGTACCTGCTCTCTTGATGATATCGACATCACAACACTTTTCCTGACAAGGCACCATTCCTCATGCAAATGTATGTACTGACAGTAAATTTTAAGAGCATATTAATATAGTTTTATGTGGCAATAGGTTGTTGCTAATACACAGTTGTGAATTATTTACAGTTATATAATTACAAACCTGTACTGCAATAATTTCCATTGTTATTGCAGACCTTCCCATTTAAGCAATATGTATGCATGACCTTTAACCCTGTACAGTGGCGCTGCTCTGCCCAGTTCCTGGAGATCTACCATGCTATTGATTTTCATTTCAACTCTTATTCGACTCTCTGTCTAATTATCAGCACCCACAGGACTGTGTGATACCGTTATACAGCGACGGCTTTCTGTGTTCGGGGAAAGTAATGGTGCTGTGACAGAGTGAAAGAAGTAATGTTTGTGTGTGTGTGTGTGTGTGTGTACGTGTGCGTGTGTCTATGCCTGTAAGCTTGTTTGTCATGCTGTTGTATAGTAAAATAGGAGCTGGGGTTCTGGACGAAGTTCTGGACTACGCTAAGTCAGAAGATATACAGATCACACTCACGAGAAATCGATTACGTTGGATGGGACACACTGTGCGTCTTCCACAGGACAGTTTAGTCAAGGCACTATTTTATGGTGAATTACAAGAAGGTCTTGTAATTGAAAGATTGGTCGTCCTTTACTCAGATACAAAGATACGATTAAGGACAGTTTGAAGCGTGGTGGCGTACTTCACAAGTGGAACGACATTGTAAAAGAGAGACCACAGTGGCAGACGTGCATTTTTAGGTCACCTGAGACAAAGTCTCAAAGTGACCGATTCTAATCGCCTTTTGTCCGTCGTCGTCCGTCATGCGTCGTTCGTCGTGCGTCCATAATCAATTTACATTTTCGACTTCTTCTCAGAAACCACTGATCCGATTTCAATAAAATTTTGTAGGAACCTTCCTTGGTCAAATATGCACCAAAATTGTGGATCATATGGTGTACACTCCCAAGGGCTCTAAGGGGCGGGGCGGGGCACAAACTGGTCAATACATTTTCGACTTCTTCTCAGAAATCGTTGTTCTGATTTCAATAAAATTTTGCAGGAACCTTCCTTGGTCAAATATGCACCAAAATTATGAATTATATGGTGCCCACCCCCAGGGACTCTGAGGGGCGGGGCTAAAAGTGGTCAATACATTTTCGACTTCTTCTCAGAAACCGCTGACCTGATTTCAATAAAATTTTGCAGGAACCTTCCTTGGTCAAATATGGACCAAAATTGTGAATGATATGGTACCCACTCCCAGGGGCTCTGAGGGGCGGGGCTAAAAGTGGTCAAATTGGCTGAAATTTTAAAAATCTTCTTCTCCAGACCCAGATATGCTGGAAAACAGTACTCTTCATAGATGGAAGGCTTTTCTGGTGCTTCATCAAAATTGTGAACTTCATGACCCTCAAGCTCCATGTTTGCCCCTGGGGAGAGGGTGAAATTTACTATAGTTTATATAGGAAAATGATACTTTTGGGTATATTTTGTTCATTTTCTACTGGAAATCATTCAAACTTGATTGGCATAATGACCATGAGATGACAGTTTCATACTACGACATTTTTGACCCTGTCTCTTCCCCAGGGGCTGAGGGGTGGGGCCCAAATGGGGTCATATTGCCAAAAATTTCAACAATCTTCTTCTCCAGACCTAGATAGGCTGGAAATCAATACTCTTCATAGATGGAAGGGTCTTGAGGTGCTTTATCAAAATTGTTAATTTCATGGCCCCCAGGCTCCATGTTTGCCCCTGGGGAGGGGGTGAAGTTTACTATACTTTATATAGGAAAATGATACTTTTGGGTATATTTGGTTCATTGACATCAATAACATCAGTTTTTATACAACTCTGGTGACTGTTAAGGCCCACGGGCCTCTTGTTGATATATGCAAAAAGATTGATGCTGCAAGAAAGGAAAGTAACAAGAGGAAAAGAACTAAGCGACATGAAAAAAGAGCCTTGAAAGGACAAAACCAATGAACTATTGGCACAGAAAGAGAGAGCTCTAAATGGACTTACATAATGAATTTTCTAATGAACAGAATTTTTCTATTTACAGTAATACATAAAATTGTAACTAACCATTTCTCCTGCAACCTCGTCCTGTACTTTGTATTTACCCGTATCGGGTCTTAGGCGATTATATATATATATATAGTAAAATGAGAGCTGGGGCACTAGTTTTCTACACTTAATAAGCTGTGTAGACTGCATTGCTACTGGAGAAATATCCAGCTTTATAAGTGGACAGAAGTTGCTTATGAGTGTCGGCTACGGAAAGTGCCAGAATGTAACAGACGTCTTCTCCCGCTGCCCATTGTTGGGAGGAGAAAAGACCTCCTCACCTCTTGTCCTCTTCTTAAGCTGTTTCATCCATGCAGTTATGCAAGTGAGGTTTTAAATTCCTGATTACAAACTTTTGAATAGAAATAGCTGATGTATAATAGATTAAATACATCTCCCCTTTATGTCCCAGCATGCAGTGTAAAAGTAATGTTTATCTCTGTATGTGTATGTGAGTGCAAACACATGTTTCTGTGTGCATTCAGTATCTTTGATCTTTTAAATTTAAGGGAGTATTAACCACGAAACAATAAAAATTGCAGTGAATTTGGACTTTATTTTGTTGGAATAACATTTATGTAAAATTTTTATTAAAACACTATTTTGTGTATATTGTAGTAAATCTGTATGCAATCTCACAGATCAGTTCAGGAGTTTTGAATCCCCTAAAACATGTTTTTGAATAAACTGAGACAATCAATGACGATTGCCATAAATTCATGAAACTGATTGCAGCCAAGACATTTAAAAAGAAAAAAATTATGATTATTTGAATTAATTTTGAATTTAGTGTCCAACTTTGGTTGCAAAGCCACATTTTCTACTGCCATTAACCATATACCGCATCACCCTATCCTAATGTAATCATGCCATTGTGCTATTTTGGTGGGAGGTTAAACCACTCCCATTGGTTATAGTGTCGCTGAAGTTATGTTTCTCCCTGCTCCTATGCTATGCAATGCTCGAGAAAGTTCAGTTTTGTTGTAATAATGGCCAAGAAAAAATAGCTTTCTTCTAAAACTTATCCATCGACAAATAATTTGAGATGAACGCCATTCCTTGTGTGAAATCGCCAAGAAATCCAAGGATTTCAAGAAAAGAAAAGAAAGAATGAATAGTGCAGATTGAGTATAATCAGGACAAAGTGGCCTGCTGATGAACTACAGAAGAGTTCACGTACATCAGAGTCTCTATTTTTAACATCCAATGCCCTCCGGGTCCTCTGCTGGCAGCTTCATCGAATAGTTTCCTCAACACCAGCCGCATGCATTCGAAAGCATAGCAACTGACTGGAGGATATTTGTAGCCTCTGCTCTTAATATGCTATTTGTTTCTCTTGTGCTAAAACCACATTGCCATGATCACCTATGGATGAGGTGACGCAGTGTTTTGTTAGTACACCAGAATAATGGCTGCTAAAATTGGACTTTGCAATCACATGAAAAGATGAATTAAAACATTTAGGACATGAGTCCTAATTTCTAGCATTATGACATTTATTCTTGTCCATCTATAATGTTTGCGCAATTTTGATTGAGAGCAGTGTTGCTATGGCTTATACAGTGGGTGGTCAAATCATCTGAAGCGCTATCATAAACACAAGCTTTGAAGCTCATGACATACTGCTTTTATGGACGCTGGTTCAGATATGGATTGATTCAGTTATTTGGTGATTTTTAGAACCGTCGCTCTGTGGTCGTTTATGACTATCCTACAAGGTGTCTGTCTATCGCATCGATTATTTATATACAGTCAGTAGCCTCTCCCTGTCTGAGAGCTTTGATGTGAGCGCAGTTACTTTCTGTTATTGTTGTTTATTAGTGTTTTGCATATGTTGAGAGAATTTTTGATGCAGTTCCCTTTGCCACCTTAAAAAAATGTTGCCATTTTTGTCTCAAAGACACGTGCAATTTGGGTACCAATTATTTGGCCCCTTAGTTATTCAGTTAGTATTCCAATTTTTCTTTGTAGACTCTCCTAGCAAGGTGCTGTTAGACCTCTTTTAATCCTTAGCGCAGTACAGGCAACTATAGTTGCATGATGTAAGATATCGTGTCCTGAAGACCAATAGATTATGGGCATTGTTGTCATCACAGTACTTGTTATTGTGAGAACTGAGTTGAGCCCGAGTCACTGCATTTTGAAAACAGAAATGGAAAAAAAAAAAAAAACACACCATGCTAAGAGAAAAAACAAATTATCCACTTTATTTGATTGAAATAATTTAAGTAATCTTGATTGATTAATTATTTAAGCTCGGAATATGAGCATTTGTGTGTTTTTGTGAATAGTTGTGGATCTGTGTGCTTATAGGTGAATGTAAGGTTAGCTGTAGGGAATTAAGAGCGTCTGAAAGGAAGTGAGACTTCTATAATCCCACCCTATCCCCGCCCCAGGGATGCGGAAAAACCACGCCTGAGCGAGCCTCACCCCCACCCCTCCCCCTCCCAAACACCCACAGGCTAGAGGAGTGCGGTGGGACTTGTAGTCTTAAACGGCTAATGCGGCGTGCGCTCGCAGTAATGCTGCATTCAAACTGCTCTGTGGAGAGGGTAAATACTTATAAACTGGAACTGGCTGATAAAACAAGACGGCGAGACACAGCTTTATCCTCTTTATATTTTATTTAACTGTGGTTAAACTCAATTAGCCATGCTAACTGGATGGGAGGGAAAAACGTAATAAGCTTTTTATAACCGTTCTGTTATTTAGAAACACAGCCAAATACTGAAGGTTTATTTTGTTAGAGCTATTTTCAGCGTGTAATGAATCCTCGATTGGAAGGCAATTTCCTGCACCAGCATTTTTACTGCTCCAAAGCAATCATGGTTGCCTTATTTACAGTAATTTTCTATTCTTACGTGCTGCCCTTAATTTCCATACATCACCAAAAATGTGCTAGCGTATTAACAAATAACTAGGCTATTTGTGACAAATTGTGTGTGTGTGTGCGTGTGCGCGTGCGTGTTTGGTCGTGCGTGCCTGTGCAGAGAACTGTCATGAGGGTTTTATTTTGTAGTGTTTTGCAGCACGCACTTTCGGCACACATGTGCTCACACTCACAAACACTCATGAGTTCCCTGCGCAGGTACTTTGCTGCAATCACATTTCACACACATACACATGACACCCCTTATGAAAATATCCTATAGTTGTTTCTTTTTAATACTATAGTATAATGGAATAACTATAGTATTACTGTAGTTTGCTAAATATAGTAGTACTACAGCCAGCCCATTATAACTTTAATATTACCACAGTCAGCGCTACCATGACATTACTAAAGTCCACGCAACTGTATTGCTGTTGTTTGAATAACTATAGTATTACTATAGCAATACTACACTATGGTGGCAAAAATACCATCCATTTACTATAGGATAACTATAGCTTGGAACTATTGTAATTTTTTACGAAGGACATGAAAGCACCTCTGCATAGGCTGCAGTTGCTTGCACACTTCGCCTCGCTGTGCATTTCAAATGGCCTGTAGAGATATCTGCCGCAACCACACACGGACGCACAGTTTGCGTGTCTGGTTTAATGTCTTGCGTCCCTAACTCTCTCTCTCTCTCTGTCACTCTCACTCTCCCTCACACACCCACACACACACACATGCACACACACTCTCTCACACCTCCAATGTCACCCTCTTAAAACGTCCCAGGGGCTCTGTTTCTGGCGATGTCCCCTCCACACTGCCGCGAGGCTCAGCTGAGGTGGGGAGAGGAGGACAGGAGAAGCGAGAGAGGCCTGGTAAATGAGAGCTCTCTCTCCATCCAGCGGGGCCTTTGATTAATTATTCACATCCTCCTCTCTCCATTTTTTGCAAGGAAACTGAGAAAGCATAAAAGATGACACCAGCGAGCCCTGATTTCACCCGGAAAAGGGCCGATCGTGCGATATATGCGGGATCCCAAACTCGGGCCAGGCTTCTTTTATTTATCAATATGGCCCTACCTCTCCACAGTTCTCCTCCCCTGCTCCCCACCTCGAAGCAGGGCTCGCTAAAATGGCGGCTCGGCGGCTGTAATCCGCTGCATCGGGGCTGTCAGCCCGTCGTACGTCGCCCCCTCCTGACCCCGGCAGGCTGGCTGTCTCCGCTCCGTCTGAGCGAAAGCCGCATTCGCGGCCGTTTGATCTGACGGAGGAGGCTGTGTTTACCGCCGCATCTGCTTCCGCTGCGACAGAGATAACCGCGCCGCTCGCTCTCTCCCGAAAACTGGCTCCTCCAAACCGGGCCTGGAGCTGCGCGCCTTGTCCCGGCCCCCGTGCCCTCTCACGTGCACGCTCGCGCCGCAGCGAGCCTGACCCGCATTTCCACCCCTGCCGCGGATGCTATATTAGCCCCAGCGGAACTGAGCCCCTCCTTCTCCTAACACTGCAGTTTTTAAACTGCGTTATTCAGTTGGTTCATGGCCAGTATCTCTGCATATTTTGCTTATTTCCTTATTTATTCATTGATTTGCAAAGACAACAGTTGTGTGTTCTGGGTAGCCAGAAACACATCTGTGCTCTTAATTTGCACAATTGTGCTTAATGTCAATTTTAATTCACTTAGCAGTTCAGTAATTGTAAACGTGTTTCCGTATCGCAACTGTTCCCAAACCTCTCCTTAGGTATCCCCTGTCTGATCCAGGTATTTGATATGTTTCTGTTCTAGTTCACCTGATAACTCATCTAGGGCTTGATTACTTGTATCAAGTGTTCATGAAAAGGATCATGTCGAACCCCAGGACTCAGTTTTGGGCACGCCAGGGGAAGTTTGGGAACCATCGCCTTACAGGAGCAAGCAGATGAATATTCTGTAGTTGGCACGTATGGAAAATGCAAATAAAATCAGAGCCTCGGGTTTAAAGACAGTCTGGCCAATCAGAGTCACTAAGTGTTCAATGACTTACCTGGGATAAAGGAAAACCTGGGCTGGATTTGGCTGGACGTCCAAATTTGAGGATCCCTGCTATACACTATTCTGTACTGTAATTCTGCTCATTTTTGAGCACATACAATTGATGATACATGATGGGGGTGAGGATGTGCTCACTCCTGATAATTTGGATAAGAGTGCTATTTTATATGAAGTATGGGGCCAGGAACAACAATTTAATTGAATGACTTTCAAAACCCCATTCGTGTTGACAAATATGATCTACTCCAAGAAACATCTGCTGCTTATGAGCGCATACAATGATAATGCTATATAAAATATCACCTTGCACATGGTTTCTACTGTTTATCTTCTGAGTGTCAAATAATGAAGGTGTCAGATATTATTATGAAGACCATTACGTATTGCTTTTTTTTGTTTTTTCATTAATGTATTCTTATGGGGTTTTTTTTTTTTTCCAAATATTGATCTAATTTGAGATGACTGTGCGATGTTTGTGACACTGACAAATGGCTAATTTCAAGAAGCAATCCATAATTCTCAAGCTCAGAATGACAGTTTGATTTCTCAAAAATGTGAAACCATTCAAATGCTGTGATTTTTAATTGATGCTACCCTTGGAGTCGATTACAGCAGTGTTAAATTTTGGTGTGTTCAGTTCCGTTGTTTTCCTTGGCTAACTTTAGTTTCTGCAGCCTTTGTCGGTATCCGCGAAAACGACTCGTTAAAGTTTGTCGCAGGCTGGGTTTGAATTTTCCCTTCCAATTAGTGCACAGCTGTGAGTGTAGTGGGAGTAGCGTAGCTTCGTTTTAGCACCATGCCTTCGCTGAATTATGAAGGATTATTCATCCTGAGTGATTCATCTTACTTTGCCTCAGGGGAGAGGTGTGTGTGTGTGTGTGTGTGTGTGTGTGCGCGTATCTGTGTTGAAGGGGTATCTGTTGTCGGAAGGGGTATGGGGGGTGGCTTTTGCTAGCGCTAGCATCGCTACATTGACAGAACTATACCGCCCCTGTGCCATATGTGTTCAGTTGCGGGAAGGACGCCTCTTGGTCTGTAACGACTTGATGAGGAGTTTAATGTTTGTGGGTCGGGGAAGATTGCGATCTGTCCTTCTCACTCATCACGTGTCACATCCTGTCAGCTAGCAAATGCGCACTGCGAACCCCAGCGTAATCAGTATAAATGAGAGCTAAAGGCACCAGCCTGCCTGAAATGTCCTCCACTCAGAGTGCTGACTTTGAGAGGCGACTGTGTTTAAATCATAATCCGTCTCTGAGAGCATGGTGCTCGAATAAAATAAACAAGTCAGTAAATGTGTACATTTACCAAACTCAAATGGAAATATGCTTCATTTTATGTTGAATGAATACCGTAAATGCTGATAAATTGGTTGCATTATTATGTGAACTGCTGGCAACAGAGGCCAGAGGCAATTCAATCTGAAATCAGGACCTGAGTCAGATGCCGAAAAGCGTAACAATCTCCTGGCTGAAAGACTTGTCAGATGGAAGATGCAAACCATCAATACAGAGGGTGGCTGCAGAAGGTGAATCATAAGTTCTGTTTTGAATTGTTGGTGAATATTGGGAGTGTACAGTGTATGCACACTGCGTTAGCGGCACTTTTATGCCCAAAATATGTGTTTGTGTTTTTGCGTGTGCTGCGTGCTGTAAATTATACGTCATTGATGCACGTGTGAGCATATCTCACCCTGCCATTGGCTGTGATTTCAGCTCTTCGTCTTCACGGTGTGGTACTGGGAGTTCTTCATGCTGCCACTCTTCCTCTTCCTTCTCATCATGTGGAACTACATCCAGGTCGCCGCTGGGAAGGCTAACAACACCCTTGACCTGGTGAGTCACATACGTAGGGCGTCATACAGCAGCAGCTGGTCTTTTCTGTTTCTTCCAGTAATTCTGCGTAAAAATATTTCTGCTTACCTCCCAGTCACCATAGTCATAGTTTTCTGACCGCTCTATAAACTACACTGTTTGTGTTCTGTACACAGTGGTCTTTTGGATGTCCTGTCAAATTATAATTGAGCTAGTGAAAGTGTAAGGAGTGATAAAGATTTGACGCAAGTCGCTACAGAGTCCTGAAATTAATGAGCTTTTGTTGTGCGGCTCTGAGGTCTGTTGCGTTTTTCAGGACAGTATTGGCGTCGGAGAGGACGAAGAGGAGGATGAGAAGGTAAGTGAACAAACACACTCCCCGGCGTGGAACATGTCCTCGCAACATTTTTCTCTCTTTATATGCCGTGATTATTAAAGAAATTGGAATTTAATGAGCAAAATCACAATATAAACTTGCAGTCAGGGGGGAAAAAAAATTTAGCTCCTCACGAAAAAAGCAAAAAAAAAAAGTTTTTCTGTCTATTTTCTGTTTTCTCCCTGTGGCTATTGCATACTTTGCCACAATTTTAGTTTTCATGCTGAAAATGGGCAAATAAACCTAAATTTCATGACTAATAACTGTGAGGATCTCATCAGGGACCCTTATTAGGAGTTCTAATTTCAGACTGGATGCGACTAATTGATCGATTTAGTCATTGGATTAGCACAGCTATGTCCCGTTATCTGTAGTGCCTTGAGTGTTTACTTTATGTTATTGTTTGTGATGACGAGTTAAAGTGGGGATGCATTTCTGTTGTTGTTTTTATGAGTGGAGAAAAGGGAAATTGTTTTGAGTGTCTCCAGGCTATGACCCTTCCACCAGGGGGCAGCACATGTAATTCATATCCAAAGCTTGCTTCATATATTCAGCTGCGATGACTAGTGGCTGCCTTTATCACTGGTAGGGTGAAATCCAGATCGTGCTAACTTTACACAGATGGAGTTGCCTCTATAAGAATTTGCCTGAACGCCGAAATGACTCATCTGCGAAAGAGATGTGGTGTTTTTTCTTGTACTGCTTTGGAGAGCAGTTTATGGCCTTACAAACAGGTACTGGAAATGGCTGTCTTTCCTCTCATGAAATTGGCTTTGTGTGTGTGTGTGTTTGTGTGTAGGTGTGTGTGCGTGTGTATGTGTGTGTGTGTGTGTGTGTGTGTGTGTGTGTGTGTGTGTGTGTGTGTGCCTGTATGCGCACATGTGAATGTGCGTGCTTGCGTGCGTCATCGGACGTGTATCACAGTTTTAATGAATTGGACTCCACTGTGATGTGCCTCTGTTGGTTTCTTTTGTTAGTTGGAAGTACGTTCTCCTCCAGATGTTAAATTTGAAGCTTTAATTGGCTTTTTAAATGCAAATATCTAGCAGTTTGGTTTGATCACAACTTTCAGCAGTTGACATCATGAATGCCGAAGACATATGTGTGAGCTTCATACCCAAAAATGTAAACATTACTGAGCCGTTGTTAAAGTACACAGATTACTGCTGAATTTGTAAAGCGGAGGAGGGTAAAAATATAAGTCCTTTTAACTGCGTAACTGGTTGAATAAATTATTACTTGAGCAATACAGTGCATTCCAGAAAGAAAGCTTAACCTTGAGAAGCGAAACAAAAGACAATGTCAAGTCTGCAATGATGAAGCACAGTTGTGTGTGTTTTAGAGAGATTGAAAGAGTTAGGGAGGAAGGGAGATACTGCGGCCATGTTTACATTTTACAAATGGTCAGAATGCTCTCTGCTCTGACCCAGGCTACATATCATGCGCTAAGAGACAGCGTGTAATTGCTGGAGGTGAACCAGGCCCATATTTTTTGATAAAGGGGTGTGCGTGCGTAATGGGGGCTCCCTGAAGGCCGAGGTCAGGGCGAGAGGTGCTCTTCTCTGGCTGTCTGTGGGGCGCCAGGCTGTCCCTCGTCCCTCCTGTAGGGAGTGGGTGAAGGAGGAACAAGGGCGTGGGTGTGACAGAATGCAGGGTTCACTGCAGTGGCATCTCAGCATGACTAAAGCCAGTTCAAAGACCCTGTCCGATTAAGAACGTGCAGTATTTTACTTTCTGTATTTAGCTCCTACGAGGAGGTCATGTGATCGGGCGTGTTTGCTGGTTGTTTTGGTTAGTTACAGAACAAATATTCCCCTGATTATCATGAAACTTAAATGAAGGCTGTAGCATGAGCCAAAGAAGAACTCCTCCAGTACACCCATACATCTTAAAATCCAGTAAACGGTAATAAATTTCAATCAACATAAAACGGACCCAATTGCAGGAATGAGATAGCGGGGTTTGTAGAAATGCGCATCATAGAAGAGTGAACTATTGACTTTGTCGGGAGTCTGCGAGTGCTACTGTCGTGTACTTATAGAACGAATGAAGGTTAAGAAGGTTAATGGTATGATGTCAAGCCTGATTTATCGAGTTGATAATAAAAGTATTTTTGTGCTGGAGCAACAACGTTGAGCACTGATGATGAAAACGACATTACTAATTAGGACAAAAGTGCGGAAAAGAATTGAGTTACAGCTTTAGAAAGCACTTCCTTCCTGGCAAGAGTCTGCTTTTCCATTGGTTCTGGATCAGGGTTTACAGAAAAATGTTCCATATGTGCTCTTTTAAAGTTGAATCAACGCTGGGCATTTTACTGTGTAAATAGCCCATTGTGCATTTGAGCAGTTTTGCCTGGTGATGCACCAAGACCAAAATACAGGTTTTTAACTACTGTATGTGTCAGTAAGGGCTATTTAGTATGTCTGGGGTCGGGTCAGATGACTTGGTATCCCTCAGAGCCCAAAATTTATCTCAGAGGAGCTTAATGGTGGCGCCGGAGCATAGAGTCAGCTCTGCAGCCCCCAGTTTTCCTCTGAAGGGGGTGGCGAGGTTGTGGGATTTGAGAGCTCAGACAGTCTGCATATTTAGATGAGTTCACATCCTGCAAAGAAGCCCCATTACTGTTTTTGGGGACCTATGCGATCAAACACCCATATGAAAAGTAGCAGGTCATGTTTTACTCGTGTCCTTCGTGTTGGACCAGGGCTGTTCTTTCATTGGCTTGTTGCTGGTGTCCAGTAAAAGAATAGCGGGCTGCTTGTACTGTCCATAGACTGTATAAAAAGATGGACGCAGCACCCGGGTCTGAAAAGTAAAGCCAATGCGGAAGAGCCTTAAAATTGCATTCTATTTAATGGCCAGCAGATGGCGACATCAATGGTTGCAAAAAGAAGTTCAATGCTGTAGAAGTCTATGAGAAAATGACCCTACTTTCCCACCTGATTTATTATCTCAATGATTTTCCACATTATTTTATTGAATCTATCGCAAGTTTCAAGTCTCCTTTGATATATCATGATGTTCATTTTTGTAAATTATGGACCCATATAGACTAGAATAAAGGATAAAGCCAGATATGCTTTGGGGACATGGCTATCCTCTGGCTCTTTTCTGATATGGTCAGATCAACCCAATGACCCACCCCTCGCTCCTCCCTGGATCTTCAATTCACCCTCTCGTCCAATAATCACATCCGGTTTCAAAATGACAAAATGGTGTGGTTCCAACTGCCAAAATCAAGGCTTCCTAAATTCTATGCTGAAACCAATGGGCGATGTCACGGTTACTTTCTCCATCCTTTTATACAGTCCATGCTACTTTCCATGCCTGGGAGTATGATGAAGTCCTAGCCCTACCAGTTCACATATATATCAAAGGAATGAATATGTCCTTGTTTTCAAGTGCTAATTCAGAAAAGCCTGTGGTTATTCAAGGCATTTTCAGGAGATCAGTTACTCTTGTAAACCTATTTGTCTCCAAATGTTTTTAATCAATAATATTTCCTCTTGCACAGTTGCTATTTTTGAACAGTTCCCAGCCTCTCTTAATTTATTTTTAGGATGCTGAGAAAAGGGGAATCAGGGACAAGATTCACATGATGCAGGAGTTGGTGGTCACGGTGCAGAACCTACTGGGAGAAATCGCCTGTATCGGGGAAAGAATCAAAAAGTAAGCTTGTTTTAGCCATTTCCATAATTTAAAAATGGCTGAGGTGCTCTGCTTATGTTCATACTATACTGGAAATCATTTGAAATGTACGGTGTTTTCTATTTGTTGGCATCGCCTGATCTAATGACATTGCTCCAAAAATTGCATTTTGATTAACTCCAGAGTTGAATGCTAAGCTCTTCCTGGACACTACTGTAAACGCTGGCATCGCAAGGTCATTCACTGACCCTGGTCCTCTGTCTCAAAGCCGTATTACTTGGTTAGCTGGATATTTGCACTGTTTAAAGCAAGGGACCCTTCAATATCTGTGGCATGGTCTGAAGTAAAAAGAGCCTTTGCGGGTGTTACTCAGCTATGGTATCCTGCTAACTTCTTGAAATACCCCGCAGTTAATCAGTAACTCCTTTCTCATCTCTCTCAGCACTTTCAACTGGTCGGTGCCATTTCTGTCTGTCCTGGCTGGTCTGGTTCTCCTGGTGGCGACGGTGCTGACGTTCTTCATTCCTCTGCGTTACATCGTCTTAGTATGGGGTGAGTTTCCTCTCTCTCTGAGGCGGAAAATACAGATTAAGAAAGAGAATGTACATCCCCGTTGTCCAACCACCTGGATTCAGGAATTAGCACAGTTCTTCAGCCTGGAGGTAAGAGTACTCACTGAAGTCTGGAGGATGGCGCTCTTACCTTCTCATCCCTGGATGGTCCATCTCTGCTCTCTGGTTTTCATTACCTGTGATGTCACAGTAAACCCTGTGCAGCAGGATTGGCCAGCTCCTCCCACTCCCTATATTCTCCTTGTGTTTCCCAACCTTGTCTTCGCAGTGGGTGGTACCTTCAGCTGACTGACACTTCTGTCTAAGGGACTTGTATTTGATCTGGCTGAGATGGGGCACTTTCTCCTAGAATGATGCACCATCAACCCTTTGGTTCCTTGTCAGCGGCCTGAGACACTTGGCAATGGGCTGTCTCTGCTGTTATAACATCATCTCACAAAATTACTTACAATGTAACTGTGAAGTATAACTGTAATTTACCGTGAAGTGTTCAACTGTTAGTGTCAGCCATTATGTTTCTTTGTTCGCCACACAGGTATTAACAAATTTACCAAGAAGCTGCGGAAGCCTTACGCCGTCGACAGTAATGAAGTCCTGGACTTCCTGAAGCGCGTGCCATCCGATGTTCAGAAGGTAAGGTGTCCCAGTTTTCCATAAAGAGCAAAACAACATGAATTCAGCTCCTGAAGACGCCTGTTTTGGGGAAATTTAGAGAGTGCTCACTGACTGACCATAATCCTGGTTGTTTGTTCCCTCTTATGTCCACGGTTGAAGTTATGGTTCACTGTTTTTTCCCTGCCCCATACCCTGGAACCTGCAATGAGCGGATGATTTCCCCCCAACTGATCACTCCCCTGTTCTGCAGTCTGTTGTTTACTGTTACATCTCAGCCCCAGCTAGTGCTCATAGGGTACTCACTTAATGGGATGTGTACTTCTTACAAACAGCCCAGAAAGAGCCTCTCTGCCCACCGAAAGTTGGGAGAGTTTGAACAGTCTCAAAGTCAGCTCTGGGAAGAATGCGACAGCCTCTCACCTCAAAATGCTTGAGTTTGTATCTGCACCTCTCCCCTCCACTGACGGCAGTTGCCAACTCTCCACGGATGTTTTCTGAGTCACCCCTCATGAAGCCATGTTTCGGCTGAGGGGTCTGAGCTGTCAGCACAACACTGTAAACACATTTGTATTCAAGGGCTCGCGACTGGGTGCAATCCACAGAGGAAACATGCCAGTAAGGACAAAAAACACACACTCGTGCGCACACACACATTCACACTGCTGCAAAAATACGCACACAACTCTCTCCTATTTAAATATAGAGATTGAGACATGGACAACTTGTTTTGCTTCCTGTATAATAATGCAGGCAATTCAAATCCCTTGTTCTTATGAAAACAAGTCTCGCACAGAGGCACGCACGTGCACGCCCACGCGTGCACACGCAAATCAGCCGGGGCCAACTGTCAAAAGCCGAAAAAGAAAAAAACCATGTTTGTGTTCCTGGGAAAACATTTTACGCGAAGGTGTTACAGTTGGCAATGTGTAAATTACAATTATAATGTTGCTATCATAATTGGTACCCTCCATACCAAACAGAAAACTATACAGCTCCGCCACCCAAATAAGCTGAGACGAGGAGAAAGTTGGAATGGCGTCCTTTCTCTCCGCCGTAATGGCTTGGTTCTGTAATTGGCATGTTAGCGGAGTCTTCAAAGCGGCCCTGAAAAATGAGCTTCTTACGAGTCGGCGGTCATCCAGCGGTAACTAGCAGCTGTCGGCTGTGAAGGCGGCCTCCGCGCTCAGGTACAGTACGGCTGCCAGGTGTGACGATTCCCCTCCTTCCGCTTTAATCAGACTGCGATAATTAGCCGGTGACTCCGAACGTAATTCCACGCCAGCCGTGTCGCGTAACAAAGACTAAAAAGGCGAAGGGAGCGGAGAAGGAAACTCCTCCACAGACTCGAGCGCGAGAGCTAAAGTGGCAGCTCTCCTTCATGGCGCGAACGGTCCAAAGTTTGTGAAATCATGGTTTTTTGTTTGAAAATGTAATTCATATTTATTTTTGGAAAAACACGTTTCACTAAATACGCTCTGTCACCATCGTCAAAACACCAAATGAGGGAATATCTCTCGGAAGGAAGGTACTCCATCCCTCCAGTGAAGTTTTACACTTGCAGACGTTACCAAGGTATGTTGAAGCTAATCTGGCAGCCTGTGGAGGCCCAACACTTGAGACTGTTCATGTCGATTTATGCATTAATTTGTCACCCATAATTTGTTTGTTGCAGCATAAACAAGTCCCTGCTTCAGTTGTATGTTAATTTGTGCTCTACAAACTAAAGTGCTTTGTGTGGTGGTCCTCTCTGATTCTTTCTGTGAAATGAATTGACAACACGTGAGCTAGAGGAGGAAAAGTGAGCAGACGGTTAATGCCCAGGGGTTACGGCTCCTTTCAGTGGAGAAATGAAATGCTCACAGGTCAGGGGTGCTCTCCAGCTCTCATTACTTTACACACAAGTCTCCTCTTAAGGAAGCTAAACTCGCCGTCAGCGCTTTTTAACATCTTACAGGCTCTCTCGCCGGCAGATCCCCCCCCTCGGCCGAGGTCTGCTTTTAATATGGGGATTTACGAGGGACGGGGCGAAAGGACCCTCGACTGGTGAAATCCGTCCTCCGTCTGACTAATCCCCATCGCTCCTGTTTTTAGCAGATGACTCATTACTGACGGGCAGAGGAGGGAAGACCTGAGGTCGGAAAGTAGAGCAACCTGCCACGTGTTCCCTCCACCGATGAGCGCCACCAGCTGTTTTCACTGATAAGTTGTAACTTCTGGCAGAATCCGACTAGTTAGCAAATTGAGGTGGTTGAAACTAAACATGGGAAGGACCTCTACTCTCTGGATCTAGATTTCTGCACTTCCTTGACCTCAGCCAGTTCCCTCCCTCGGAATTGTGGGCGGGATTAAGGTATGACCCTCTCATTTCGGGTTGCCATGTTTTTGCAGGTGCAGCAGCGCGAGCTGAGAGTGAGCAGTGGCCAGACGCTGATGAGGAAGAAGCGCTGAATAATGGCGGCAGGAATGGGGAAGGAAGGTTAGAAGCCCCTCCCACTCGACAAACAGCATGCCCCCACCGTGAAACACAGACCTGCCCTCTTCTGCCCCCGCTTCCACACCTGCATACCTAATGCAGAGAGCATCCAGCCTGCTTGGCTTTGGCTTGGTCAGGGAGCAAAAGTAGGCCCTTAAACCACACGCACTTATCTTGGGACCTTAATGAGTTGGCGGTGCAGAAGCCAGCCTTTCACACGCATTTTCCCTCAAGACTCTGGGCGACTGCTCCAAGGATTGTCATTATATTCACCGGCGTTCACTCCGCCGAGATTGTTTTCCCAGCTGTGATGCATTCGAGCGATATGGCTCTCCAATCATCTGCATTCAACATTATAGCTGCGCTGCCAGCCTGAAACAGCCTGACTTTACAGTGTGGGTGGTTTTTTTTTAACTTCATTTGCTGAATTCGCGATACGGCATTTACATTCTCGCGGCTCCCTTGTTATTGCTACATTAGCATTCCCGAGCATTTTGATTAAATAAAAAAATCTGTAGGAAGAATTTTTGTTACTGGCATAAGTGCTAATTTTGATTTAAATTTAACATTTTAAACATGGTATCGAGTTGACATTTTATTGGACGAAAAAGATGACGGCACTGTGAACTAATAGTTTAACAGTCTCGTCCAGACGTATTCTGCTATAATGTATATATTATACCCGAAAATAGTTTACTTAAAACTATTCTTTTGTACAATGAAAGTTATGTTATTTAATAGGGGACAAGGGTGGGATTATTATGAAAATACGTCATGTGCATGTACCACTTGCCTTTTTAAATCTCCAATTATTATGGTGCTTCATTATATTTTGTGCTGTAATGCACTGTTTGGTTATTAGTAAAGATGGCACAAAAAAGTTTTGTGCTGGGGGCCTTGTAGAAAATCATAGTGATATTTTTTTACCACAGAATGATCATTTTTTATAAGACTTATCCATTCAGGTGGTTGCTTTGCATCCCCATTTTACAATACTTATTGCTTTTAATTTGAATGTTGAATATGAATAGATGGATATGTTGACTGTTTTTATGTTCTCTCAGGTAACGTGGAATGTTGCTATTCTGTACACTTTCTGTTCTTTGTTGAAAAATTTTGAAGTGTTGTACCAAAGTCTGCACTGGCGTTCACTGGTTAAAGATGAAATATTTAAGATTTGGCCAAAAACAAAAAAAAAAAAAAAACAATAAGATAATCAAAAGAATGTGAAGAATAAAGTTTTGATGTTATGTATTGTGTGGTTGTGGTATCTACTTAATGTAGCAGGCTGAAGGAGGGCCCAGGCGGGGGATTGAACCCCAGACTCCCAGGTAAGAGTTACACGCGCTGACCACATCGCCAAAGACCTAGGCCCGTTGGCAAGGTAGCTAGGGCGCGTACTTATTAGGAGGTATTCTAGTGACAGGACCCATCAACTGTCACATTAAGTCAACAAACTAACCAGCTTGCTCTGCCCCTGTCTGGCCCATCTGTCTAGTAACACCACTTTGTCCCTCAAGGGGGCGATATGTAGCGCACTGTCACTGTAGCATACAGTTTGCCGTCAGTCCAACATGAGAGGAAAAAGAAGTAGCGCTGCGCCGAGGGCTTGTCAACTTTCAGCGTTTCTTCTTGACTGATATGCTGAAAACTTCTAACATTGGCTGTTTTGCGAAATGGAGCTTTATGCAGCAACAAAAACGGTACCGAAAAACATTCAGGAAGGTGTCAATGTGTGGTTTTGTTGTGGCAGTTTTCTAAAATGGCCTTACCAAAAACTGAGCAAAATGAGCAACTTTGTAAGCTACAGGCTAACGCAAGTGAATGTTATAAGATGGCAGTGCTGTCTTGGACGGCTCTCAGAGTGTCAGAAGTTTGGTGAAATTTTGTGCATTCTTGGCCTGCTGTTAGTTTTAAGCTTCTTTAATAACTGACGACAGTAAAGTTAGATTTGTGTTGACCTGATATTGGATGGACTGCACTCTCTGGTGAAATTCTGCCCCGTTTGTTTGGAGTCGATTGTGCAACCTTACATACTGCAATTTTAAACTGAAAAATCTTTGTGGCAAAATTGCATTTTTTGATTGGTCAAAATTGTACGATTGGTTGTAAAGAAAAATGGAAAAAACATCAATGACTCTCTGTCACACTTTTGCCGAGATCTCATATATCCATACTCTGACAACAGCCGTCTTCACTCAATGTTCTCTGCCCGATTTTTTTGCTGCAAGTGGCACAGCAGGAAGTTGAATTAGTATACTCTATAATCAACTCCATAGGATAGAGTTGTGGCTGATTAACTGTGTAAACATGTTGACTGACAGTAAAATAATGAACACACTAAAGTAACAGAGAAGGGAGACATGCCGAAGCAGTGCTGCTATAGGCAGGATTAGTTTAAAAATATGATTTAGTAAATAATAAAATTGCTAATTAGATATTGGTCATGATGTCATTGGTAAGGTTCCATGGTTGATTCGTGTTTGATTGAACATTAAATATCTTGTTAAAATATGGTAAAACATGCTTAAATAAGTCAGAAAGGTTCCCTCCATCTCATCTCATTAGCATAGCGAACTCTTCCCCAGGTCGCCATTTTAGACCCCTTGTGGTGACAGTCGTTTACTTAGCAGTTATTGGGAGCTTTTTGGCTGTGGATCTCTCTTGTAATGGTTTGATGAAATAAGAATTATTTGTAGTTTCACGGATATAAATTTTATTCATGATGCAGAACTTTTTATTGAGCAGCACAAAATTGCATGATGGTCTGTACATTATGGTTTTGTTTGAGTGTCCGGATTACCAATGTTCCATGTTACCTGAAAGTGAGGATTCAATGTAAATATGTTTATGAAGAAATAGGAAATGATGGGTCCATGTGTCTCTGCCGAGTTTATTTTTCATGATAAACCTGTTCATACAGTAACTTACAGTGCATATTTTTTACTCTCCCCTACTCTCCCTCTCTCTCCCTCTCTCTTTTCCTGCCGCTCACAGGCTCTAAAAGAATAAAGGGAACAGCTTACTGTATTGTGTTCTCTCCTACAGCAGCCCATCCTATGTTTGTTATTGAAGATAAATGCGTTCTGATGGCGAATTACAGTGCCTCTCTCTTTGTCTGCGCACGGAGCGTGTCTGATCGCGCCACGCGCGATGGAGACCCTGGCAGAGATTCGGGGGGATGGGGGCGTAGGGGTTCTCAGGGTCCTAGACTGAAATGAAACGCCCGTGATTGTTTGCAGTGCACATCAAAGCCGTGTTCCAGCGGATCGTGGGTTGCTGTGGTCTTTGTTGTCCTACTTTCAGTGAGAGGGGCTCCAGGTGAGAGGCCAGCCCGGGAGACAGGGCATCCAGCCCCCCCCACTTCCCCCCGCTTGGCACTTCACACCCCCATTAGCCTCACCTGGCCATAATGGTGCCAACAGCACAACTCAGAGCTCCCTCGCTATGGCAACAGTCTGTCAAAACTAGACTGTCCCACTCAATCTGTATTTATTTGAACTGTGACATTGGTATGTCCCTTCGCGCCACTTACTCGTGTGCTGCGTACTGCATTGTGCAAAAGCGCTTTGTATCTTCTAGCTACAAATTTAGCAATAAATAAATATCGTAAAAGTAATTACGCCTGCAATTACCGAACATCTAGTAACCAACAGCATGCAGGGCTGTCCATTTGTTTTAAAAATAGGTTCAATCCTTCTAGGAATGCTGTCGTATGATTTCTGAATTGTTTGTAGTGGGATGTTGGCCCATTCTTCAAGCACTGTTTCCAGTTCTCTGTGAGATGAATGAGATGGAAATCTAGTTTGTGCTCCAAGTTCCAGATCTTCTCACAGAGCTTCTGTTTAGATCTGGTAATTTTTGAAGCCAGGGAACGCATTTGACTATATCCTCCTGATCTCAGAACCATTTTTAATGTTTTTAGTAGTTCGCCTGGTCATGTGAAATGGTTTTATAATGTTAGCTTGTTACATGTCCTTGGAGAGCAATCACTGAACCCAGTGAGTCCCATGAAATGGCTGCCCACGCAAATTACAGTGCTTAACAGTGAAGTACGGACATCTCTCCAAACATACACATGTACTTAATGAACTACAAAGAGAAAAAGATGTCTCAACAGACCATATTACTCTTGTTCATTGCTCAGCAGTCCAGGTTTTGCATTCATAACACCATGTTATGTATCTTGTGCCTTGACCTTGGATAAAAATGGTTTCCAAATGGAAAATTCCAGCTTAATGAAGTTCACAGTATAAACAGTTTGCCTAGACGGCTGTGGATATAGCTTAATGCAATTCTGTAGTTATTTTTAGTGCTGGAGCCTTGTTAGGTCCTATCCAGCTAATTGTCCATCTCCTCTGTTGGAGTGCTTTCATTTGTGGCCGCAATTCTTTCTTGCTGTTGCTGTATTCTGGTGGTTGGGCATACATTTTCATAATTTTTAACCTGTTTTCCTTGCCAGCTTGAATAATTTTGACGTTTTTGGGACCAATGCACTTGCAACACGGCAACTACGAGAACTGATTGCTTCCTATACCGTTTAAGGTCAGACATTGATATTGGGTCATTCCATGCCAAATAAACCAAAGCTTCTAGGGGGTCCGTCTCCGATTCGGCCAATTTTTTTCGAAAAATACCTTAGGGTGTCAAACGAAGGAATCCCAAGTTTCAGCTCAATATCTCAAACAGTTTTTTGCGTGAGAGCTATTTTGAATTGGGGTGTCGCCCCCATTTTGTGTACTCGCGAATCGCGACATTGGCTCGTGAGCGTTTTTAGAATGCTATAAAATCTTTTCTAAATAGGATAGAGAGCTGAAAATTGCTACTTTTGTTAATTTTTGCCCTGGCTTTCAGAATCTGGCATCATAATTGATGTTGCTGTCTTGAGTGTGCTTTGGGTCATTGTCTCATTGGAAAGTCCTCTTTCGGCCAATTCTCAGCCTTCTAGTAGAGGCAACCAGATCGTTTGTCATAATTGCCTGATACTTGGTGGAATCCATTAAGCCATTGATCTCAAACAGTGGCTCAAGACTTCTGGATATAAAACAGCGCCAGAACAGTGCTGATCCTTGGATACAATACAATTTTCTGGTATTAATTCCATTTTGATGCCAAGGACGCTGATGCCGTATTTGACCAAAATGTTCAATTTTGGACTCATCTGGACATAGGACTTTGTGTTCAGATGATCGCGGTCAGTTGTCGAAAAGCAACATTTTGTTTTTAAGAATACGGAAAATATGCCGTCAGTTGACATACACAGTTTTAACTTGAATGAAAGGGAATGAACTGACTTTTGATTGGAGTTTTATTAGAAAATGACTTCAGTTTGGCACTAAACTTAATGTTTGTTGGTGAAACTACTCCATGAGGTAACTCTAATCCAAGACTTACTTTTTGCATCTAATGCTAAAAAAGTGGCACGACTATCTTGGATAGGTGCCTGGTCACCCCCACGGGCCAGCCACTGTGGAATGCGTTGAAAAAGACCCAGAATGATATTCCATTTCCAAGTATTTTTCTTAGAAAACGTAGCAATATGCTTTTGAAAAAAGAAGACGAACTTTAAAAAAAAATAGCTTGTATGCTGTATATTTCTTGAATCCTCATGTTACATTATGACTAAGAGAGAGAAACGTTTGTAAAAATAGATATGGACTGGCTCACTTTTTCTGACACTGACGAACTTGGGCAGGGGAGTGGGCTCTTGTGGTTGTATATCTGTGTGTGTGCTCATGTGTGTATATGTGTGTGTGTTTGTGGTGGATATTTTGTCTGATTCAAGTGTTGAACGCCCAAGCTTGCCCACTGCTGACCCCCCCCCCATCCCTTCCCCTCCTCCATCTCAGCAGCCCAGCTACATGCCTACGAGATGCATCAGCTGAGGCTGGATAAAAGTTTGATTGGCTCCCAGGGACCTGCCGGAGCCCCAGGCTATTTCTCTGACAGGCTGATAGAGACATCAGCAGCTCTCCCAGGAATTGCCACCCGGGGTCCATTTCAAAGTGAGGGGGAGTCAGTGTGACCTCACATCCCCCCCCCCAAACTCCGTACTCACCACAGCTTCTGAGAAGATGGCTCACACACGCAAGCTTGACCCTTTTCTCTGCCTCCATCCAGCGAAAGCGAGGGAGGGAAGGAGGGGAGGAGGGTAAAGGAGGAGGGCCAGCCCTCTCTGATACCGCCGAGGGAAAACCCGAAGCCGCTGCTGGCGAGAGGTGAAAGCAATTAAAACGCGCGCTCTTCATGATGTTAATCAAACAGTCCTTTCCAGACGCCAAACTCCCTCCGCCAGGATCGCGGACCTCCTCGTCTAATTATTTCATTTCCTGTTCGAGTGGGCAATATTCACCCGCGTGATAATGTCAGCCGTGATTAATATTTCATACCTGCGAGCGGCATCACTATGCTCGGTGCTGGATACTCTTGCCGGAATTCTCTGTCTGTTGCATCCAGGGCATCGGAGCCATGGTTGGTGATTCACAGACAGTACCTAGCAAACACAAACTCAAAACTCTGTAAGTTCAGTACAGTGCGGTCAGTTCTTAATGTGTGAAAGTTAAAGAATAGTCAGTTAAAGAAAAATCACAATTAATGTTATAAATGCAGTATTGGAGAGAGAATTCTTTCTAGATTAAGAGACCACTGTTGACCGACACACTTCTTTGCAAAGGTTAGCTACTCATAGTGGAAGAGACCAGTTTATAATCATTGCCTTGCTTGCACTCCTCCTAAGTCTGAGTTTTGTTGTGGTACATTCTGACTTTAACTCTGAAGACCAACATTCGTTTTGCTTTGTTAGGCTTCCTGAGTCTAGGGGAACACCATTATGTAGAATTGATGATGGACAGTAAGTGTGACATCTGCTGTTCTGAATTTTGACACTCACACACTTAGACTCACAGTAGTGGTAATGGCAGTGGTCTGGAGCCAGTTGTATTCAGTCTAGACCTTAAAAACTCATTTTTATCTCTTAGAGCTGTGTTCAGAGGAAAGGGTGCAGTCCCATCGGGATGCTTGTGTTCTTCCATTAGGAGAGAGGAGGGTGCTACATATTCCACATTGCACAGCTAGTCCCTCTGCAGCGAGCCTCCCGCCCGAGAAGCAGGCAGCGAAGCGGTCAGGTCTGCTTTTCCCTGTTGTTGTGCTATGTGTGGCGCTGCGTAGCGGCGGTGTCTTCATCCGCCTGTCAGAAGGGAGGAAAAAAAAACTGCCAGCAGCTGAGACAGGTCCCCCGAGCCAATCGGACGCCTCGTTTCCATGGCACCCCTTCAGGCAGCGCCGGGGGCAGGCCGATCTCGGAGACCCCCGCAACCTGTTTTCGGCAGCTTGTCTGTGATGCAAGGCGTCAAACTCGCCCCCTTCCCCCCACTGGGACAGGAGCACGCATGAAATTCTGCTTTCATCGTGTGGGTGTGTGGCGGTTTGGGAGTAACCAATGGAGCCGCGTCAAAAACGATGCTCTGAACCTCCGCTGCCTCGTCATTGATAACTTGCAACGGTCTGGACTTTGTGAGGGTTTCCTAGCCTTGCAAATAGCTGGACAGGGTCTCCGTGGCTGCAGTCCAATTCAAAAATATCCTGCCCTCCCCCACCTTCCATGCCCACTTTCACTCGGAAGGATGTGACGCAGAACCAAAGATACTCAAGTTGGCACTTGAAATGAGGAGGAGGAATGAGGGAAGAAACAGAACATTTTTGAATTGGTACACACTTGTACTCGGAAGTTTGTGACCGAAACCACGGAAACGACAGTCACTGGTGCTTGAGTTCAATGCGTACGGGCAATTCATTTAGGCCGTATAAATGATTGCCTAACAAGAAAAATGGCTTGTAAGGCTTAACATTTATCTTAAATAAGAATTGCAAGCTAACAAGCACAATTAAAATCACACTTGTTGTTAGCTTGTTTTTGCTAATCTGACCTACATTTAAGTAACAGTGAAAGTAGTAAGTTACATCCTTGTATTAACATTATCTTAATTTGTTGGAGCCAAATTCTTTTTATATCCTGCCAAGACAATAATATTGTCTGGCTTATTCAATATTTAAGTTGCACGAATAGCTTGAAATGTGTTTGTGCACATAAAAATAGTCTTCTGCATCGTCTCCGTAGTATTTTCCCAAAATCCATAGTTTTGACAGTCAAGAAAGACAGCTGTGGCAACAGTTTAACAGGAAACATGGGGTTTTCATGCAGCAGTGCGGACAATTTTTGTCGCTTCAAGTCTGCATTGTTGTGGGCTCGGCCCCGTGAGATAAATGGAGGGTCGAGGGGCTGATATTGAGTTCTTCTCATTCTTGCATGTCTAATTGATTGGACTGCTTCCAAATGGCCGATGTACAACTTCCGGTTCCTCAAGAGATTCCACCAAGTAGAAATGGCGAGGGGAAGCGAGGGAGGGTGTCAAAATGAGTGGGTTGGACCACGGCCCAGCTCATTTTGCCATCTCTTTTATCTGACTGTTAGATTAATGTGACGCAATACAGTAAGCCTCTCAGACCACAGGCAAGATACTGGCACTGTTTATGATTTAAATTAGCACTAATATTGTTCTTTCACTGACTTTGCCTGTTGCACCTTTTCCAGTTATACTGTTAGTTTCTTAAACTGCTTCCAGTTATACTCTTAGTTTCTTCCTGACATCCAGTTACTGACTTCTACTGCCATATTTGCATGGAGTTTTCATCCCATAATCCAATGCACTTCCTGTCACATGGTTGCTGACGTTTCCTGTGGCGCAATTACTGGGTTTTATGCTGCAAGTGTTTTATTGGCTGTTCCTACTGTAGGTATCATTGATACAATATCAGTGATTAGAAAGCACTCTGAAGTCATACCACTGAAGCGATAGCATTGGTACCACAGTCAGTTACTGCCAGGGTTTGTGTTGATGGTAGGGATCAAATTAATGAAATAGCATCCTGTCTTTGCCAGTAATAAATTAGACATCAGTCTGCCTGCTATGATGCCTTTAGCATTCTTTCATTAGCTGACATCTTGCTGATGGAGGGGAAAACAGTAAGGATGATGGAGACTCAAAACATTACATAAAAAATTGATGAAACACAATTAAAATAAACATACCCTTTAGCAGGAGTTTAAAAACTTGCTTCTACAATGTCACTTACTAATCACTTATACTGCGCAGCACTTCCTGGTGTGTTGATAATACACGTATCTTCAGCTGAGGGGATCCTTCGAGGGCCTAAATTAAACCGTCGGCCTTTTAAAGCATCCCTCAGTGGGACCGACTGCATGAATAAATCCCACTGATTCTGCTTTAATTCGGGCAGCATTAAAATCTGCTGAACAGCTGGGGTCAGTGCTGGAGTCTGGGATGGGGGTGGCTCTGCAGGAGTTTGGGGTGCAGTGTGTGACGTTTTGGGGTGTAATGCGGGAGGCTCTGGCTTGCGTGGTGTGTGCAGGGGGGGTTTCTCTCCAGGGCTGGGCTTGGTGGGAGGGGGAAGGTTACTGAAGGACAGCCTGGGTGAGTAAACTGGATTGAAACGGTCCTTTGAATCTTTGGACAAGTTCATAGTAATAATGTTTGTGTGGGTGCTTGTGAGTGCTGGCAATTGACTCAATTAGCTGATCTATAGAAGAAGACAATGGATCACTGAGAAAAAACATTTGAACATGTTGGCAAATGTGACTGAGTCATGTGACCTTGGCATGGCTGACAAGATTATGATTGAGTCGCAGCAAAATGCTTCCTCCCACCTGTGACTTTGTTAAAATGGTAGATAATGACCTTTCCTTTCCTTGGAGCAAACGCAAGTCAGCATAGCTTGGCCAGTCGATTACACTGAAATGAATGTCCATTTTTAATAAAGCTTACATCACATACATACAAGAGGCTGCCCACTGCTCAGATTTGTGTGTGAAATAACTGAAGCAAATATTTACTGATACCATGACTATTGTCAGGCATCCACCCATGTTCTTCTTTACCGATTAAACCTTCATGTCTTGTTTGAAGCAACATCACATGCACTGCGCGGAAGACATATAATTGGCTCAATACAAGACATCTACAATGGGCAGGCTGTTTATTATGTGTAATATGATATTGGAAATTGAAGGACTACAAATATGAATGAGTCCTTTAAAGATTTACAAGGCACGAGTAGTGATCTTACTTGTGTCCCACTTTGCTTCCTGTCGATGTGAGGAACAGAATCTGTCATGAACTGTTGACACCTTGGACAAAAGCGGTTCATTCGGGGGCGTAAGGACCGAAGTCAGAGAGCCTCGGAGAAGCACGGTCATTCCCGCTTCCTTTTGTTTACTGGTGATGTAACGCAATGTGACTTGTATACTCTGGGGAGCGGGGCCCGGGATTGGCTCTGATGAATCTGCCGGAGCGTCGAAGCTCGCGGTGCCCCGTCCTCAGGGAGTCACCTGCTTTAAAGATGAGCGCCCCGCGCCTCTTCCGAAATCTCCACAGTCCTGACACCAAGTGTGACACCGCAGAAGCTTTCAATATTAATAGCGCTTTCATCAAGGACTCAATTAGCACACCTCTGTCTGACACCCTCTTCAATATATGAATAAAAAAACGGAGAGCATACCAAACGAGGGGGCGCTAAGAATTGAGTAAAACAAGGAGGCAAGTCAGGCGGAAATAATAGATGCGCTGAGCGACTAAAGGAAGAACAATAAAGGCATTTGCGGTACCTTGGTCTGATCTGGATTAGCATGGAGAGATCTTGAGGCCAACTTAGAGACTGAGTGCGTCTCTGAAATTCTCGACCGGAGGTGATGCCCCCAACTGTCCAGGTTTTAATGTACAAAACAGTCAGATCTTGAATATATGCCTGCTGTACTTTGCACGTCCACAGCACATTTGTTTTTCCTTGTTATCCATTTTTCTGTGTCACTCTCTCCCAAATCTCCCATCCCATGTCTCTCATCGGTCTCCCCCTCTATATTACCACCCCCTCACACACACACACACACACAGAAACACACTTTTTAGCCGAGACTGACAGCACTGGAGCAGAGGTGCTTTAACAACCAAGCTAATTACCAACTTCTAAAATGTCCTCAAGCCCTCAGACAAATTTTCTCCTTCTAATTTCTGATTAAAAAACTGGTGTTTAAAAAAAGGAACTAATTACGTTCGCGGAGGAAAAAAGCAGGCCCTGCGGTCTGTTCGGTGGGCGCTTTTATAGAAACAGGCTGCTCTGTAAAGAGGGGTTTAAAAAGCAATGTGAGAGGGAATCTGGGTCCAGTGATGACCTGGATCACGTGTGAACCCTCCCTCCAGCCTGTAAGACTGTGGGTGCATCTCAAAGCGCAGACTGCAGCCTTTGAAGGCTGCATTTTTAGGGCTCGTTGCCTAATTTCATCTGCCAAACTGACATGACGTTATTTCATCTCCGTTAAACAGCTTTGATTTAAGCGAGTCATCTCCAGTTTCCCAAAACCTAAACTTAACTCTAACCTCTAATCCTAAACCTGGCCCTAAACCTAACCCTAATTCTAAATTTAATCTTATTACTAACCCTAAATGTTAGTCTGATGGATGGAAGTAAGTGATGACCCTTAAAAATGCTGCCTTTGAAGGACGCAGCCTAGGCTTTGAGATGCACCCAATGACTGATGACTCATAGGGCTCCGCCCTCTCCCTCTCAACCCGGGATGCACGACTGGCTGGTCGTGACCTTTCGGTGACCCTGTGACCCTGAGGTATTGGTTATTACCTGCACACTGCAGCCTGCTGTTCTGGTATGGTTCTGTTGAGAATGAGAATCTGTGAATTTTGTCATATCTGTTTGAATGCTATTACTTATGCAATTGTACTGAACTGTTACTTAAGATGTTATTGGTTTAGTTGCAATCTCTATTTCGGTTTTAAAAAGAAATGATTGACAGCATAGCAGTGTTTTGTATTGTTCCATATTTGGTTATTTATATCCGTTCTATCTTTGACAATCTTTATTAAGATTTCGTCCCGTGTTGCGCATTCTTTGCTGTAAATTTTTTGAAATGGGAAAGACACCGTCACTTTAAATATCTCTATCAAGACATTGTGTGTCGCAAAATAAGACTGTGATTCTTCTTTCACTTTGATCTTCCTGCATTCAGAGCAGGTTCTGATTTCTTGGTTTTTGGGGACCAAAGACGCACACAACACAATCTTACATCATCCTCAGACGGAGACACACTGTCTATCCAGAAATACACACACATGCATACACACACACACGCGCGCACACACACACACACACACACACACACACACACACATATGCGCACGCACGCACGCGCACACACACACGCACGCGCGCACACACATATGCACACACACATGCACGCACGCACACACACACACACACATATGCGCACGCACGCACGCACACATGCGCACACACACACACGCGCGCGCACACACATATGCACACACACATGCACACACGCAAACACACGCGCGCGCACACACACACATATGCACAAATACTGGTCAAAGGGAGTCATGGCTAGTTTATCTTGGACCTCTTCACCCCTCTGCCTCCTGGAGTGCTGATGCACGATGTTTATAAAACACGAGGCGTGGCGTTGGGAGAGACAGTTACAATCCATAGGAGGTCACAAATGGCCAGCACCACCACCCTGATGGGGACAACTCCCATCTGCACACCAGGCTCAGGGTTTGTCCTGCATGGCCTCATTTTTAATAGAGATGTCTGGCGATTAAAGTGAAATTTAGCGGCTTTGCTCCTCCCCGGCACCGCTGCGCTTTTAACCGGCTTTCCAGCACTCACGCTGAGCCTTTCACATCCCCCTCGGCCTCCCCTGGGCGGAAAATCGAGCGCTTGGAAACGAAGAACCGTTCTGCCTCCGCTTTGTGTCGCTCTGTCTCCAGACCACAGGCAGCTCAGCGCTCTGATTAGCGGAGCACACTCGACTGCTCTCGTAGCAGTGCGCTAAGTAGCTTTTACGCAGCAACGTATAGACCAAACCAGTCGAATGCATCATGCGGGGGCAGAATCGCTAAAGGCGTGTCGCATACACTGAAAAGAAACCGTTGCCTCGTAAAACTGTTATTTTTGTTTTTTTTTTTTTTCAAAATTTCAATGTAACATACTGTACATTTTAGACAAAAAAAAGTTTGAAAAAGTTGCATAATCAGACCCAATAAATAAATAACGACAAAAACAGCTGCAATTAATTTTGAAGAAGCAGACCCGGAATGTATATGCCGATCTATAAGCAAAAGCGGCAAGAGACCAATTAGTAACTATCTGGGTGTTTTTGTTTTTTTTTTTTTCGCTTTATTCCTCTCCCTGTCGGTCGGCGTGAGAAAGGGGGAGAGGAAAACAAAGCGATCAGCTGCCCCCCCTCCTCCTCTGGCTGCTCTAATTGCCACCCCTCCGCTCGTGCATCAGTATGCGCCGCGCCAGTCCTAGCCTGGGGCCGCTGCATAGCTAACGCCGCTTACGCACGCTCCCTAACCCCGCCGGATAATTTGGGATTCCAGCTCCCGCCCGGGAAAAGCAATAACAAACAGCTGAATAAAGGGGAGGCAGAAGCGTGGCCTCCGCAGTCTCTCTCCCCCCCAGCCCCCCACCCTCACTCGGCCTGATTTATAGATTTTCTCATTCCTTAGTTTTATTGTTGTTTGTGAATAGTTTTATGATGCTCCCTCCCGCTTTCCCCCTCTTCTCCTTTCACCTGTTTCTGTTCCTGGATTCCACTGGTGTGTGCTTGGTCAGCTGGAGTCGGTGCACACACACTGCTGCTTAAAAGCGACTGTAAATCTCCAAGGTGTGTATCACACAATTCGTAACGTGCCTGGATGTCATTCTTTCTGGAGCAATGACGACTTGGTGGAAATGACATGCAGTGATGAATTGTGATTAGTAGTTTCATCAATGCACATGAAGCCAGGAAACAGTTCTCACATTGCTAGGATAAATTTTCTGGGAAAACATTGTCACACTTAAAAGACAGAACTGTTGAGGAGTGATAGAGAGATGTCCTAATGAATGCCTTTTCATTGATTTTCTGTATTTCTTCCCTGAAAAACATTAAATCTATTTTTAGTAGCGAATGGATATTCATATTTGACTCTCACTGTATGCTGAACTATCATTTAAATGTCACTTTTTGGGGGGTAATGCCCGCACCGCACACTCTGCATGACCGCAATTCCCAAAGTCCTACAAATCACACTGTGAAATACCTAACAGGGCACGTCAAATATACGGGGACCTTTCAGGCAGAGTCTCTGAGCAGTGGGGTGCATACAATATTACTGTGTTTCAGCCAACATTTTATTCAAAGTAATTCTTTTTAAAGGAAAATACATTGCGGGAAATCTCTCATAAACTTCATACTGAGTAAAGCTAGTGATTTTTTAGAACATTACTGTTTAATTAATAGGCGGCCTAGGGTGCGTTTCTCAAAAGCGTAGTTGCTAACTAAGTTAGCAACTTACAAAGTTCATCCATTCATTGTCAATAGTTCCAACTACGTAAGTTAGCAACTGTGCTTTCGTGAAATGTACCCCTGGTCAATATGGCTAATCCATTAGCCATGTGTAAAAAAAAATACATTTCTATGAGTTCTCACAAAATATTTTTCCTCAAAAAACTGTATTTTCTCTGCTGCAGTACATTTTGAGGGCATTTGCCCGACACTGTGATCTTAGTATGTATATTTTAAAGCAGTAATACCACACGGCTCTGACCACAGGTCTTGCTGTTCCTGGGAATGAATAGACGAGAGGGGATGCTGTGCCAATGGGATTAACTCAGAATATCCTGCTCTTCTTCTCCGCAAATAGTTACTTGAAAAGAAAAATACTTCCAGAAAAAAAAAGAAAAATGCCTCAAAACTTTATGAATTTCCAATTCAGATAAGTTTCACGGTGAAGTCAGTATGTAGATTCCCAAAGTGACATTAACGCTTCTTTGAAACTCTTCTGTTTCCTGCTGTGCTCTCTGCCTGAGTAATTGATTAGCGCATTGCTTAAAGTGAGTACATACATCCCTCCAGCTCCAGCGAGGGGAGAGAGGTCCCTGACAGCCGCAGGGGAACTTAGAGATAAAGATTTTTTTAAGAAAGAGAGGAAAAAAAACAGAAATAAATACTGTTTTACGGTATCTCGCTAAGTCCAGAGTGGGTGGTTCAGGAAGAGATTGTTCTGCCCAGGGGCAGCTGTGGCATTAAAGGAGACGCAACCCCAATATCACACACAGACGGCTACTGCTCTGGGCAACAGATGACTGGGCAAAAAGTTGACAGCTTTTTATTTCTTACTTTTTTTACACCTCTATACTTTCTTCTTTGAATTTTACCGAGGGGCTCCGGATCTGAAATTATAATATCAAAACATTTCTGAAATGCTTTTTGTAAATTAAGGGCAACAGTAAATCGTAATTTGATCGAATTTTGACTTGGGCCATTGTGACCAGTTTGCCTGCAAAACCTTGAAAATCATCACACTATGATTTAATTAAGAAACAAAGGCAAGTGTCCCGTAATGTCTCTGTGTCATGTCACATATGTTTCTTCTAAAGATATGTTCAGGTACAATAATGGTGCAGGTAGCTTTTTCAGCTTGAGAGAAACCTGCTGTTCAAAAGACGCCCCAGATTTCAGCGCGTCTACGAGGATTTGTTTTTGCATCTTAACCTTTTGTTACCCAGTTGCAGTGCATCTGTCAGCTCAAACCCTCAAACACATTTTCAGGCTTGTGGTAGCTCTGTGTTCTAAGCTGGGCCTAAATGTGACCTCCAGTTCTAGCTCTCAGGCTCTCTAATCCACAATCCCCTGCCTCAGTGTGCAGTAAGAGCCCAGGCTTTGGTTTTTTACGGATTCACACTGATTCTCAGTCATGCCTGCAGGCCCAGTGTCCAGAAGTCCATTCTGAAAATGCTGAAATCTTCCACGGGGAAAAAAACTCACATTTTGTCTTCCAGTTTTCCATTTATTTTCCTCACTTAAAGTGTGGCAACTTGAGCTGCCGGATAGCTCACTCGGTAAAGCATCGCGTTGCGAAGCAGAAGTGACTATCACGTCGCGGGTTTGATCCCCGCCTCGTACCAGCCAGCAGTGGTCAGCAGCTTTTTCAGAGTTGCAAATTGGGAAGGGACTGCCGGGAAGGGAAAATAATAGTTGCCTTGTTCGTTGCTCAAGCGCCTCCTGTTGGCCAGACGGGCGCTCGTCAGGAAGATTCTAAGCCTGTTCATGTCTGGGTATCCTCCGCCCTCGTTCTGAACTTGCGAAGATTCAACCAATGAGTGTATAAGAAGCAGCAGGCTGACAGGCGCGTGCTTCGGAGGAGAGCCGCGAACTGTCTACATCAGTGCTTCTCAAACCTCTCCTGGAGGACCACCTGTCCTCCCTGTTTTAGATCTCCTCCTGCCTCTGCACAGGTGATTCAGATGATCAGCTCGTTATTAACCCCCAAAAGCTGATTGATAACCTCCTTATCATTTGAATCACCTGTGCTGGAGCAGGGAGAGATCTAAAACAGGCAGGACAGGTGGTCCTCCAGGAGAGGTTTGAGAAGCACTGGTCTACACTCTCCTGAATTGACAGCAGGGGGCAGCGTACAAGCAAGCCTTGTACATAGTTCACCAATTGGGCATTCCAGATTCGGGTGGGATTGGAGATGCCAAATTAAAAAAAAAAAAAAAAAAAAAAAAAAAAAAATGTGTGGCAGCCCAAACCAGATAATATACACTCAGTGGCCCCTTTACTAAGTACAACTGTACACCCGCTTGTTTATGCTAATATCTAATCGGAAACTCAATGTATGAAAGGATGCAGACCGAAGTTCAGAATAGGGAAGAAATGTGATCTAAGTGAGCGTGGCCATGGAGTGATTTTTGGCGCCAGACAGGGCGGTTTGAGTATCCCAGTAACTGATGAACTGAGATTCTCATACACATCAGTCGCTAAAGCAGGCTCCCCAAATCTGGCTCTCGAATCCAAATCCAGCCCCGGTTTCCTTTCTCTCTGGGCAAATATTGAACAGTTATTGTCTCTGATTGGCCAAACTTTCTTTACACCTGACTCACAGTTAAAGGCAGGGAGGAAAACCAGCAGCTCTCAGCCCATGAGGACCGTGATTTGGGGAGAACTGTCCTGGAGTTTACAGAGAATGTAGCAAAAAACGGGCAAAAACGCCTAACTAATGAAAGCGTTCAGCGGATATGGCCAGATTTGTTCAAGAAAGGAAAGTACCGATACCTGAAATGACCGTGTGTTACAGCAGTGGTCCGCAGAAGAGCGTCTCTGAACACGCAGCATCATGCAGAGGACGGGCAGCAACAGCAGGAGACGACCCTGGGTTCTGCTCCTGCCTGCTAAAAACAGAAAACTGAGGCTACATCGGGCAAAGGTTCATCAGAGCGGGACAGAAGAAGATTGGAAAAACATGACCTGATCAGATGAATCTCGATTTCTGCTACGACATGCGGATGGCTGGTTCAGGATATGGCAGCGGCATCATGAATCCATCGATCCATCCTGCATGTGTCAGTGGTTCAGCCTGGTGGTGATGTGTAATCGAGTGGGGAATGTTTTCTTGGCATACAGTTGGTCCCCAAAGGCCAACTGTGCATCATTTAAATGCCACAGAATCGGAATATCGCTGATGCCCGAGTGCAACCCTTTATGGCAAGAGTCTACCAATTCTCTAATGGTTACTTCTACCAGGATAAGGTGAGGGCATATAGCACGCATCATCTCCTGCTGGTTTCACAAACATTGGAATGAGTTTGAGAACTCCGATAACCCCCATAGCCACCAGATGTCAATACAACGGAGCACCATTTGAATGTGATGGATCAATGGATGGAAAGTATGAATGTGCCGCCTACAAATCTGAAGTAAAAGCACGATGCTATCTTGATAGCATCTCCAAAGAATGGTTCCAGAACCTTGTTGAATCCATGCCACTGGTAATTCATGCTAATCTTGGGGTAGAATGGGGGCTACTCAGTATTGGAAAGATGTACCAAATAATGTGGCCACTGAATGTCCTTTTCAGTAGGTTTGCGTTCCAGCCCTAGTTTGGCACAACTGATTCTGCATATTCCTCACACAATCACTTCAGCTGATTCATGCAGTGTGCTTTGATGGGGTTGCTCCGGGACACTTACAGGACGCTTTACCTCCAGGAACAGGGCTGTACTGCCCCACTCACTCATACAAAATCTTGCTGTGCCGCCTGTCGGCTATAGTGAGACCAAGGTGGTGCAAAACTCCGTCGTGAATGAAGGGTCATCTTTTCCGCAAGGTAAAATCGAAAAGCATCAGTTTTAAGTAGTGACTCATTGGAAAGGTTGCTGACATCATTACTGTAAGTTGGAATAACAGACTGATGTTTTAATGGTGGGTTTTTTTTTAATTCCATCTTCTACCTCCAGGGTTAACACTTGTTTTCTACCTCTTCACCCGAATGTACTGCAGTAGTAGTTCCTACAGGCCCCTCCCACCTTTGCTTTGCGATCAAGCTGCTGGCTATGATAAGGTGCAAATGTTTATATCTTTATATCCAGCGTCAGATTTTCACTAATTTTACACCTGGCAGCCTTAACTTAGCAATGTGTTCAGTGCCATGACAAATACCATCATATCATTCAAACTGTTTCTCATGTACGTTTTCTCTGGGGAGTTAACCTTGCATCATTTCCTGAAAATATTCATCACGTAAATAAATATGAAAACTCCTTGCTGTGGTGATTCTCACATGCTTTCAATGTTTTGTTATCAGTTAATATTGAGGATATTGATATAGGGCAACACATTTTTATTGGAAAATATAAGAAAGACACAATTCCACAAAATACTATTTGATAAATAGGCCCCTTCTGCACTGAAGGCACCCATTGAGCCTCAGAAGAATTGAGCTCTGAAAGATGTCACTGAACACCCCTCGCCAGCCAGACTGATATTCCCTGGACATTTCTGGATCTGCTGGGATATTCTGATCAATATCCCCGTATCTGTCTCTCACTGAAAGAAAGAGTGTGCATCCCCTCTACTCACACCTCTGAAATCAGTCAATTTTTGCCTGCATGTGACTGGAGGGACGGATCACGGAAATCAGCTCCTGCAGTAACAGCATTATTACAGTGGAGGGCGGTAAAATGCAGAAAAAAACCTGGTAACGTTGCAGGGCTAACACCAAGCCGATACAAACTGCTCCTGTTGAGAACTCTTGTTCTCCATTGTTTAATTGTGCTGCTTTTTCTGGGATAATTAGCACACAAAGAGCACCCCCTATTCATGGCGCTGCTTTGAAGCAGATGCGTTCCACCAGGATCCAGGAAGGTGCTCCTCGTCGGGAAAGACGAAGTAGGGAGCTACCGCTCCCCTATAAAAACGTCTCCCTCTCTCCTTCAACTGTGAGGAGTGACATTCCCCCCTGTCACTCCATAATAAACACTCATCTAAAGAGGTGCCGGTGATCCAGGCTGAGACCGCTGTCTGTTATCTTACCCACAATCCACCACTTTGGGAGTGGTTGTTAAAGGTGTTATGTTGACCTCATCAACCTTAAGTTCTCTTTAAATCCATCGCTGAATTTATTACTTGTAGCTGAAGTAGCATAAGTTTATGAGCATTAAAGTAGCATGAAAATTTCAAAAAACAAGCTTGGCTTCGACTTGTGAATCTGTTATTCAACGTGCTTAAATTTACTGAATTATTCTATTTCCTTTTTTTTTCCTTTTACAACAGCAGGTTGCCTCATACATTCAGACTCTTTTGTATATTTATGCGAAATATTACAACAAGGTATATTTCAAATAAAAAAAAGAGAACTGATAACTCAAAAAAGTGTTTTCTTGGATAAAAACAGCTTAGTTGTGGGGGAGAAAAAGAATATAGATTACTTGTCAACATGATGAGCAATTATGAGAGTTTAAAAGATCAGCTGTGTCTAAGCTATTTTCCCACAACCAAATAGTCTAATTACATTTATAATCAAAGAATCAATTACAACAAATGTTCTCTTGTTTACATCAAGAAGTTCCATCAGGTAAACAAAAAGTTTGACAAGATTCACTTCTTGAGCTGTCAATCCAATTAGGCGTTTAGATTAATCAATGTCTGCAGTAATTGATATAATTAGAAAGTGTTAAGTGTAGTTGAATTCAGAATGAGTATAATCATTTCCACTTACTAAGATAGCATACAAGAAGAGAATACTAGATCGCCTCTTTCAAATTATACAGTGTATGAACATTTCATTTTGAATCATTTGTGTGAAACAGATTTGTTGAATTTAGTGAGAGTTAGCTTCAGTTAATTGTTAATTTTGACTCATGATTTGAGTTTCCAAGCCATTGGCAGCCTGCACTCTGTTTTTACAATGGCCTTAAACCCCCTCCAGTGGAAGAATCTGGGCCCAACTCTCGCTCCAAACTTAAAACATTAGAATCTTCTAATAAAAGACTTATCCTATTCGTAACCACCCACATATGATAAAACTTCATTACCATACTTGTTCTGTGATTACTCAAAAGACCCCTGCCATGCATGCACTTAAGTCAAGCACTTACTTTAGGAGTTTCCATCTTGCTGGCTAGTTCCCCCAAGGTGCTCTATGGTCCGTAGTTAACTTTATTACCAGCAGATATTTTCCCCGTTCAGTTCAAAGTCTTGCTCAAGGTCATGACAGCAGTGCTGATAACCTCAAATCTACAAGTTGTGTGAATGCCACACCATGGAGCCGGCTGCCAGCAAATGGCAGATGGAATATTTTATGCTCAAATAGTAAAAGTAAGAAGAATTGGCTCAGTCACTGGACATGAGAATCATCTTGCACTTCACTGTACTTCCGTAGTACAGTGTTCCGTAGATCATGCTTAAGTTCCATACTGAAAGCTGCAAAACCATTTATGAACAGTTTACTCAGTGATGGCGGGGCGTAAGATTTGGGGCTCGGTGGTGACTTGGCCTTCTGAAGCAGGTTAGGTTGGCCCGTTCAACCCAGCAAATACAATTTAACCTCTTAGGACATCTAGGTAGGAGAAAGCTGGTGTTACTGAATGCTGTCAGTTGATGCAAAATTAAAGTCAATGTATTTGAATGTATTAACCTCAGTTTTTGTTTCATCAGTTAACAGTTCTCAGATCTAGAAAGTCTAAAGCTTATTTATACATACTTCTTGACTTTTGTTATCAGAACGTTGGAAATATTTCCTTTGAAGACTACTTCCATGCACTTTTAATGTTACATTCGTACAGTTTATCCATTCGTATCCATTGTTCTGATATCATTTTAACCTTTTGGTGGGTCAGAAATATTTGGCTTTTACTAAACTAACCAGTGTACAAGCTGTTCTATCAGAGTTTTATCTCAGTCTTGTGCTGATGGCAACGGTTCCTCTGGGCTTCCTTCTCATAATCCTATTTCTGAGGATGCAAATTCAAAGCTGAAAGTGTTTTGCAACCTTCTTATGTCTAGCTCTCTCCTGCTTTGTAAGAATCAATTATCTTTAATTTCTAAGTTCTCTGTCAGCAGCTTAAAAGAACCAAAAAGTTATAAAGGTTATGAGTATTTAATAAGCTCCAGGTCTGTATTTTAACTTGGCCCAATGAGGCGCGTAAGTTTTGGAAATTTCTACTGTCGATGGCTCAGCTGCGGAAGGCCACCTCTGAGTTTGGTCAAACTGCAGGTTACTTTTCTAAACTGTGAACTTCAGCAATTAAATGTCCATTGCCCATAAAAATTACAATTTTTTTTTGTTATCAGCTTGTGATAGTTTTTTAACATCTTTTCAGATTGAACTTCAACAAAACATACAATTTGACCAGTGGTGCCAAACTTTTGCATGCCACTGTGTATGGTACCAATATTATAAAGCCAAAAGTGAGATCTAAATATCTGACATTTCAATTGAAAGTCAGTATTGGCAGGACTTACATCAAGCAGAACTGTTCGGCCAAAAATTAAATTAAAGCTGAAAACCTGTCCAATTCATTTCAAATTAAATTAGAACGTCAGATATTTAAAATAGAAAAAACTGTTTTTTTATGTAAGCTTATGTCAATGAGATTTCAGTAGATTTTCCAAACACTTATGGCTATATAGTGTATTCTCCTAAGTATTCGCCTAGTTTATAGACATAGGTCGGACACCCTTGAATTGAATTTAAATGCATAAATATAGTCTAAGTTAAAACGGTATCCGCAAATAAATAGAGCTGAATAAAAGATAAAGATGGAAAAAGATACAATTAGAGGTGCATTTAGGCTGTTCCATTAAGGAAAAAAAAAAAACGTCGTCCCGATCAGTTTTTTCTAACAAGACAGAAAGTGTGCGGAAACTGCGACGCATTTTCTTTTTTAAGATAAATAATTAAGCTATTGTGGGACACAGCTTCTCTCGCGGAATGCGATGTCTTGGAGACTATTTATTTGCGTGAATTATGCGAAAGTCGATGTTGTGCCCGCGCGGGAGGCCTTGTGCTGCGAGCGGCAGCGTCAGGCGCCGTGTGGGCGGTTGGGATGAGCGCTCTCGCGCCGTCACCGTGGGGACTGTGCATGCAGGAGCCTGGAAGAGTCGCTCTGACCTCTCGGGCTCACCGGGAAAAAGCATCCGCTGCTCAAAGCTCGCGCACTCAGCTTTTGGTGCGGTTTCCGGGTGCTGAACACATCTCTGCAGCCCATGAGAAGATAAATAATCGCTTTCATCGGACATGGGAATGAGAGCATCGCTTCACCAGTTGTGAATTTTCCATCGGGTCTTTGGCATGCTCATTTTAGAGCAAGTCTTATCCAAACGCTTGTCGTAAAACACGTCTGTCTTCATATAATAAATTATTCTCTGCAACGTTGGTAAGTCGTATTGCCGTGATAGGGTAGCATGTACATTTCAACCATTTAGTTCTTATGTACAGAAAATCAGAAAAGTGAACGAGGCAAGAAAAATAAAATAGTTGGCTAAATTAGGATAAAATTAATTTCTCTACCTTAATGCCATAACTCAAATATGCTTGCTCATTAAAACCAAAAGCCAAAAGAAATGGGACATATGGGACTGGAGTATTAAAAGGATAGTTTTCTGTCTATAGGTGGCACTATGCTACCACAGAAAGCAAAGCTTATTTGAATCCCCAACGCTGCTAAGGGAAGTTCTGAGGCTTTTCTGTGGAGTTAATTAAACTGAGACAGAATCATATCTAAGAGTCATCTGCCATTGGGCTATGTCTTAAACAGCTGAAGGATGTTTTGTGTCCTATTGTGACTTCTCCCCCTGCCCTTTGGGTAACATCTTCAAAGTTGGACTGCAATGCCAGAGAGCATGAATCTCTCAATAAATTTGCTGAAAGAAAAAAAATATAAAAATCGAATTAATTAAATGGTCAAATTGATTTTATTTAAGTGGTCCACAGTTGATGTTATGGTATGGTATCAAAAAGGGAGTGAATATTGTGAAATAGGTTAATTGCACTCCTGCATTAATTTTGGAGTGCATTGTGCTCAGGTTACCCATGAACTGAAGCAGTGTATTACAATTATTATAATGTAGTACAATAGCATTGCAGAAAGTAAAATAAATGCTTTATGGATGGTAGAAACAAATGTTTAATTGTTTACGGACCATTATACTCTAGTAGTGTCAATAACTAACTTTAAAAAAGAAAACATCTATGGTATTACAGTTTGCAGAGGCAGTGGCCAGCCTGCTCCGTTGGCCTATACTACATGAAAATAGCAAAATCGTGCTGTTTGTATCAAGGTGGAGTAACGATTGCAACCAAATGGAAATAAAAATTTACCAGTCAGACAAGTGAGCATTCAGTAGTGCAATAATATGCTCAGTTAGATAAAATCACAGGCCTGTCACAGGCTAACCACAGGAGAATAAGAGAGTAGAGACAGGAAGTTCTGGGTCCGTCATCATGACGGACAAAAAAAAAAAAAAAGAGCATCAGACAATACGGAGATGCAGTTCTCCCCTTTTCAAATTAATTAGAGGACAGATCAATTAACAATGGTGGAAAACTGCACAGACGCACTGACAGGATGATAGCCTTGAGACGCTAAACAGTTGGTGTGTCTGTTTCCTCTTACTTTAGGTATCGCTCTTAATTGCAGTTTTCACGGAAATAATGATGCGATCAACACAACTGGCGGAAACTACTGTCATGTGTACAAGTATTTTCATTAATTTCGGAAAAGGCTCGCTCATCTGTGAGATTATGGGGCTCATTCAAAATTGTTTATTCTTTACTTGGTGCCATTCCCTCCTTTTCTTTTTTTAACTCCACCCATCAGAGAGATGAGAAAAACATTAGGAAAAGTAGGGGAAAATTTGGGGGGGTTCTAAGACACAGTACCTACTGAGCTGAGATGTCCCTGCTCTTTCTAACCATTTTTTTTTTTTTAAATGTCTGTTACAGCCAGTTACGAGCTTGGCACATGCAAGGCAGATGTGGATTCACAGGTCAATCAAATATCTCACGTACTCTGAAAAACACACTTTGGTTAAAAAATGTTCTGGACTTTCTTTGCTGAAGTTACCTTTCTGAAACTTCTAATTCTTATATCCTGAGTCCTCTAATGGATTGTAATTCCCCCTGCTGCTTGCAGACCTCAATTGATTCCCAGGTCAGGTTGGATAACGGATGAAACATTGAGACTGTATGAAGCTGGGATTATGGTATGTCTTTAGAATACAGGTAATCCATCTGCAGTTGCACTTTAATAGGCATCCTGCTGTATTATACTTTTTATTTCTGCAAAATGTAGCAGTAATGCTTATTCCACAGACTATTTTGCTGGACTTGTGTTCATCTCATCCCTCAATCAGGTAAACAATAGCATCGTGAAGCTATGAAGGTGAGGCAATAAAGATCCATCAGAGGACTGTTACTGTGTAATGCTGCATTCCAGGGGCCATTTACATGAACGCACTGAAACATACTGACCTCCTTCATCTACAGTTGCTGACACATACACACTTTCACTTCCTCTACCCACAGCGACTGAAGTGCGCGGGCGCACGCACACACACACTCTTGTACAGACCTCCTTCACTACAGTTACTGAACACCTCCCTCAAACATGTATGTCATGCATCAATACAGTAACTACAACCTTCGACCATTAACCTGGGGAGTAAATGGGCCACCATGTCTGACCACCATTAAAGCCATGTTCTTACACTGGGGGGGGCAAGGGGGGGGTCACTCCCCCTGCTCATCTTCACTCTGCCGCAGCCACAATAGGTAGCAGGCCGAAACCGCGTGTTTGCTTGTTTTTAATAATTTGTGTGGTTATTAGGAGAATATTAGCTGAGATTAAACACACATTGCTCATTGCCCTGGGAACACAAGCACACCAAAAAGCTCATTTCCTGCCGAAGATCTCTGTCTGACCCTGCCTGACCCCTGCATATTCCCATTACCCCGGCTTTGCCTCGCAACGCAGCCTCTCCCCGAAACGGTTTGTCGGCGTCCTGGGGACCGGCCCTATCCCAGGCGACGGGCCACTTCCCTTATAATTACAGCCATTTTGTTTTCCGTAATCACAGTCCCAGTAATGCGCAGCCGTTGAGGTATTCATAAAATCCAAGTCCAAGTTTCTTTGATTTGTATTTAGGTATTATTGATACCTCTTTAGGCTACGGCGCTACGTTTAAAAACTCTTGACATATGGAAGGGAAAAAAGGGAGTTTTGCGAAAATCCTTTTTTTGAACTGCGCGCCGTGTATTTGGGGTTGGCTTCCTTTGAATTTCATCATCTGCTGCTCCCTTCTGAAAGTCGTTTCAAGCCTTTGGCTGCGTTTTAATCCTCTTTTCTTCCTTTAAATAAACGCCTAATGCGGTATCTTCGTCTTGAGCGACTGGCTGCCTTTCCGAGTTCTTCCATCTTTAAAGTGCATCTCCCCGGAGCAATCTGCTTACACCTGCGACTCAACCTAAGATGGCCGCCACTCTGATGAACAGCAGAGTGCGCCGTCTGAAATGACCTGTGGTCCGAGGGTCAGGTACAGGCTCTGAACTGCCGTCCACCTACCACAAACACTCATGAATATTTATCGCATCAAAGGATACTGGCCTTTGACAGTTGCAGTGATAACATTTTTTTATGTTCATAAGCGCAAATAAAATCCACTATTTCTTGCTCTTTGCCTGTCAGAGTAAGCAGGGTAATGTATGTGAGGTTAAAAACTGGACTTTGTGGCACACATCTTCCTCCAACTGTCCCACAAATTGTGCTTAAACATTTTTTTTGTAAATAATTGCAAAATGTGATATTCTGATCAACCCTTAGAGTGCTGACAAAATTTTTTTTCAAGTATACATTTAATTGTCTTGTGCTGTTGAAAACCTATCATGGTTTTCTATGATAAGAGCTGCGGGAGCTCTTTTAAAAAAGTTGCCACCTGATAGGTTTTCAGCAGCTTTGATTTTGATATCTTACATCATTGAGCAACAATAGCTGCATTTAGCGCTCTAACGGTTAATGTAATTGGAGGAGGCATTTTGAATAACTAGCCTAAAAGTCACCAAACTTTTTTGGATGATTCTACATCTGTAAGCATTTGGCATCAAAGTGGAAAATTCCGGTCTGGGTAGGCGATTCATATACTGACCAAAATTCTCTACAATGTAGGCGAAAGACAGAGAGGGACTTAATGTTTCTCTCTCTTCAGACTTGTGAAAGATTATGTTCCCACATAAGGCGTTTGAAAATCATGGATGTAAACTTCTAAATAGGTGCCTCAGATTTTCATGAAGGCAAGTTTTCGTCAAGTCAGATGCATCTGAATTCATTTTTAGTACCTTGGGGTTGACTGATCCGCATATTTTGACTCGAATGCTATTTTAGGCGACGGTTACTGCTTGAGAGCGAGCGTTTGATATTTCTCTGCGCAGACGGTGGTGCATAGCTACCCCACGCAGTTGGGTCGGCGATAAACCGATTGAGCCTGTAGCAGTAATGTGTTTAGATGTGCAATTAGCGCGGGGAGCTAGGTTCACAAAACGCAGTCCAATCATTTGTTTCATAATGGGAGCGTAACGCAGTCGTGCTTTTGAGGCCGTTTTTAATGAGGGAAAGATACCCACTGTAACTGCTGCTATGGAGGAAGCACAGATATTAGCGTCCAACACTTTCAGCTGCTAACTGGGATCACGCTTTGCTTTTATTTTGGAAACCCAATTAGACTGCAAGGCCTCAGAAATGTTTTTGTTTAGTCAAATGTTAACTGCGTTGAACACTGAATATGGGGGTGTGTGGATCTCTCATTGGTGACTAAGGGCCAGAAATGAGACCACTTTTTTTTGCGCCTCAGTTTCCGGTCATTTCTCCCGAAACTTGCACTGATCTTTAAAAACTCTGAAGTACTGCCGATGATTAAGATGCAGGTGAGGAGTGTAACAGTTAAATAACATCGGATTGGCTATCGACAGCTCCCTGTCAATGGCGGAGCCCCGGGAGGGCCAGTCGTTTGCTCAGCGATCGATTGACTGCTGTTTAATAGACACTTAATTGGTGACAAGGACCGTCCAATGGAGTGTCATCTGCCAGACCGTTGAAGAGAATTTGCAGCCCGACTAATTTTAACGTTGGACATGATCCCAATTCCTGACGCTACGGGATGAAACGGGTCTTACATTGGTCGTATCACCAGGGAAACAAACAATTGATACATATAACACCGACTTGGTTTTCCTGAATATTTTTTAATCCTGATGATCAAATCAGTATAATAAATGAATAAAAAAATACCCTGTTTCCAGTATATCTCCAGTGATTGTTCTGTAACATAAATGTGTTTCTATTTTCATTAGATTACAGACTCCAAAACAAGCATATACTGTATGTTATGGATAAACTGGACAGATAGTCTTTTTGTCCTCAGAGTGGATTTTTTTTTTCTCCTTAGACACACACATAACTCAACAGTTAAGATCTACATACATTTCAGACTCACACAGAGGACTCTGATTTATGGAAAAGCATTCAGTACCTGGATTCATTACAAACCTGCACACAATATAGCTCATACACATTGGTAGATCTGGTATTGGATATTCTGAAGGGTCAGTAGTGCTCTGCATATCCTCTGGAACCTCAGATGCCCATCACCCACCCTCATGTTTGAGCTCTAATATTGTGGACTGTGTTTTTCTCTAAATTAGCTTGGGAAATATTGAGTAATGTTTCTCACGAGGCTGATGGTTTACGTATCCTTCTTAACTTCCTGCTTCTTCTCTCTCCTCCTCCCCTACTAGATTCTGAACCCTCCTCCCTTCCTGTCTCGAGGACCAATGACTGATGAGCCCTTTAAGCAGTGAGACATTTCTGTCTGTAATGGCAGGTAAGTTTGAAATCGCCTCGACAATCCGCCGTCACGTTCCGCTTCGGAGCCGAACCAGCTGCTTCAGACTAATTCTTTTTTCTTTAGTCCCTCTTACATCTATTAATGCAGAATTACGCCAATTACCAGCCGTCTCTGCGGCGGGACTCTCCTTCTACACCCAGGCGAGATGGCGGCGCACCTTCAGGAGCCAATCGCGCGCCTCTCCGCCGCCAGCAGCAGATGTAAGCAATTTACTTGTGATTTCTTCATATTCAGTGCGAGGCGGGCTCCCGGCGACCTCCGACCCCGCAGCCTGCAGGATTCTAACCCTATCAAATTAAAGCTCTCTGCTCACTTATTCCCTCAGCGCTCTGCTGGCGCTAAGCAGCCATCTCGCTGCGTAGCAACGGCGCCAGGGCGTGCTCGCTCATACGCCCGGCCTCATCAGCCACTATTAGGGAAAATATACAGCGCTCTAATTGGATGAGATTCAGCTAAGGAAGTGCAGTTAAAGGTCACTTCTCTCGCCGTGCATCTCCTGCACTTCAGGATAATTTTCTGTGTCCTGCCGTCTGGGCGAAACCCTTAAACAGCCAGAGCCGGAGCTCACCCCATCGGTCTTCTCCTCCCTGGAACAGTGGCGGTGAGGGAGTACCAGATAAACACAGAGATTGGAGGCCCTGACTCCTCCACTCCCCACCAACAGGAGAGCGCCCCCTGTCTGTGACCCTTGACCTCGCTGTGAGACGTGTATGGATATTTACAGTGATTACCCGAGCCTTGCTCGCATCTAATAAGGAATAACTCCTACTGTCTCATTGTCTTTTCATAGTGGAGTCATGGAGGGAAGACAGACTCTCACATGCACCTACACACACACACACACACACACTCACACACTAGCTGTTATAAAAACTAGGTGATTATAGATCTAAAATGGGGACTTAAATAATACAATCATAAACTAAGACATCAAACATGAATAAATGCTGAGCAGGAATGGCGGTACTATTGCAGCATTGAGCAGAGTCGCCTGCGCGGTAATGGGCCCCTCATAGCCACATCATGTGGGACATTAGAATTGATTTTTTTTCTAGCTTCCTAGCATCTCCATTGTGATAATAGTACATCCCTATGGCTTTAGAATGATAAACAGTTTCATTTTGTTAAGTTCTGAAAGATATAGAAAATCAATAAGAATTTTGCTCTCGAGTGCAGTTTGAAAAATGTGTATTATCATTAAGCTCTGATTCATTAAAGAATGCTTTTATGTTTACACAATCCAGCTTGTTTGGCATCGGTAAAAGAAAGCATGTGGCAGCCGGCCAGTAGATGTTTTTCTGCTATTCCACTGGATCTTTTTTTGAGGTAATTGTTTGGACGAATAGCAGTAAATGTTTCTTGGCTATAATTTTAGCAAATCTGAAATTCTGGAGATATTTTGTTTTGTTATTAAACAATGAGACCAGACAGGAGTCCATGGAAAACACAGAGATTTGTTGTGCTACCCAGGCAAATAGTGTCTCCGAGTCAAAAATTCTCCACAGGAGTGTTCCAAGAATGTTCCAGCATAATTGGTGTTTACATTCTCTATATGCACAGTATCAAACAGACGAATCAGGCTTAGCAAGCTCGAGATACCAATATTCTACGCAGAATTCCACTGGCGTGCCTTTTTGCAAGGAAGAGTGGAGAAATCTTGAATTCCAGTGCTGAAGGTGAGGTCATTCAAAAACCTTGAGCTTGTGGGGGTGGGGGGTGGGCCCTGATATGCTATTTCAGAGGTCCAGCCTCCTTCCTTAATGGTGCAATGCACCACAATGGGCATGGTGCAACGATGCAAAAAGGTGGAGTGTCAAAATAAACTGTCAGTGAACATTCCAGAAGGGCCACGGACAGCCGCAACACTGCAACCACCATTTTACATGCGTTTATTGTGCGCATAACATAGCCTCCTTTGTTACACTACTCTGTCAGGCTTCCACCAGAGGGTTACGGCACGACTAATGTCTGAACAGGTCATGCCAAAATCCACCCAGGGCACCTGGTCCTGAAGTGGTTTCCGTTGCAGCCCTCTCCCCCAATTTAAACATGTAGAGTATTGGTTAGTCATTGGCATCAAGGCCGTAAACACAGAATCAGAGAGAGAGCTGGTGAGTGCTCATGAGCATCGCTTGAGCTTAACAATTTTAACAAGTTAACAGTGAGGGAGAATACGCGCGGTCTGCGCTTTCAATAATTGCTACCCAAAACCGAAGGGAGGCAAACACAATCTGTTCTAGCAAATAATGGAAGCAATTTTCCTGGGCTTACACATAAACATTTGAACGGTTAGGCTCGCCTCATTTTTCGAGTACCAGTTATTTAAAACATTGGCTTTTTTTTTTTTTTTTTTTTTTTTTTATAATTACCGTATACCATATAACCAATTCGAGCAGAATTTCAAAAACACCTCTAGCACCACTTCCCTACCGTGGCTGTTACATCTGTGGTTTTCAGCGTGTGAAGTATCTTGTGCAAAGCAAAAATCATTTGGCACTTGCAAGAGGGAAAAAAAGAAAGCGAGGCTTATTGACAGCTGCCCACACAAACACACACACACACACACACACACACACATGCACACACACACACACACACACATACACACGCTCTCACGTCTGCGAAATTCGAGGCCTGCTTTCAGGGTCAACTCTATTGGCTGCTATAGATCTCCCAGTCAGTCACCTTTTCACACACTTCCAGGTACATGGCTGACCCCTCCGGCGTCTCCGAGACCCCCTCGCCTGGGCTCAAACGGTATTGAACCCGCGCCGAGCGGAGAGGTGTCCTGCCGACAAAGAGCCCGGCGACCCCGCTCCCTCCATGCTGACCCCAGGCACCAGAGATACAGCTGTCAGGGGAGCCGAGTCTTTTGTGGTGGCTGCTATTTACACAGGGTCGGCTGGCGTCGGTGCACCTGAGACGGCGGTGAATGCGAGGGAATTACGGAGCCCTGCGCTGAAACAGGATGTACAGGGAGAAAAAAATGTATTATTGTGGAACGGAAGCAGAGAGCCGTCTGCCATAAAACCTATATGCGGTATTACAACAGACAGTCGAAACTCAACCTTACGCGGACTTAATGATTGGAGGTGAATGAATATCAGGACAGAATTACTGTTATTGTTAATTCTGTATCATTGAATTCATGTTAAGAGTAATTCCTTTCTTTTCTGTGCTGCAGGTATAAATTCTTGGCTTGTAAAATTGCCTTACTTCGGAAAAAAAATCAGTTTCTACAAAAATGTTTTTAATAAGAATTTTTGTTAGTTATTATTAACCCTTAGAGTGCTAAATACAGATAGTGTTGCTCAATGATGTAAGATATCATAACCAAAGCTGTTGAAAACCTATCATGCGGCGACTTGTTTAAAAGAGCTCCCGCAGGGGAGCTCTTTTAAACAAGTCGCCAGATGATAAGTTTATAGATAATTTATAATTTTTTCTAACAAAATTGATTTCAGCGCTCTAAGCATTAATTTGATAATGGATATTGTTGATCTAATACACATTTATTTTCTGAGTTTAGAGATTGAAGCGGACACAAAAATACTTTCAGAAAATATTACTTTAAGCAACAAAACAGCCAAACAGTCTGATAGACATGTAACAGTAATAAGTTACCAGTTTTATTCCTTCAAAAACCCAACCCCATTCATTTGTATCAATCTAATAACGAATTAACAGTGCATCACACTATATCTGACAATTCTTCCCATTCAGAATACTGCAGGCTGCAACTTAATAGTATGGAAACTACTTGAATTGTCTCGCAAAGCTAGTTTTTATATTTCTGTTATTTTTAACATGGAAGTCAGTGATTTCAAAGTAAAAAACATTAAAATAAAAACCACCCTCCTTAAAATGTAGGTCTCTACTTATAGATTAAAAAAACAGAATGGCTGAAATGTGTCTAATGTGCTACCATGTCACAAATTAAAGAGATGAAAAATACTGAATGTATTTCCCCTGAAATAAAATAGATGATAATTGGCAACAATCCTCAATCTTCTCCGATGGACAGTAGGTCTCTCTCAGCACAGTTCTGCACAGTTACTGCATTGTCTTAATAAAGATGAGGAAACATCTCAATTATTCAACTGACCTTCTTGCTGTACTGAACAGCCTTCGTGAGGTTGACACAATGGAGCAATTTAAGATCAGGTTCCCCTTTTGCACAATAAGTATGAGTTGTGCTCAAACATGTAAGGCCAGTCTGCTTTGTTCAAGATCTGCTGAAAAATAGCTGGATGTATAATATACTGAAACATGGTGCTGTAAGGCATCGATTGAAAAACATTCTAAAAATTCTGGACTCCTCATACTTTCCATTGACTTTCAGACAATTTGTTTCACAGCTGATATTATTCTAATTCTTGTTAATAATAATAATAATAATAATAATAATAATAATAATAATAAATGATCCTGATATAATCTACCGGCACTTTTCAGTGATCATCTACCAGTAACCCACAAAGGATGATATGGCTATTTGTTTGCAACATTGGGTTGAATTTAACAACAGAAAAATTTTGTGAAAATGCTAAAATCAAGTGTCCTCAGCTTTAGTCTCTTAAAAGTAATTTGTTTTCAGTTAATACGAACTTGCAGTTTATGGCAGCATCCCTCACTGCTATCATTGTTTGCATAAGTACGCTGTAATCTGTCAAAAATGCGGGAACTACCCCACCTTGTTCGCCAAGCAAACTTAAGTTTTTAACATTTTAGCTATTTATTGGATAATAGCCAATGGTATTAATGGGAAGAAATGTAGAAATTAAAATAGCAAAGTTTGATTAATTTTCATTTTCCAGTGCTGTGCAAACACTGCAGACCAAATCCCAGTTTTTGTTTTCCTTTATATGACATTAAATGAAAATGTGAGGAGATGCACTGCAGCTGAAGCGGCTGCAGACAGACAGGGATGAGAGCAGGATGAATAGACCGAAGGGCTCTGACACGAGGGTCGGTGGCCCAGTTCTGGTGCGGGAGGGGTCGGGCCGGTGAGGATGAAGGAGAGGCCAGGCTGCGGTCTCTGTATGCAGGTGCCCTCTTTCTGGCCCGCCTGCCTGCCCTCGGCCAATCAGAGCGCGGCGAGGGTGCAGGGGGGCGCAGCGGGGCCACATCAAAGCGCGCTCTCTCCCAGAGCAGCTCAGCGCTAATGCTGCCACAACAGGGAGGAGAAGAAAGCCAGTGAGAGATGAGGACTAAAAAAAAAAATTAAAAAGACAGAAAGAAAAGAGGAAAAAAAACTCTTTTCCAAACTGACTGGTTCTCACAAGAGAAGAGTGCCACAGAACAGACCCCCTCATTCTCCTTGCAGGCCGACGCTTTGCCAGCCTCACACACACACAACTCCCAGAGATGAGATTTTCCCCTCGCCAGCCAAAAACACCCCCCCACCCCTCTCCCCTCTCCCCCCAGCCGAAATGAACAAGAGAGGATAATTCAATAAAGAAAATCCAATCTTCCAGATTTTTTTGGGCTCGTTTTTGAATGAGTAATGCACATTCTCTCATTTCCGTGATCTTTTTTTTTCTTCGAAATGATAATTTCATAACAATTTGAGAGCTTTGCTAAGGATGTCTTTCGGCCTTTGCATTAAATATGAGTGCCTTTCCAATGGGGCAAGGACAAGGACTGGAACTTTCTTACACCCTCAGGAACAATGTGTTATGTTCTCTGGCACATTTATGTACATATGTATATTCATATTAATCCATGCATTAAAGTTACAGTCCAATGCTAGACACCAGGCTTTGTATTCTGTACTTCAGACTACTGCTAATCAATGAAATATTTTTATATGAGAAAACCTCATAATTTAATGGCTCATTTCATTATAAATGCAAGTTGTGCTGAGGGACTTACTCGCCTATAACAATAGCATGTGGCACAAAACCTCCAAATAGAAATAAAGTTAAATTCATATTTCAAATTAGCAACTAAAAACATACACTGATTGGCGAAAACATGATAGCCACTCACTGATCGTGCAAATGGCTTTGATTAGTTTGTAATCACCGTACTTGTGATGGGTTGGGATGTATTACACGAAGTAAACAGTCGGTTCTTGTAGTCATAGTGTTGGAGGCGGAAGAAATAGGCATGCATAGGGCCAAATTGTTATGGCCAGACAAGTGGGTTGGAGCATCTCGAAAATGGCAAGGCGTCCAACGTGCATCGGGTTTGCAGTGGTGAGAGCCAACTGACAGTGGTTCAAGAGCGGTCAAACCACAGTCCTGCGACAGGTTGTTGGTCAGGGTGTTAAACTTTAGCCATGGGATCATTGACTGTATAAAAAGATGGGCGCAGCACCCGAGTCTGAAAAGTGAGGCCAATGCGGAAGTCTCTAAAAATTGCATTCTATTTAATGACCGGCAGATGGCGACGTGTCGGCGGTTGCTGAAAAGACATTCAATGCTATAGAAGTCTATGAGAAAATGACTCTACTTTCCCGCCTGATTTATTATTTCAATAATGATTTTCCACATTATTTTATGGTATCTTTTGCTAGTTTCAAGTCTCCTTCGATATATATTATGATGTTCATTTTTGTAAATTATGGTCCCAAATAGACTAGAATAAAGGATAAAGCCAGAATATGATTTAGGGGCGTGGCTATCCTCTGGTCCTCATCAGATACAGTCAGATCCACCCATAGATCCCATAGATGTAATTTTAGTAACTATGCTACTTCTTAGCTTAATGCCATTAGCTGTGCTGATAGAGATGCATCACATTTCCCCCTTCAGTTAGGTTCCGCTGGTGCTCTGTGAACACATTTCCTGTTTGTTTAATTGAGTTAGTATTACGAGAAGGTGAAAAAGCTTGCCCATGTGAGCGGTCTGAGTGGTGTTGATGTCCGAGAGAAAGTGCATCAAGTTCAGGGCGCAATTTTAGATTTACTGTAGGATCTAAGTACTGGTAGACTTGGTGGCCTAGGACAAGGAGACAACTGTGAAAAGGGCTCTTCTTAAGATTTACGCAGCCACATGCGCATGCACAAATACACACACACACACACACACACACACACAGTCACGCAGATGGTGGGCTCACAAATTAAAATGGTTTAATTAGTAGCTCCAACACAAACTATGTTACTCGCTGTGGGAACGATCACTGCTGGGTTTCTCCATTGTGAACATATTCGATTTCCACAGAAAGCAGCGAGGGCTACACTTCCAATAAACACCCAGCTTTTGATCCCCTCATGTTCTCCGCTTGTCTTTTCCCAGATGAACATGTACAAAGGCCCTCAGTCGATACGGCGACACAAGTACACGACACAACAGCGGACCCGTAGCCATGAATCAACTGGGGAAAAAAAAGACAGAGTACAGGAGTCGAGTCAGTGACCGCTACTGCTCTTAACTTACCTATATCTCTACGCCATGTTCCTTCTCAACTTAAAAACGAGCTCTTTTTGAGCGAGAGGGGTCGGGTGACAGGCGTAAGTCGAGATCGAGTGTTCCCCCTTGAAGCTGTATGGCGGCGCAGTGGCCGAAGAGAGGAAAAGAGGACTGGCGTCACCTACCGTCGATCATCGATACAGGCTGACTGACACCCTTTGATGATGGTTACTTCGGTGTTGAAGGGTGCTCAGTGCTGCCCCCCTCATGGGGGCTGGGGCCCGGGTAACACAGGAGAAAGGAGCCGTTATCGATGGGAAGACCTTAATGACTGACACGAGCGCTTGACCTTTGTGCAGCAGCCACCCCATAGCTCTTCAGTTGGGTCTTTAATACGCGATAATATAGACGAATAGCCGAGCAGTAATGAAGACTTATTGACGCCGCGCTCGGCTGTATTGCTAATATTGATTAAAGGCACCGGGCAATTATCTGTATTATTCAAATAAGGGTTGATGCAATGATGCTGGGATGCCAAGAGACTCGCAAATGGCGTCAGCGGCGTTTCAGAGCTGCTGCGGACAGGGTTCGCCTCCTTGTCCGCGTATCGTGGAGGAAAGGTGTCACATCTGCCGAAACAGCAGGCGTTGGGGGAGTAAAAAGAGCCTTAACCGCCGTTGTTCGGGTTTTAATGTTTCGTTTAAAGAGGAGGGCTGGCATTTCTGGCAACGGGTGTCGTTCTGTTTTCACTTTGTGTTTTCTACTCCCTTGCCAGCTGGTGTTGTGTGTACTTGTGTGCGCGCGTGTGTGTGGGTGTGCGTGAGTGTGTGAGCATGTGCAAGCCTGCATGTGTGTATGTATGTGTGTGTGTGTGTGTGTGTGTGTGTGTTCTTCTCTGTGACTTGGCAGTTTCCTCCACACAGATTCTGAGGGTCCATGCCAAGTTCCGACAGGCTCTGTAATACCTACAGTAGTGCACTCAGGCTGTAGGGTGGCCCAGTACGACAGAGGATGTCTTGTTTTACAACCTTAACCACAGAAAGTGAAAATAAAATGGGCATGCTTCATTAGAAAAAAATGGGCCATGTTTTTTCATTCTTCCAGCTATGGTAAGCATCACACAGTTTGCTTAGCAGACCTTACTAAGGTCTTTTCAGTGCTGCAGGCAGACAACGCGTCGTTACCGGGAGTAGTAGAGGTATTGACCAGAAACGACGGCGATCCCACCAGAACTTTGGGTTTGCTTACCCTCAAGAATAACATTGTGCAGGAATTTACTCATTTGTGACTCAAATTTCCCTGGAGCCCCTGTGACACATTTCAGAGAGCACATTTAAATTAAACAAACAACCTTTCTTTTTTTTCTCAGAAAACAATGCTTCTGCCATCTAGTTGCAATGTCGTAACTTTCTCAAAACATTGCAGTTATATTGGAAAAACAGTTTGTTAGTTGAGCCTGGCATGCTGCAGGGGTGGGGGGGGGGGGGGTTGAACCTGATGCCGACCCGTCGCGACCCGCTGCTCTCTGCTCTTCGCATGGCGCGATGACAGCTGGCATTCAGCTGTTTGTAAAAGGCCTCTAAAAATCGCGGCGGGCCTCCATCTTCGGCTGCGTTTTAGTAATTAGATGCCCCACGCGCTGAAAGCAGGTCCCCCCCCCTTACCCTCCACCCTCCCCCCTTCCCCTCTCCCGCTGTGTGCCAGCAAGACGGCAGAGAGGAGCGGGCATCCTGTTTGACACATCTGGGCATGGGAGAGTGATGAAAACAGCTGCTTCTGCCCATATGGCATCCAAAGGCTGGCAGAGCGACGTTGTGCAGTGCCAACCGCGGGCAAATTATCCGTCATTAATCCCGAGATCTGACCGGCATACGAGCATGCGGCTAATCAAAACATCTGGGGGCGGGGGATGGGGGGGAGGGGGCTAGAGAAGGGGGAGGTTTTGCTTGGAAAGACCACATTCGACGATTAAAGAGGAAGCGAAGCAGCCGTTACTCAAAGACAAGGGACACATTTCAGATGCAGAAGCGTACAGCCTAATTCTGCCTGCGGCCTGAGACGGGTTAAAATACTCAGTCTGAAGTCCGTAAGTGTTATTTGGGGCAAAACAGAGGTGGCTGCAATACCAGCATGTTTCACATCACATGAATGTGAACCAATGAAAGCTGACTGTGTTTACTTCACTCTAATATTCTTTGTTTTTGCAACATGTTAGTACTCAGAGCCGAAAAGGAGAAATCCAGTCAGTGTTCAGATACAGTACATGCTTACTGCAATGTCAGCTTTGTGCATTAAATTGTTTGCAGTTGAGCGGTTGTGATGAGGCCTGGGGTCGGGGTTCTTGAGTATCATATCATTTTTAGGTAATGGACTTAAAGCAGACCACAGTATGTTGTTTTTTTATGCATTGAATGAACTGTTTTGTTTGTTGACATTAGAGGCCATTATGTCTTACTTATAGTCATGGCTTACATCAAGGGGAGTGATTTTGTGCCTCTTCAAACTGGGGCTTAACTATTATAGTCCTTTTCCAGGTTGAGACCCAAAAGTATCGTGCATATCAAACAAGGCAAACTCCTCACTGTGCAGAATACACTGCCCTCAACCTTCAGTTCATAGATGTCCTGATTACATACATGTACTCGTAATATACTGTAATTTCACAATCCTCATGTGAATCCCTATTGCTCGTTATCCCATCCAGTGACGTATGTGTCTGTTAGACATATTGTCTCCTTTGATTGGTTTAGTGTCTTGCATGCCTCCGACTCCAAGTTTTATGCATTTGTGTTCCTCGCTCCTGTGTGTCTCAGCTGTTTCCCAGTCTCCTGTTTTGGGGCCACATTCCTGTTAACCTGCGTCTTCAGTTTCTTCCTCTGCTCAGTTTATTAGGAACACCTCCCAAGCCTTCTGCAGTCATCAGAACTGGGATTGTGTTCCTGCTAAACTCTCTGAACCTGCCTTCTGCCAGTTCTGCTTGGGTGACCTCCAACTGGTGTCTGCCCCGGGATGCCACAGGCCAGGCGTGGACACGCCCCTAACCCAAGCTCATTACCGTCAGAAATAAACTGTCCCCAAAAAAGTCTTGGCTCTGTCCCTATCTGTCATTACCGTATTCCTATCAATAAACCCTGCCATTGGATTTTATTGCGCCTCTACATCTGGTTCCTTGTCTGGATCATAACAGTGTAAGATATCCTGAATGTGATATACAACCCAAAATCAGAAACAGTTAGGAAGATATGGTAAATTAAAATGAAAACAGAAAGAAGCGATTTGTGAATGATTTTTCACGAGCGTTATGATTCCAATTTTGATATTTGCAAAATATATAAAAAAATTTTTGGGCAGTATCTACCGCTTATTTAATGATGCTGCTCCTTTTCACTACACTTATGACACGTTTGGGACTGAAGACATCAAGTGTTTAAAGGTGCATGTTGCCAATAATAGAACCGTACGTACTTTCAAACTGTAGGCTCTGTATAAATAAGTCAAACACAAACCATCAATATTTTGCTTCTGTAGTTTGAGATATTCATGTATATATCACCCTCACGGCATCCCTCTGCATTTGCTGAATAGATGACTGCTACCACAATGCATTGTGATAGCGTACTACTCCAGGCATGCCCTCAACCCCACGTGGATCTGTTAGGTAGAGCTGTTATGTAGCATTGCATGGACAATCATTCACATCACTGTGAAGAGGACTGGTGGTCGTGGTAATACCGACAGTGTTTTCTGTGCTTGGGTGCACGGCCACAAAAAGGGCAAAGCCAGAGTCATAATTTTTTGCTCTAATAGAGGGCATAGAACGACAACCGGCCATTGCTAGCACGACATATAAAGCAGACATGCCAGTAAATAAGTTCCCCTGCGGGAGAACGACCATGGTCAACCATGGTCACCATGTTAGACCATTTGCTGACCATGCTCCAACCAAGTTTGGAAATGGTTTTGACCATGGTTAAGGGATTGATGGACGGTCGACCCTGGTTGCAAACAATGGATACCATGGTTATTTCACCAGGGTTAAGATAGTTTAGTTATGTAAGGTTATAGCATACAGAACATTATATAATTTACTGTAATCCTTACTTCAATGACTATCCCATCAAGTCCCTTCATTTTATATACTCAAAATTTTAACAACCCATTTAAGAAGACAAAAACATTTTAATAACTGCTAAATATGACACATATTGCATACATCATCAATGTATATTAATTAGATTTGTAGAGATGACTTAAATATCTTGAAGAGAACATTAGGCCTCGTTTTAATAAGACAGTTTACAAAATAACCATAATTGAAAATGTCTAAGACTTTCTTCTTTTCTGTTTTTGCCTACATCAATTTTCCATTTTCTTTTAACTAAAAATAAGATGCATAACTACAGTGGTTAGCATTGCTGCCTCACAGCAAGAATGTTGTGGGTTCGAATCCAGCCTGGGACCTTTCTGCGTGGAGTTTGCATGTTCTCCCCGTGTTCATGTGGGTTTCCTCCCACAGTCCAAAGACATGCATACCAGGCTAATTGGAGATGTGAAATTACCCATAGGTATCAGTGGGAGAATGGATGGATTTAGAAAAAATGTTTTGGATTGATTACAGACATGACATTATAAATCACAGCTTAAACATGGTTGCCAAAGGTTTAGAAATGGTTGACAAAGATTTGTTACCAAGGTTGACCATGGTCAGAAATGATGGTCTGAGAGTGAACCATGCTGAACCATGGTTATATGACAAGGGTTAATCGTGGTTGAACCATGGACAACCATGATTGTCAATGGTATCCACTACCGGGGCATGCAAGAGTGAGAGTTTGCACTGGCGTTTTCCTGCTGGAGAAGAGAAGACAATTGGTAGAGTCACAGGTAAGGACACTAGCCAGGTAGCGGTTTTCTTACAAGTTAACACAATGGTCACAAAATGTGCTGGCGAAATTTTCCATTTGCGAGCAAGCTCCAGCCATTTCATGTTACAACCATAACTTAAGGTTTACATTGCTTGACAGAAATTATACATGCTAGTTTGCTCTATTCCACGACCACTGCAAGCTAACGAGAACCATAGGTAGCTGATAAAACGGTGATGAAATTGAGGAAATGTTATCTAACTTGCTTTCTGCAAAATGTATCCTTGTCCATAACCATTTTGCAGTCTTGTTTCTGGGTGCCATTTTTGCTGTGGGAAACATAGCTAGCTAGTTTGTAATACAAGCGAAGATCTAGAGCACTCCCCCTGATAACCCAGAGTCGAAGACTAGAAATCCAAGCTAAAATATCCTGTAGTTCTTCCTAACCTCCAACTCTGTCACTGTTTGCATGAAATGACAACACTGGAGGGAGAAATAGACAGATTTGTGGCTCATTTCAAATAAATATACCCGTAATTTGGACAGACGGACATAAGGTTGAAACTTGGGGAAATCCTTTAAGTGCTTCAGGTATAATTTTGTCCTATTCTTAAGATGTCTAACAGAGCAGGATCTTTGTTGTCACCTTTTGCGTCTCAAAATGCACCACATATTCTTTGCTGAGGACAAGTCAGGACTGCAGGTAGGCCAGTCCAGCACCTGCACCCTCTTCATATGCAGCCACGCCTTTGTAATTCATGTAGAAAGCAGTTTTGCATGGCCATGTTGAGATACGCATGGGCATCCCTGGAAATGATGTAGTCTTGAAGGAAGCATAAATTTCAGTGTACTTTTACATATTAATGGTGCCTTCACGGAAGTGTAAGTGACCCTTGCCAAGAGTACAGACACAACCCCATACCATGACACTGCATTGCTTTTGGACTTGTTTGTGGGTAAGAGTCTGGATGGCCCTTTTTAGCCCTCAGCCCTGAGAGAGGCTGTGGGGTACTGTCATCACATCACATTCATGTGATAACTGAAAAATGCCATCACCGATCATCCCGATTTTTGGTCCGGGTCTGTCTGTCCAAATATGGCTGCCAGAGCTGCCATTTTGATTCCATGCAATAACTGAAAAACGCCATCACCAATCATCACGGTTTCTGGTGAGGATATTGGGGTACAGTTACTATACAAGCCTATCGATTTCGGTCGCGATCTGAAATCAAATATGGCTGCGAGAGCCGCAAACTTGAATTTCCATTCCATGTGATAACTGTTAAATCTCTCTTTCAGCAAACGAATCTTAACTGTTGCTGGTCTGGTGTTTTTAACACGATAGGTACACACGCTTCAACTATGCACGGGGCTGAGGGGTCCCGCCCACGTTAGCGCGGCTATTTTCTTCTTTAGTTTGGAGTACACTGCATCCATTTCTTTCAAAAAAGATATGAAGTACTGAATCTGCCGACCACAAATCACTTTTCCACTTTGTGATGGTCCTACACAGATGCCTTCAAGCCCAGAAAAGTCGACGGATCTTCTTGACTCTGAAAACATAAGGCTTCCTTTTTGCACATCAAAGTTTTAAGTGGCATTTGTGGATGTTACTTTGTATTGCATTTCTTGACATAGACTGATCAAAATAATTCTGAGCCCATATGGTTATACAACTTACAGATGGTTCTTCATGCAGTGCCGTCTGAGAGATCAGAGATCATCGGTATTCAGTTTAGGCTCACGCCCATGCCCCTGTGTGCACAAAGATTTCTCCAGATTTCTTGAATCTGTTAATTTTTTCATGCACCGTAGAGGGTGAAATATCCAAATCCCTTCCTATCTGTCTTTGAGGAACATTGTTTTTAAAGTCCTTCAACATGTCAGACATAAAGCTAATTCAATAAGATAAGCATGATATGAAGTAAACTGTACTGAATATTTAAAAAAAAATGCTATGACAGGCAATACACATTATTCAGTCAACTCAAACAAACTGCTTATTCTGTATGGGATTTGACCCAGCAGAGTTGAGAATGCCAGAAATGATGTCAGTTGGGGAAAAGTACTTCAAAACAGTTTTGAAAGTGATTGTTTATTTGTCACTTTTGGCGTGTAAACGGGAGTAAATCTGGGGTTGACTTTCACCTGCAAAGGAGAGGATGGTTATGAATGGAGCCCTAAGTTGGCCTGCTTTCTGCTGGACAGGTAAGTGCCTGAGGTTAGCATAGTAAGCTTGCTGAAGTATCTATTTTTCCATTACAACAAATGTTGTGTTCAAAAAATAGTCGCTAGCTAGCGGTGAAACTTGAAGTTCAAGTAGTGTATGTACACACCAAGTCCAATCATGGACAAATTGAAATAACTTTATGTTTTGAGAAAATAACACCTGTGGTATGTGGTGCTTAATTTGATCTTAGAGTCATTGTCTGTCAAATACACGAGCCGCTGTTCCAAATTTCATGATCCAATTTTTTTTTTAAACCTCGTTACTAGTCTTAAACTGCCCGCGTCTCCACTTTTTTGTAGCGCGTTGCAGGCCTGAATAGCAGGAATAGATGTATATTTACAAATAAATGAAGTTGACCAGACAAAACATTGAGTATCTTATCCTTGAACTCTCTGCGATGACATGCAATTCAAGGAAGTTAAGAAATCTCTGCTTTCTGTTTTTATGTGCATTTTCCATACCATCCCAACATTTTTCTGAGTTGGGGTTATATTTTAATTTTGCCTTTTTTTTGTGTACTTCATTAGGATAAGCTGACGTGAATTTATTTCAAAGGACACCTCTTTAGAAACCCATAATGAGGCACGGTTCTCCCCTCTGCTCGTGGAGTGGCAGTGATGCGAGGGCTTCTCTGTGATTCCTCCACACCTCTCTACAAACGAGGCGAATAATTACGCCACCCCACCTTCCCGAGTGGGGCCTCCACGCGGCGCTCGCTGCGCCGCGCTAACAGTTGGGAGCGCAGCATTTGACTTTTAAATGCCGCCGTGCCTCTCTCTTTTTTTTTTTTTTGAAATCCATACATGATAAACTTTTTGCCTGAAAATCGATGCGCAGATACAATTTGATTAGCCGCAAATTGCCCTCACATCTGTCCCCGTGTCGGCCCGCGCCATGTCCTTTTCCCTCATAGGCTGCAGCGATAAAACCCCGCGCGGAAAATTCCCTCAGAAAGTCCGTGACATTAAAATGTCCTTTGATGTGCCGTAGCCAGGCAGGGAATATAAACAGAAATAGTGATTCCTTCTCTCAATGCTTTTCCGGGGGATCAATAAGCCCTTAAATGCTACAGTGGGACAATTAAAAATAAAAGGAGAGTGGCTTCAGTCTAAATCAGATTATACACACAGCTGCCCGCTAGCTGGATCTCAAAAGCAGCCCCCCCACCCTCTTCTCCCATACTGGGCTCTAGGGCTGAGCGGAACACACGCGTGTGATATGCAAGTGCGGCAGCGTTTGTTTGTTTCTTTATTTATTTATTCTTGAGCACAGTGCTTTTATTTTGTCTTTTCTGTGACAGCACCCTTGTGCTGCTCCATGTCGCCATTCTTGCCATCCTGTCATAATGTCATAAAACCCTCTCGGCTTATGGCAGGAGAGCTGGCACGCCAAAATGATTAGAATAAATTAAATTAGTGGTGTTATTTTATAGTCCTCATGGCGCGTGTGTGTGTGTGTATGATTGTGTGTGTGTTTGTAGCCAACGGCCTTAAAATGTGTGCATATATTTAGCATGAATTCATTTGCATCACCTGAAAAAGGACGATACAAACGTCTTCGATTTTACTGAAATTTCATGAAAATTTAGCTTTAAGACCGTAGTGAATCATTACGGTCATGAAATGTAAAAAACCAATCAAAGAGGACATTTTTGCTGACTTCCTGACTCTTCCTGTTGTTTTTCTGAAACAGATCTCTGCTCAATTTGGAGGCAAGTCGCTGGAGTCATCAGTAGCGATCATCCAGATGTACTGTAAGTACGTTATGAACGCAGAGAGTGCCAATACGGATCAGATAGACTAAGGCCTTGTGCAAACGCAATTAGCTTGCCTCTGACTGTTAATGCAGCTAATGCCGTTAGCCGTGCTCAGATATCTTTGTAATCACCACTAAATGACCCTAAATTTCAAGTGGCGCACCCTACCCCCACCCCGCTGCCAAAACACAGGCCTCTCTCTCACACACTCAAATGTCAGACTGGTGCAGTCTTGTTGCTCTGCTCGTGATACAGCCAGTTACGTCGGTGACTGGCACCGGTCGGTATCTTATAAATCGAATGGCAAGCATAGTCATCGATTAGACAGGCTTTGCTTGATATTAATCTGATGAATGTGGTCTCCAGTGATCGCTGATAACTCATAATACTATTTGTCTGGAACCACAATGGTGACTGCCTGGTTCTTTGTTTATCTGCGGTGTAGGTTGGTTCACTCTGCTTCTTTGAAATTTTGTGTTGTGCTCTATTTCATTTTTATATCTACGATGAGTGAAGTTTTTTGTCTCAGTCTGGTTTTTGCTCAATGATGGAGAAAAGTGCTCTTTGTAGACTGAAGTTTACCTTGAATTACATCTGCACTAAAAGCACCACAATACCGTTGGCATGCGGTGGTGTACTGTGAAGGCGATGATTTTGTCAGCTTTACCATACGGTTTCCATAATTTTTTTTTGAAGCTGTCTAAGTGTTAATGGTTTTCATGGCAGTACAAAAACATGCTTGACAAAAGCCGAAAAAAAGCTGTCGTCAAGCCAATCTCATTGTATGTTTATTTATTGTAGTCCCCGGACGAAGTCAGGCGAGTATTATGGATTCATGCTTGTCGTCTCCACCGCTGCGTCCGTAGACACTTCCTTGTGGACGCTGTGCAGGCTGTAATGTTTGACCGATTACTTTCGTATTTGGTATGGACATATGTTACACTTCACTTACAACACCTATCAATTTTGGTTGCCATGGCGACAGTTTTGGCCAAATAATACGCTAAAAAGGGGAGAAGCGGCCTTTCAGGAGCTACACCCATGCAGTCGCAGCCGACCGGACTGTTCAGTTTATTTTTTGTTGCCAGTTGCTTGCTTTTTGCAAGGGTTTGAAAGCACACTGTGAATGGGCGGGATCATTGTGCAAATGCGTAAACTGTGTGTGTGGTCTCGGAGTTCATATAACCTACAACTGGGACAATATAATACTGTATTCATTGTTCAGACACAGTACAACAAGCAGCTTTCAGAAGATAAAAGGTTCTAACAGAATACTTATGTAACCCTGCCTTAGGAAACTTGAGGTGTGGTCTTGTGCCTGACTGAGGAAAGAAACAGGGCCTTCACAATGATGGAAGTTCTCATTTTGGCTGTTTACTGGGACACATTTGGGCTTCTCCATGCCCGCTCCTATCAGTGCTGAATTCCAGCCCACATACTCTCAGACTCATGCTGCACCTAATCTACGTGTGTCAAATTAACAAAATGCAGTTTTACTTTCAGGAGAACAGAAACACCTGAAGGTATTAGAATCAAGACCGTTGACAAGCTAAGAGTAATTATCTGATTTTTTTTTTTTTATTCCTGCTCAGAAAAATCAACGCTCTAGCCTTTAGGTAGTAATTATTGAGGCACATCAATTAAGATGCAGCTAAAGATACAAGCCACCAAATGTCATTTTGGACACTTTCTGATGTTTTGCTATGACACGGGTAGACTTGGTTGGAGGAAAGGCTCTCTGTTGTGACACTGTAAAATGGAGTCTGAAATTCTATGAGACTCGAAACGATCGATGTCCTAGAACAACACAAACAGAACTAACTTGACTCTACAATATTTTAAGAGTGACAAAAAGAAAAACAATACCAAGAATTCGCCATTCAGCACATTTTTTTTACAACACATATGCAGATCTCTGCAGAAAAACCCAAGGCTTAATTTTGCCATGCTGCCCAGGCACTCAAGTTAAAAACAGCAGTGTATGAAATACGTAGCAGGCAAAAATATAAGATGCCGTTCTGCGACTGTGGCTGATTATTTTTTTATATATCAATTCAGAGCTGACTGTCAGTTGATAGATCATCTTCAACTTCATAAAATTTTATCTGATTTGATAATATGGTTGTCTACTAGACTCAGTTTAATGTTCTGGTGTGAGGTACCAGGCTTTGCGAGCTACGTTCATATAATACACCACATGCTACGTCCTCAAGGGAGGACAGAAAGAGCCTTCTGCTCGAGCTCCAGTTCTTTGACAATTTGACCTTGTTTCAGGGGCAATGATACCCAGTGTTAGCTCTCCGTCTTCCTGGGAGTATAAAAAATGACATGGTCCCAGTAGGGCCAGTGTAAACATGAGCTTTAATGAAAGTTGTGCTCAATTTGCTCTTTGCCATCTTAACTGTGGTTATTACTATTTTAAATGGGTACATCTGTCAGATTGAAGTCTCTCCATTACCGACACTCATTACGGCGACATTACCCCACCCCTCCCGGGAACGCGCCTTTTACGCGCTCATCTGCCCAAACAAGCTCTGATGCTTCCCCGAATTCGATGCTCATCTCCAAACGCATTTGTGTATGGCGATTAAAATAAAATTACTGCTATGAAACAATATGCTTTTTCGGAGATTATGCCGGTCTCTATCCAAATCGACAACAACTGTGTACAGTGCTTGTCATTATGCAGATGTGAGTGTGATGTGCAAGGTCGTGCTCATTCGAGAGATTGGCTGTTACCGTTGGTTGTTTGCCTGCGTGCTTTAGTCCTTACCCTAAATTTTGGGAATTTTGAAAGTTTGGGAACAATTGACCTTTTTAATTGGGTGAATGCTCTACTGCTTTGGTCCTCATAAGTTTCACTGGATAAAGCCTTTAGCTGAGTGAATGTAATGCTAGATACTGAGAGCTGTACAGTATAAACAGTCATCCTGAGCTCTATTTTTCTGAGCTATAAAAGCAAGCTGCAATATGAGAAGATGAAATAAAAAGGCCTTGCATTAAATACCAAACAGGCCTTAATTTCTCATAAATATAAAACATCTCCAGTTCAGCATTCCCCTTTCAAATGAAAGGACAACAACCATTAAAAGAAAGTAAACATTTGGTGACAAGCAGACTACATGCTGACCATCCCGACTGGTCCCCTGGAGCCCTCAGGGTCTATTCCAGCTTCAGGATTATGTTATCATCTCTCCTGATGCCTTCCCTTTTCCTGTGCCGCAAGGCCCTAAAAACCCTCTCACACTGACTGAATCAGTTTAAAAATTTTTAATATGAGAGGTAAATCACGTTAAACAGCTGAACTGGGCAAAGACAGAATTATTTCAGGGATGGTGTGTTTAATTGGAGAGAAAATTGGGTAAAAGCGGCTACTTAGCGCATAGGCAAGCTTCTCGTAGCTCATTCCAGAAACTTCCCAATGCAGAAAATGCTAAGGGAAAAAAAAAGAGAATTTGGTTCATTAATTGCAATGCGAAACAGTGCCAGGTCAAGCCAAGTTACATAATTAACTCTGTTCGTGTCTCTTACGAATTTTAAATAATCTGTCCAATCAAGTCTAAACATTGTTAACACCATTTTATAGCAATTAGAGAACTGAGTGCCCATTTGTAAATGCCTTTATACCTTGGCTGATGCTATTCTGAAGCAGTGGAACCCGGCATAATTGGAAAGCAATTGGGAAATCCTGCAGATACTCTGGTTATCATTGTTTGCAGTGCGTTAATACACAGGACAAGACGCAGGGGGACAAGCGGATAACATGCTGGCCTTATGAGTTTTCTGCCTATTTTCCAATTCTGAAGCCTCACCTCCTTACCCTCCCCTATGGACCCTGCATAATTGGGTACGGCCACCTAACTGTAATCTCCATACAGTGAGGCCACGGTTGCATTTTCTGTTTATTATCACCAGATTTATGTATTTACCTCATTTAAGAATTAAAAGAACCGAGAAAAATCACCTCTGAAACTGAAAAATAAATCTTCAATTTCAGGTTATGCTCCCTACAACTGATACTAATTTCTGCATCTTCAGAAAAACTAAAGTTTAAAGGAAAACAGGTCCACAGAAATGGATTGTGTGATAAGTCAAAAAAAAGGTGATGCTTCAGAGTGGGCATTTTTTCATTTAGCATATCCTAAATCACAGCAAACTCTGTACAAATGTGCTCAAATGTGACTGTAGTTGCCATCTTGGGAGAGCGCTGTTTGCGGTTCTTCTCTGAGACATGCCTGTTGAACATCGCTTCTTTTGATGCATAGTCACAATTCTACCATACTCAGAATGAGGGCGAAGGTAACGCAAACACGTGGTTGCTGGGACAGCAACCGATGGGCAAGTGGGAGGTTCTTGAGCGGTTGAAGCTAATTCACACCGACTGCATCCCTCCCATACGCTGCTCTGGTGAGACTGTTGGCCAAAGTCAGCACTGGATTCGATTCAGCTGGACTCAATCATAGGCCATATTCGCCCCACTTCCACTGTAACAGTACCTTACGGAATGAGCCAACTTTGCAGCCTGGAGTAAGTTTTTTGAAAAAGCTGTGTAAGGTGGAAAACACACGTCTGACATGAATAACCTCAACTGAACATTGTAATGCTGATGCTATGACCCCATTACTGGTTACTGAATGCAATGGATCTGTGAAACACCGTCACAGAATTTGTAAATAGAAGAGCGAGATATGATTTAGTGTGTAGTACTGCTTTAAGTTAAATAAATGGTTGTATTATCATGTGAATTGAGTAAAAAAGCAGTTTCTTAGCACTAAGGTTCTTAAACAGCCAAGCTTGTTTTGACTTTTGACTGGTGCTGCCCTTTAAAAAATAAGCCATCCATCCTTCCATTCATGATAAAACCCGGCGTATTCTTGGGTCAGGGTTGCAGGGGCCCTGAGCTGACCTCAGAACCCAATAGGCTTGAGGCAGGAACACACGCTAAATAGTACCTCCCAAATCCTTCAGAGCCACACACACACACACACACACACACACACACACCCACGCACACACACACAAAATACAACATCAGTCATACAGCCAACAAACTAGAGTACCCAAAGAATACTCACTCAGACACAGGGAGAACATGTAAACTCCACGCAAAAGCGTAGATAACTTCTTTCTACACCACCACGCTGCCCAAAGTGAAGACATACTTGGTAAAAGCAAGTTATTCAAGTGGCTTGCTTGCATGTATAACTAATTTTAAAAGGTTATCGCCATCGAATTGAAAACATGTTTACACAGTTTTCAAAAGTCCCCCTTTGAAAAGCCTTTGGAGCTGGATTGATGCTGTTTTGTGACGCTGAAGTGCACTGTCACAGAAAAGCTGTGTGGAGTGCATGCTAATATTTATTTGATTTTTTGACCATACTAATTAATGGAAATTTCTGAAAATACCCCAAATTTGCATCTGTAGACCTTGACATGCATGTCTTTCTATGGGCCAGGCGGAAACCCAAGTGAACACAGGGGGAACATGCAGGGAGGGCGCAGGTCTGGGCTGGCACCAGGCTTCCCTTTGTTTCACAGCAGCAGAGAGAGCTGTGCCATCTATTGTTGACTGCATCTTAATTCACAAAGAATACACCAGGGAACAGGCATATAACATGCATGACAGCCCTGTGTTTATTGCTTACATTCCAATGCTGAGAGTTTACCATAATACACTCCCCGAAGGAGCCCTCATTATTAAAGAGCGGCAGGTAACTGTGATTCTCTCTTGTTTGACAAATCCTAAAATAAGAAAGCCATCTCACCTTGTTGAGGATATTTGTGTCCTATTAACCAAAAAAAGTAACAGGAATAAGAATTCATGTCAGAATATAAGTATTTTTAGTTTGAATTAGGTTGAATAATTATTATTATCCCCTACCACAAGTGGGACGGGGGATACAGGGTTGGGTAGCATCTGTCCTTCCGTCCATCCGTCAGTCACACTTTCAATGGAGACAAGTTATCTCTAGAACTATGACAGTTACATGGGTCAAATTGTGTATGCTTTAATAAATTAGTCATGATCTACGTTGAGTTTGAAAATGGGTGTCGAAGCATATTTATTTTATGGAGTTATGGCCCTTGATCGTGGTGAGGGTTAGCGATGACCATGTTGTTCTGTTTTGTTGTGTTTTGCTTTTGCAGTGTAGTTGAGATTCTGGCAACGGACAGGAAGTCAGGTCTCTTGCCTGTGTGATGGCGTGGGTGATGTCAATGTCGATGAGCATATGCCTACAATGCAGAGTTGAATCCATATTTTGTTTTGATTAATTCCCCAGGTGGCGACCTTGACTTTTGTTTGGCCAAGAACACTTACTGACATCATGTATGGAAAATGTGTGCTCGTGGGCCTCATAGCCACAGTACTGCATTTCATTCATAATGACCAGATGGACTTGGCATAACATGACAGGAAGAGGAGAAAGTTTTGAGATGATTTTGATGCCGTAATGAAACGTGACATTATGAAGGTTTTTTTAACCGGCCATGAATCGTGAAAGACTATTTGCTTCCCCATTTCAGTCTGGCCAGAGGTCAACATAACAGTGATTCCTACAAATCAGACCATGAGTCCACATATGCCTGTACTTAACATAATTACATTTTAACCTTTTTCCTGTTCCTTTTCTGTGTTTATATAGGAAACTGTTCCCTGAGCACAACCTAAAGACACACAATCAGGGATGGTTTTGCCTTCAGAAGGGAAAATGGGACCGGGGTGGGGGGGGAGAGAACGTTGGAGAGCAACTTCCGTTTTTCTCCCCACCATTTCGCCGAGCCCCCTGGGAATGATCAGCTTCCTTCAGAGAAAGTTTGATCATTTGTTTAATTCTGTTTGCACAGCTGCACAGAATATCTGACCTGCGAGAGCTGCCATTCCACTGCACTGCGACTTCCATTCATGCTAAACACCTGAGGGAAAATACAATCCAACCAACAAAAAAAAAACAAAAAAACTGGAGATCATTGCATTCTTGAACTTAGAGCCAAAACAGCTTATCCACAAATGTTAAAAACATTGAAACTTCAACTATTAGCCCATTTACTTGTCAATTCATGTATTTATCATCTATTTATTAACCTTTTGAAGAGTAGATTTCTGAATGTTTTTCAAAATTACGAGCCATTGTTCCAGAACTCTACTGCTTAAAATTACAAACTACAGTAGTAATTGTTGCATCAGTATTATACGTTTCTATTTAGACAATTTAATCACAATTGATATCTTTTCCCTTACAGGGCTGCATTGTCCCTGCAACCAGTCCTTGTGGTTAAAGTCTATTTTTTTTATCTCATTCCAGTATAATGGAGTTACCTGTTACTACACATTCATAATAGGAAAGTTTCGCCGTGAACAGGAAGACCAAGTAGTCATGCACCATTTCTAATATTCCCCTCGGGAGCATTTGCAGTTTCTCCGAACTGAAGACATGAAATCAAAACACTATGTATTCAAACCGTACACTTTATACATCTGAGGTCAAAATAATTTCAGTATGTGCTTTAATTCTTACTCGCCCACATACCAAAGTGGTTTGGAATGAACAGTATATCTTGGAACATGACCATAAATGGAAGCAGGCTATTATATGCAGCGTATAAGGTCATTCCCTGTCATAATGTGATCGGCCTCGTAATGCCATTTCGGCTAAAACATTGTATTTATACAGTATCTTTTGTAAATGGATCATCATGGGAATGGTTTGTGCAGAACTCAATCAATGGAGCCTTTTCCCCCAGTGCGTCCTTTCACATTACCCACTGCCACAGGAAAAGCATGCAGAATTTTCAGCGCATAATTAAGACAAGGGACGTTCACAATTCAGCATTTAACTGTGACTCTCGCGTCTCCGCTCAAATGCCTCGTGTAGTTAAATCCCGTCGGATAAGCGACGACTGGGCAAATTCGCAGCAAATTGTATAGATGTCACAGCTGCTTTGCGGCATTGCGATGTAAATTATGCAAAATGGTGGACATGCCAAAGCTGTAGGATGACTGGCTAATTAGCACAATTACAGCTGTAAAATGGCAAAGGGACAGAGCCCCTCAAATCCCACCTCCCCCCCATTAATGCAATGGATGGTTTGTACCACTAATGAGCAATCAAATGATCCTTCAAACAGCGTATGCTAGTTTTGCATTTAATGTTTGACTGATGTTTAATCGCATGAAACGAGCCAGCCTCGTTTCAACCGAATTTGATCTTTATATCATCGTGTGTGGCTGTTGAATAATAATGTCGCTGGAGTTCAGCTCCACGATATGATTGGCACTCCTCAATATAAAAAGACACTGCTTGAATGCTTTTTCACAAAATGGCTGCTGGTTGAGAACTAGGCCTGACAACATTATTTAACAAGCCAGACCCGAGAGTGAGGAACATGGCTTTTATTCACTTAAGCAATATATAAATTCCACAAGGAGGGAATATCTTTCATTTGAAAGAGAGGCAAGACCTACCTGTATTTGAAATGTCAATAAAAAGAGCCCAGGAGCCATTCAGTTCAACCATGTTACAGCAGTCTCATGAAAGATCCATCAATAGAAGGTCTCACACAGCTCTAAACGCTTGTTTTAATACCCCTTTCCCCTAAATACCTCGGAGATGAAATTGAAATTAACAGGACAGTTTTTCAGGTTCCACAGTGTAATGGTGTGGAAACAGCCTCTCGCTGTGTGGAGTTTTGATGATCATGTTGGGCACTACAGGAATATCCATTAGTAAGGTGCTCAATCAAAATTGTTTCAGTAAGTGCCGAGGAAATGTTTGTCAGTCTGGATGACCCTCTGCTAAGTTTAGTGTAATGCCACTCCATTTCAACACTTATTTGGGTAAATTTGTTAAATAAAAACAAAATACTCAGTTGCTTCGTACATGCGTATTTTCTAAATTGGATGAGATACATTTCACTGTTGTTAACAACTGGTGGTTTGTACAGCGTAAGGCAAGGACTGGTTCCGACAAGAGCAGATCAGACAGATTTGTCTAATTAAACCTACCATTTTATCATTTTTTTACTTTTTGATGATCCCAAATTAAAAGTAAAGGTACTGTCCTACTGCGCCGTTTAATGATTTCGCCTGAAAAACGAAGGCGTACGTTTATTGGACTTTTTTATTCGTTTTTCAGCTGGTTTACAGACGTATCTAGACGTCGACAGACGGCGCTAGCTGTTCCAAACTTTGGACATGTTCAAAATTTCCGATGGACAGCTTTGGATAGCGATCGGCGGTTCTCATATGTTAATCTGGTGTTTTTTGATGTTTTCACCGTTACTCGGGCGGAATCTTACCGGTTTTTAGACTTATATGGCTCTTGGGCAGGCGGACAGCTAAAACCCACAAAACCGCCAAAAAAAAAAAAAAAAAAAAACCCACAAAAAAATTATCCAGAGTGAATATAAATAATTGTGATTTTTAATGCAAACTATTTTAATTTGTTCTTTTTTCATTCAATTTATGATTTTTTAAAAATTTGTTACAAAAAAGAAAAATGAACCAAAGAAAAAACGAAAACAATTTATTACAAGTTTTTCTTTGGCTCGTTTTTCCTTTTTTGGGGGGTTTGTGAAATAAATTGTGAGGGATTTGACAAACTTTGTTTTTATCATGTAACTATATACAATTTATTTACATTTATTTATACACAATCCAATTCGTTCGTTACTCATACTTAAGCAGACATTACTCAGGCGTTCAATGTTCCGTAAGCTGGGCTCAATGAAGACGTTACTCATACTTAAGCAGACGTTTCTCAGACGTATTTAGACGTTACTAATGCTGTTCTATCTACTGTCCATGGCCAAAAAATTTGAATTTGCTGCCATATGACACCGTCTGATATAAATATTTAGACAGAGGCAGACGGAATTGTTAAACGGCAGTATGGGACAGGGCCTTAACAGACAAACCGTGCAGTCAAATCTATAAGGTCTCTTCTGAAAGGTAACATCCTATAGCTACTGAAACATGAGCTCGTGTAGCATGTGGCTAAAACACAAGCTACATTACATCAGCTCAAACATGAACTTTTTTTTTTTTTTTTTTTTTTTTTTTGCCGGGTGCTTCGGCGATCCATTGGGTTCTATCCAGTTGAAATTGAAGTCGATACCAGCAGCAGGAAATTAAACCAAAGAGAAGAAAGCAGGAGTGTGAGATGACCGATAAACAACTGTATGTTCTGGGTAGCCTCAATGCCCATGTAGCCGCTTTTACGCTGAGGGCAGGAGCAGCCTCACTTTGTTGCATCCATTAGAGCACCTTCCTTCCATGAGTATTTTTTTCGGCTTTGGGACTCTTTGTCCTGGACTTTTTCTCTTCAGACTTTTTGTCCCCATGGACTTTTTGTCCCTGGACTCCTCGTCCCCATGGACTTTTTTCCCCAGACATGAAAGACTGTTGTTGGAATTTATAAAGGAGGACCCTTCAATTTCCTATGAAAACTAAATATGACTCTCCGTCCTAAAAACCTAGTGAGAACCCTGCATCCCCCAAAACGTTTTGCCCCTTATGGCGAAAAAAAAATTCATGGGAATGAAAAGTCCGGGGACGAAAAATTTGGGCACGAAAAGTCCATGGACGAAGAGTCCTGTCACCATTTTTTCCTCTCTTGATTCCTGCCCACAAAACCACCAACACCTTCTGCACCTCCATGTGTCCCTCATTCCTCTTCACCTGAAATTGCAAATGTGTGATTGGAGGGTTCTTTACTCGGCACTGAAGCGCTGGTGATTGCTGGCGATTGTTAGATCGGCCGAGGAATTCTGAGAAACAAGCACCGAATGCTGAAAAAAACGTTCTGAAAAAGGGTTAACGTGTTCATTTAGAGGGGTTTTAATTCGCGTGCACACACTACGGTTTGGGGTATTTTAGGAGCGGGCGTATGTCACGTCCAGCGACCATCTCAGCCTGTCAGGCGGGCGGCTGGGCACTGATGGAATAAACGGTGGCTGCTGACTCCTTGGATTTCACACCGCTCCTCGGCAGCGGCCTCGCTGCCCTCTCCCAGATTGAGATATTTGCAAACTGTCATCCCCGATAAACAGCTGTCTGATGCTGACGCCTCTCTGGCCCTTCAGGTCTGATTTGGAGCGCAGCTCTGATGTGGCCCCGTTTACTCCCACACCGCTGAGGGCCCCGAGGAGGACGATGATCGGAGGGTGGAGTGAAAACAATGCACGCATAAACGCACAGATGCGTGAGCGCATAAAAACACACACACACTCACGTGAGCACCTAAACACATACACACACACACACACACTCACACCGTATATACACACAGTTGTGCACATATGCACACACACAAATATGCACTTATACTGTACTCACGTTCACAGACAAACATGGGATGTGCACAATCATATCATACATGTCCACACAGTCAAGCACACACACGAACACATGTACAGACATGCTTATATGCAGACTTGCACCATACTGACATATTAACATGCACATGCACGCACTCAAATGTACACACTGACTCTATGCTCAAACTCAAAAACATGCACATGCACAGTACACATGTTCAAATATGCACAAGGACACTCACATAAATATGCGCAAACAGAAAAATACAGTTAGTTCTACACTCCAACATTATACGAACAAATCTAACACATTTGCAAATGTTTTAGGCATCCTGGACTTTTGACATTTAATTTTGGTCTAACATGGTTTTTCTTTTTTATGTTCCTAATTAATGTGTCTGTTGAAGAAATGCAAAGTTGAGACCCCATATCTTTCAAAAAATTTATCTCACTAAAGCCAGTTGATGCAGATAATCGAGCCGGACAGAGCCCTGATCTCAACATCATCAAGCCTGTCTGGGAACACCTGGAGAAACAGACCAATGAGAGACTTAAAGCCTGCAGAGGAATTGAGGCAAGTTCTCCAATAGACTTGGAACAGACAAACATCCAATTATTTTATAAAACTTTGGACAGTGTTCCTAATTTTATGCAAAGGATAGTCGCACCAAATATTGATTTGATTCAGTTTTTGACAGTTCACAAATCTTTATAGTGAATGTGCCTAGAGCTTATGTCCCATCACAACCCTCTTGTGAATGCCTTCTGTCTCCTCCCACTGAACAACTTGCGTGTCTATTTGAAGTAATGTATCTTTTGATTGGTCTCTGTCTTGCATGATCCCTTAATCCCTGACTGTGTGACTGTGTATGAGTGACATATCTACAGTATACCCCTTATTTTGAGTTGCAAGTTGCTGGATTGTAATTTTCTATTTTGTAAACTCTTCGTCTTTTGCAAGTAAAATGTAACTTTCATGGTCTCCAGGATTGGGACCGCTTTCCTGTTATCTTTTCCCAGTCTGTTCCACTGTCCAGTTTATTAGAAACAAGCTCCCAATCCTTCCGCAGTGATCAGGATTGGAACCGCGTTCCTCCTAACCGACTCCATCCTGCCTTCAGACAGTTTGGCTCTAGCAAACTCCACCTGTCAGTCATGCCGAAAAGCCACTGGCTGGAGATTGGCGGCGCATACACTGTTTGACCCTTAGCATCTGAACTGAAACGTGCCATTCTCTTCTGGGTTCCGTTCCGCTGCTATAGCATAACTATCAATAAACCTTACTATTGGATCCTTTTCTTCCCTTGCACTTGATTCCTGGTTTAGATCATAAAAATTTGTAATATTGTATGCACAAACTATTTTTACATATGCACTGGCGCACACACTCAGGCCCTCCACTCACAAACACAGGTGCACAAACCTAGCCTCTTGCATACATACACACACACACACACACACACACACACACACACACACATATAAATATGGCCACTCACAAACAAGCACATAGGCATTCACATAAACACACCGTCACCACACACTGGCATCTTAGCATGCGCGCTGCCTCGCTGACGCAAACACTCATGCCCTGTACCCAGACATGGACACACTCAGTCTCACGCGCATAATCGCACATTCGCTCACATACACATTCAGAAGGAAGAAGCATCTTCCCAAAAATCACATCCTCTGTTGAAACTCATTCATTTTCCATGGTACTCATTTCTCATGCAGCAAACACTAGACTCCATTAGTCAACTCAAATCCCCACTGCTGTCATTTGGATGAAGTTGGCTTTGCCGTCGTGCGATGCTGAAATTAAAATATGTCAAGACTAATGCAGCCCACGGAATCGGCGTATGGTCCTATACGGTTTTCCGAACAAATGAAGTCTGGTATTCCGGCAATGTCGTGGACCTGTGTCATACAGAAGAGACCCAACAGCTCCCAAGGGATAAGAATTTGATTACAGATGTATGGAAAACTTCTGAAACGAGCCGGTGTAGTGAGGAAGTGTCATAATGTGTAGCTTAAACCTGAGCCCATCTGTTCGCAAAAAGGCAGAAGCTTCAGGGGATTTTAAGTTTCTGTAATTAGCGCCACTAAATTTTCCCCTCTAGAAATCTTTTTCCATTAGGAGTTGCTGATAATGTTGCTGATAAGATGACATGAGAGCGTTTGAAGAATCCTTGGCTTACATTACAGAGCAGGTTTTTTTCAGTTTATCAATCCCCGATGTACTATAAAGAAAACTCAATAAATGTCGGAAAGAGTTCTACGCCTCACTGAGGACAAAAAAAGAGGGATTTTGTGATGTACATAAAAAGGTCAGTATTTGTAGAAGTTGGATGTAGACGACATAATTAACTCCACGATGTTCAAATATACAGTAAGATGTCCTGAAACATTAAAATGGACGTTTCTCATTATCGAAGGGTTTTGTCTGTTTTGATGTTCCTTTTGGGGTGGCAGGCTAGTTGTGCTGCCTCACAGCAAGAAGGTTATGGGTTCGGATCCGGCCTGAGGCCTTTCTGTGTAGAGTTTTCGATATTCTCCTAACGTTCGCGTTAGTTTCCCGTGGGTACTTCAGCATTCTCCCACAGCCCAAAGACATGCATGCTAGGTTATCTGGAGACTCTCAATTGCCTGTGGATATGAGTGCGAGAGTGTATGGTGTGTGAGCCCGGTGATGGATCGACAAGCTGTCCAGTGTGTGTTCTTGCCTTTTAGCCAGTCAGCTGGGATAGGCTCCAGCTCCCCCGTAGTAGAGATAATGGATGGATGTCCCTTTTGTTAGAGGAGTTTCATCTGCAGTGTTTTGGTGTTTCTGAACACAGCAAAAAATCTGTCATTCTGCATTGTTGTGAGACCTAAATTTTGGCTTGATTCAAATTATTCTTCACCCAATGAGGGAAATTTTTCCCCCCATTAACAAACCTTGAAATGAAACCTCACTGGCAATATTTTTGTCTTATTTAGCAAACAAATACTTGAGGTAAGATTGTTATTCTAAATATAAGAGAAAAATACTTGGTGAGATTGACGTATTTTTTGTTTTTGCGGTGAAGGCTAACTTTGAGAGGAGAATTGCAGTTGCGTCGGTGACGTTAAACTATGTTCATTATCTCTCCAAAAACAGAAATGCTTCGTAACTGACTTCATTTCTGGCCTCATTAGCTGTGGCAGCTTTGGGGCAGGCTGCGAACATATCGAATGTGATGGAGGACGTGAGAAAATGAGGTTAATGAGCGCCTTAACGCGAACACTCGACGGAGCCAGGACACAAAAAAAAAAAAAAAACTTTTAAAAATCCCCATAAAAGCATCCATTACAGTGACTGGTGTTTCCTGTTTGGTTCCTCTACTGCTCCTGCTGTCTCTGGGTTACAGCAGGAAATGGTGCCAAGGGCTTCGCCATCACTGCGGCCTTTACGGACCTGGCTATTAGCATTGCCGCCCCACGTCTTTGTTTTTTTTTAACTGCAATTTGATATACTCAGCCACACACCAGGCCTGACTGCGATAATACCATAACTGCATATTTACAACGTGAGACTTTAAGATTTCCCAGATATGGTGTGAAACACTATAGTTGAAAATGTGCTAATATCATTAAACCATGTTAACAGAAACCGAAGCTGACAGAACAGGATCCCCTCCTGGGGTCTCAGCCCTGAGGAAATTATTTATAATGTAACAGCTATAAAACATGCACAAGTTATCATGTTCAGGACCGGTCCTGGTGCTCAGGGATCTGGTTACGTTTGCGGCTGTTTTTTCTCCTAAATACAAGTGTTAAAATAATTTACTCTGGTGGCTTTCTAAGTGTCTGTTCTCACCGCAAACTGGGGTAAACTGTGGGGCCATATTCTTTTCCAGTCTGTTCTTTTCACACTGTTAAAAAAAAAAATAATATTAAAAATGAAAATAAAATGAAAAATTAACTAAAGGAAAAAAATTTACATTAAATAAAAAATTTTAAATTAGGCAATCTCAGAAGTATTTTAATAATATAAGCTGCCTTAAAAATTAATTTTCTCGTCAAATAAGACAAAAGTAAAATGAACTTAATTCATGATTTTCCAAAGGGGTTAGAAAATTTACATTTTCAGTGAAATGGTGGCATTTGTCAAAAAAGAAAAAAAAAAACTCTCAAATTCATACCTCTTAATCTTGGGCTGTTGGGCTCGTTAATGGACTCCACAGTAATAAATAGGGTAACAGCAAATCACATAAACTGTATTTTCAATCAAATATTGGTTGATATGTATTACAAATAGAATACGCATTGGAGTGGGGAGATACTATAATTCAATATAAAAAAGCCTTTGGCGACTGTATAGCGTCTCTTTGTTCTTATCTGGCATGCTGCTCCCTGGCAGTAGGCACTACAGAGCGTGAGCAGTACAGATGCAGTGAGCCGCACAGGTGCAGAATGAGCTGGGGGAACGACTACAGTAAAAAATTGAATTGATTAATCTGGTATGAAGAAGAATCAAGGATGCCAAACAACTGAAAACTTTTATGGCGCCAAACGGCGACCGGCCGAGGGTGCGGCGAGGCTCGGCGCGATACCTGACCTGGCGTGGAAGCGGTTAATCGGTTTTCAGCATCTCCATTCCAAGGTGACAGTTGGGGAGAAACTTATCAGCGCCAGCAAACAAGACATAATGGCCCCACAGGAGAGGGGAGGAATGGCTTGTCTTTACGCTGCCACAGTGTTTAGTATCTCCTTTATTACTTTGGCGGCAGTAATGCGATATGTCACACTGCTGCTAATATACTTCTGCGCGCTGTCAGACCGCTGAAACGCTTATCAAGGCCCACGCCGATGACTTGCCCTCTTGTCGGGAGCAATTATCCCCGAAATGCGTTTGTGGTGGGGGCGGGGTATGGGCCTGGGGGTGCTATTACCCTAGAACGGGGCGTGACTTGGTACGATCGCTGGGCTCACGGGCGCTGCGGTGCAGTGTCTGGAGTCAGAGCAGGATAGAGGGGCTGCACTGAAATAATAAAATACACGTCCAACTCAGCAAGCATTTCTGTCTTATATTTTGACTTGAGTTCTGATTTCCATCACTTTTTCGCTAATTGTAGCAAAAATATTGGTTATGCGGTGAAGCAGCTTGACGCATTTCAAGATTTGTCTCTGAGGTGATAAAATCTACCTTGAGTAAATGGTAGCTTACACAAGCTTGTATCTCTGATTTAAAGTAAGGAAAAAATATATTTAAGCCCCATTACGAAACTGACAAAGTAGTTAAGACTAACTTTTTTACTCGTATGTAAAATCAACGGTAATGAGGAACCGCACTTCCCCTCGGCCACTAGCTTACCCTATCGCTCATGTCGGCTCTTATACAGCTGATTGTGTAAGAGCTCCACAAGACTGCGCGAGGTCGACCTTGAATGCACTTTCAAATTTTCCAGTCCCTGCTCTAATAAATAAGTGAATAAATATTGCAAATTTCAACTTCGGCAACATTTATGACACTTGCTCCAGTCAGATTTTATTCACTTATTTGCAGTTAAACCTTCAACTCAGACGTATTGTAAACATGTAGACATGGAGATCATCCCTAGTTTTCATACAATACAAATCATTCTCAGAGGTCTTCGGAAAACGTAGCCTCTGTCTGCCAGTCCACATAAAAGTGCGTCTGCAGTCTGACATGTACTTAAAATACAAAGGCCTCAGCCACACTGCCTGCATATGTACAGTATTTAATATTTATTTAACAAAATAACTCTGAGCAATATTGTACTCTCCGGTCGAACTCGGGGTGTTGCATCGGCCCCCACGGCTTGCAGGGGATAATGAGAGAGCAGAACTTCCAGAGAACACCCACGAAACGCAGCGGGTCAGTGTGAGTCTGCCCACCCACACCTACACAGTCTCTGTCTATGGAGCCAGGAAGCTCAATGCTTGCTTTTGTAAATGAGTGAATAAGTTAAATATAACGAAGGTGTTTTGACTACATTTCGAAATGCCTGCATTCTCACAGGAGCATTTCTAGACCTGAAGTTTGATCGAAGGGTACGACTCCAGACTTGATTGGCTCTGCATGCAGAAGTGGTCTGTTGATAGGTGCTGAGGTATATTTATTGATTTTTATTTGTTTTTCTTTTTGTGTGGACTTTCGCTTGCCAACTACAATTGAAAAAGCCAATTCAGTTGTTAAATGATGAAGCTACACAAAGATACAATAAAATAATAATGAGACAAATTGTCTGTTTTATAGAAAATCTCTGCGGTCTTCATTGATTTGCTGCACATTGAGCATTAGGACATCTCTCCGAGGCAGAGGTTTGTATTTAATACATTATTTGCCACTTTGTGCTGTGAACGAAAAATGACTACTTTATTATGACAAGTTAAATCTGTTATTTCAGTTGAAATGTCTGGATCAATGAGGCCCTCAACTATTGAACAAAATGAAAAACTGATGCCCTGTTATGTTTCTTGCACAATTTGGTAGGCACTCGTTCAGATTCATGTGACACGTCGATGTCCAACAAAAATGCTGCCGTTTTACACCAACCAATTACATTTGCGCAAGCGAAGTTCAGAATGGTAAAGCCACCAATCACATTTGAGAATGCAGGGCATAACAGTTTAAAACTAGATTGTTTTTGTGAATGTAGATGAGAACATGCTGAAGTTAGGCAAAAAGGGATTGAGGTATATGAAAATGTCATGCCACATTTGCTCTGGTGTTTTTGCCAAGGGCTAAATCTACCCCTGCTTTTTAAAATATAACAATAAAAATCCACTCAATTAAACAATTCTGCCACAATACTTACCACTCAGATATGATAAGTCTGACACTCCTCTCTGCCCATCTTCTATTTAGTGAAATGCGTCCAATCAGGAAGTGGCGATGCTGCAGATTCCTAATGTCAATCATTTTGGGATGACCCTCAGCTTCTTTGCTTACCCAGGCATCCCTGTTCTTGACATGCGTAGCCCACGAACACACACACACACACACACACACACACACACAGGAGCACTGACTCAAATGTGAGAGCATGCATTCACTTTCTCATACTCCCACACGTAGACACACGTAGACACACACACACACAGCTATACAATCTTGCTTAAGTGTCTGTCACTATATAGTATGCCGTATGTTTAACCCATTGCTTTAACCCTGCCTGATAATGCTGAAGTGAATGAGAAGAATGACATTAGAAATAAGGTGCTCGTGAAAATCATCCTCGGTCTCTCCTGGTGTCAGAACATTGAGCATAGTGCCTCTCAGGTTTTATGACTGCTGGATGACCTTAGTGCCAGCAGAGGTCAGCGTTCCCAACAGTTGAAGCAGAGGCAGATGGCAGCTATGAGAGATTTAGTACCATATGTCAAGCAGTGCTCTCTTAAGGGACAATCTCATCCCATTTAGACCATCAGGCTTCGTACTATTAACTCCCTACTACAGGGAAATCCCTGCACTGCAGTAAAACAATATGGCTTTTAGAAAAATTTCATTATCAAAGCCTGTCTTGAGGATTTCTATTAGTGTATTTCATTAGTGGCAAATAAAACAAGCTTTATTTTGTGGTTTTCTTATATAATGCTGGTTTGCTGAGTTAGCTGGATAATTTTGCTGAGAAAACCCTTGAACACATGGAACATGGACTAATGTAAAAAGAGCAATTCAGTTTCAAGCAGCATAGTTATTCAGCTAGCTTAGTTACCCTGCTTTGCAAGTTACCTCCTGCAATCCTTATCCAAGGAAAAACATACAAAAAATATGCACGATCGAACAGCTAGCAAACATGCGACAAATTTACATTGAGGATATCAATGCAAAATAATCGTATGGTTTGGCATCCTTGTCTGTGGTAAGCAGTGCCCTTGACCAGAAAGTCAAATCCTCAGTTAGTGCTATGGTTATAGACTACCCTAAAGTATGCACACTGGGCATAAATTCCTAAAATGTATGGAGTAAAAAGCAGAGGCGTTTTCATTAAAAGGCTGGTGTGTTTGAAAGAACCAAAATGGCTTCACCTTAATGCTTCCATGAGGGGGTGATCGTTTTCTCTGAGGAGAAACTGGATAATGTGCCGAAGGCTATAAAATATTCAGCATCTGGAAAGCTTCCAGAGGGGCTGACGGAAAAAGGGTGTCGAGCTGGCGGCCGCTGGTAGCCATTTCAATGCTTTGGGCAATTAAACCGCCATGTCGGTTACTTAACCTCCGCAATCGTGCTTGCGCCTCTCGCCATAACGCCGTCACCTGCCATCACCTGTGCCCGCAGCACGAGGTGGAACCTGTGTTCGACTTTGCCCATGTTGTCTCAACAGAAGGATAAAGTTTTGGCTGCGGTTGGTGGATTGTATCTAAGAAGGTCCTTCAACGACAACACAAGGTGGGACAATATGTCCTGTGGCACTTAATGGAGGATGCCTTAATTGTTCTAGATTTGTAGCACAGTCGGCCTCTTGGCCCATGGACATGTACTGAAAATTACAAGTGGCTCTCGATTAACTTCACCTGCTTAAACAGGGTCATATGACAAAAACAAATAAGTAATTCCGAGGAAGACGAAAACCTTAGCGCCTCTTGTAAAATGAATGACGGCCAAACTTTAATGCTCTAATTTTCACTGCACCGCATCATTCCCACCGCAGCCCCAGTATCTGAACACAATACAAAGCCAAGCCATATTGTCAGTCCCCATCAGCACTTCGACTGTTTGAAGTACCATGCCAGTGAAAATAGAGGTCTGTGATGATATGACCAAAATCCAATGCAATTACTGACTAGTTTTCTCATTCTTCACTCACCAATCAAGCATTTCTAGTTGCCCATCCATGATCTTTCCTCGGATTACCTCTAATTTACATCGGGCATTCTCTAATATCTCTTTTCCACCAAGGCCGTGCTGGTGCGGTGCGGTGCCGGTGCTGGTGTTGAATGAGCCCAAGTGCGGTGCCTTTCAGCACCGGCCTGTGTTTCCACAGCTTGCGACACCAAATGAGTGCTAGAATGTTTTGCATGTTACTATAGTTACAATGTAAATTGTTCACGAGCAACCTTAATCAGGCAAATAACAATGGCTGGCATAAAGAAGTAACTGCTTTTCGTACTCTTAATTGGTACTTTACAAGTTTTTTTTTTTTTTTATCTTTATTAATGAAAACGGCATTTTACAGAAAAAGACACACACACACATAAACGTTTGCACAGGGGTTCAGTGAGTTACACAGGCATTGCAAGGATTTATAGGCAGGGAGAGGAAAAAGAAAAAAGTTACGAGTTTTTTTTTTTTTTTTTTACACAAAAGAGTCGTTCTTTTGGCTTTAGAATTGTTAAAATATTGTATTGACTCAAAGTAATTCTGGAGTTCAATTAGGAATGCTGGGAAGTAGGGTTTAGTTGGTTTCACTTCAGTTTGAAGGCTGGCGTCCTGTAATGAACATTAACAGCATGCAGAACATGAGAGATTAGGCTCCAGACGAAGGGTGCGTATGTGAAGTCAGTCAACGATAGGCGAATGTCAGTTAACGATAGGACATTGTCAGCATTGCGTTAGCTGTCTCTGGTTACATTATACAATCTTTATTTACATCGCGGCTGCCCACTGGCCGCGAAGCGGAGCGTCGTGCCTGACGCCGAACGTTTTCAAAAGCCGACTGGAAGCGTCAGTAGCATCAGTATTGACGGATGACAACAGGACCGAGAAGCAAGCGATGGGTGTGACTCTCAAAATATTCAACTAGACAACGTTCAATTTTGAAAAGACTCATCGATAAGCGTATTTGAAGTGATGGCAAAGTGCGACGTTCAGGTTACTGTGCCATATACATTATCTATAGGCATAATTTCCCTCGTAAATTTAGCCGTTTTGTAAATTAAGATTATGATTCACATCACTTCACCCAGCAGCGAATTAGCTGGCTAGATAACTTAGCAGTGTTAAGTTCTTACGAGTGTACCTTGAGTTAGGTACTGTCTAAATGGAGATCGCTTGAAAACGTAAATGCCCGCAAAATAACGGATTTCCTTTCAAAACTGCGACTTGGTTAGAAAGCAGTTATATCAGTTTCGACAACTGCATGTCATGTTGCCGCTAAATGTGTGCGACTAACCATGACAAAGCGAAATAGTTAAATCATCTAAAAGACAAACGCGTTTTTATCGCGTTGACGCTTAACAAATTGAGCAGTGGCGAAAAATAAAAATCTGACGCCGCCAGTGGGCGTTGCTCCATTGAAATTAATGGACCCTATTATTTGACTCGGCTGTCTAAAAAAAATGGCGGCCAAAACGTCTGTTGATGATGTAGCCCCGCCCATACCCTTTATGACACAGCGGTGCCCGGCTCTGGGCCCAGCAACTACAGGGAGCCGGCTCGGTGCCTGTTTTGTGCCGACTTTTGGGCACCAGCACCAACAGAGCTCCTGTGGAAAAGCGCAGCACTTGTTCAAGTTCAGACACCGGCCCGGCACCGGCACTGGCACTATGTCAGTCGAAAAGGCCTATAGGTGGGGTCTCTCTAAATTTTAGTTAGCCAACTCACGTGTTATTAGAGAGGTGCAGTATTTATTACAACCCCAATTCTGAAATAGTTGGGACAAAGTGTAAATTGTGAATAAAATCAAAACGCAATGACTTTCAAATCACACCAGCCAGTATTTTATTCACAATAGAACAGAGAACATAGCAAATGTTGTAACTGAGAAATTTTACAATTTCATCCACAAAATATGCTCTTTTCAAATTTGATGGCTGCTACAGGTCTCAAAAAAGTTGGGACAGGGGCCTGTTTACCATGGTGTAGCATCCCCTCTTCTTTTTAACAGAGAGTGGAGATGTCTGGGCATTGAGGAGACAAGTTTCTTGTGTTTAGCCATTGGAATTTGATCCCACTTTTGTTTAATACAGGCTTCCAGCTGCTGGAGAGTTTTGGGTCTCCTTTGTCGGGCTTTTCGGTTAATTATGCGCCAAATGTTCTCAATTGGTGAAAGATCAGGACTGCAGGCAGGCCAGTTCAGCACCCGAACTATTCTACTATGAAGCCATGCTGTTGTAATAGCTGCAGTATGTGGTTTTGCATTGTCCTGCTGAAATACACAAGGCCTTCCCTGGAGTAGATGTCGTCTGAAGGGGAGCATATGTTGCTCTAAAACCTTTATATACCTTTCAGCATTCATGGTGCTTTTTAAAACATGCAAGTGTCCCACACCATATGCACTAATGCATCACCATACCATCAGATTTGCTGGCTTTTGAACTGAACGCTGATAACAGGAGGGGTGGTCTTTCTCCTCTTTAGACCGGAGGACACAACGCCCGTGATTTCCAACAAGAATGTCAAATTTGGACTCGTCTGACCACAGGACACTTTGCCACTTTGCTACAGTCCATTTTAAATGAGCCTTAGCCCACAGAACACGGCGGCGCTTCTGGATCATGCTCAACAATGCCTTCCTTTTTGTATGATAGAGTTTTAGGTGGCATCTGTGGATGGCACGGCGGACTTTGTTTACAGACAGTGGTTTCTTGAAGTATTCCTGGGCCCATTTAGTAATGTCAATGACAGAATCATGCCGGTGAGTGATGCAGTGGCATCTGAGGGCCCGAAGATCACGGGCATCCATTAAAGGTCTTCGGCCTTGTCCCTTACGCATGGAGATTTTTCCAGTTTCCCTGAATCTTTTGATGATGTTATGCACTGTCAATGATGAGACCTTCAAAGCCTTTGCAATTTGACGCTGAGGAACATTGTTTTTAAAGTATTCTACAATTTTTTTACGCAAGCCGTCAGAGGTTGGAGAGCCTCTGGCCATCTTTACTTCTGAGAGACTCAGCCTCTCTAAGACATCCCTTTTATAGCCAATCATGTTACATACCTGATGCCAGTTAACGTAATTACTTGCTAAATGTTTTTTCAGCTGATTCTTGTATATATTTTTTGCTTTTTCAGCCCTTTTTTGCCTGGTGTCCCAACTTTTTTGAGACCTGTTGCAGCCAGAAAATTTGAAATAAGCTCATTTTGTGGATAAAAATGTAAAATGTCTCAATTTCAACAATTGAAATGTTATCTATGTTCTATTGTAAATAACATATTGGCTCATGTGAACTGAAAGTCATTGCGTTTTGATTTTATTCACAATTTACACTTTGTCTTAACTATTTCAGAATTGGGTTGTATATGCAGTATTAACAAGTAGATACAATGATAGCTTCTTGTGAATGCTCTTACTATAATACACCCTGTGGGGTGGAGGAAAAGAGAGCAGGGAGTGTCAGACCTTCTCCTTGTGGGAAATTCAGAGGCCTCAGATGGAAGCTGATGTGGTGGTTGGATGTTAACTAGCAGGAGGTGAGAGTGATGCAGCAGCAGAGGGTCATGCAGTGCAGTAGCAAGCAGAGGCATCTTTTGCAGTACAGGTGGAGCATGAGACCATCTTAAATAATCTACCTGACAGAGGAGTGCAGTGGGGGCGAGGGCAGCGGTAAATATGCGTGGGAGTTCCAACTCAAAACCATTTTCATTTATTTATTCCTCTGGGTTTCAATAGGGTGTTATCAACACAAAATATAAATGGGAAAAAACAGCCTGTAAAATGCTTTACTCTTCGCATTGGATATTGATGTCCAGGAGTCTTGCGCCATTCAGAATGACGGAATGTCAATGGAAGAAAAAGAGGGGAAAAAAAGCCAAACTTAGCAGAGAGCTTTGGAGATGAATCAAAACTGAGTACGTAAGATTGACACTCGTGACTTAGCGAAATGTCAAACAGTTATCTTCGGGACTCGGACCCTCAATCACAATCTTGAGAATCACTTTCAAGTAGTCGTTGAAAGCAGGGGGTAGTCGCACGGCATAAGGCCGTTTCATCTTTCTCCTGCGGCGCTCAGATTCAGTAATTCTGAGGTTGTTTTTCTCCCCTCCTTCTTTTGCCGGCGAGCAAACTTTTCTAAATAATGAGATAAACCTTGATATTTCTCCTCTCCGTCAGAAGAGAGAGAGAGAGAGAGAGAGAGAGAGAGGGATGGGGAGAGGTGGCGAAGGATGGGGTGGGTGGGGAGGGGGAGAGGCTGGTGAAAAGTTTGGAGAGCTCAAAGAGGAAGTGGCTGTGCGGCTCCGTCTCGCCGCCGCAGAATGGGAGCTGTCAGGAAGTTGTCAGAGCGCAGTGGTGCTGACAGCTGATTCATGTGCAAATCTGCGCACGCCCCGGATGGTAGTCACTGGGTATAAAACTCACTTTCCCCACCAGGGAGAAGTGACAGGACGCAACGGATAAAGGCAACAAAGCTGTCACAAGCAGCTGTCTGTTAGGGGAAGAATCAGATGCACTTATTGACAATTATTTAACAGGTTTTTGACTGTTCGAGATGCCGAGGAGCCTGGATACCGCGGCTTTTCATTCAGGAGCTGGAGAGCCTCAGCTGAAGGCCAGTCACTGTGTGGAAATGAATACAGTGCACACACAAGCACGCATTCACATACGCACAAATGTGATGCAGTCCTCGAAACACATATTTTTAATGCTTGTTTAATATTTTATGTTTGTTCAATATTTGTGAAAAGGTGTAAAGTTAAGACATAAATTCCTTGCCACTCTCTGCATGGATTGATGTCAGACTTGCGGAATATTTTGGACAGGATTTCTCTATAGAAACACTGGATTGTCAATGTCAATGACAAGTCTATTTACGGACCTAAGAGAACCCATCAAATTCTGTGATGGCAGGGGAATTTCACCCTGCCTTTCTCCGAACACTGAAGAAGAAATGTATCCTTTATTTAATACTGAATCCAGGACGTAAAATACCTGTGAAATGTGTATTATTTCTGTCCCAGCCGTAATCGATAATGTTCTGCATTATTACAGGAAAGGCCTTTTAAAACCTTGTCTTGAAGAAGTTTATTACTTTTTGACCTCATATAAGAAATTACTTCAATCACATGTCCTTGCATTTAAGGGATTAATTATTTAGTTTAGGATCTATTTCAGTAATAAAAGGCTTGGAAAATGCAAAGGTTGAATACATATCAGAGCTTTCTTTCAGGATGAGGGAAATGATTTATGCGACCATGAGTCTTTGCATTGGGTGATCCAATTTTCTTTTTCACTTTTCAGGAAGATCATGGCCGTCTACAAAAGTCTGATGTAACAAATGACTTTGAACAAAATATGTTTGCATGTTGTAATTGAATTAGTGGTACTTAAAATGATCTGCAGTCTAAATAGAAAAATAAAACTTTTAAGATGACATCCATGGTTATACGTTTTAAATAGGGTTGGGAAAGACTGTTTTTAGGGGTGAGAAACGTTTAGGGTCACGTTCAGGAGCCATGGCTATGATTGGCGACGACACCAAGGTTTTCTGTTGTATGTCGTATCCCAATTGACTGCATATGCATTAATTTATACAATTACATAATGGTTTTAAAATAAATGAAATTTGGCACTTTATTGTGTAATTGATTCACTGAATCAATTATATGGTGGATGTTCTACATCATTGTGATGGAAAAATCTGGTATTCTAGCAAAGTGTTGGGGATTGAATTACCATTTTGGGATTAGCTAGTGCTCGGGATAAATTTAGGAAAACCAGAAGTTTTAAGGCTCAGGAAAAGTTTGGATTGTGTGCTGGAGCTTGAATCAAGGTTTAGTCTTGGGCTATGAATGTTCCAAGGCATTCAGTCATAGATTTTACATTGTATTACATGAACCCGATAGCGATGTAGTAAATTCTTAGGGCTACATTTTGGGTTCAAATTAAGATTTGTGATTAAAAATGACAATAAAGCTATCATACCCTTTATAATTTCCAAAGCAATCAAAACCTAAAACACTTGTTTTTGATAATTATCAGTTGAATCAGAGTGATTTAGCATTTTGAAGATGAGTTGTTTTTGGTGAAGAAGCTTCCAACACTATTGGCAGTCACCATATGCTTTGTGCAAGCAATACCTTTCAGTTAGCATCAGACTCGCCATATAAGCTGTTCAGTGCTGATTCAACCATAGCATTGTCACTATGGCCTGTGTGGATAGTGACCACAGTCACCTGTAAGTGTGACTGTGGTGGAGTTTAACTTTCACCTGTATTTCAGGTGATTACAATCCCCCATAAGGAACATTCTATCTCTGATCTAGCAATCACTGTATCACTAATGGAATGCAGCGGATTTCTAGAACACTGAAGTGGATTTAAAAAAAAAAAAAAATTCAGGAAACCTGCTCTCCAAAGGGCTCCATGACACTAACCTTGGCAAGAAACAGTTTTCTCCCACGACCTCGGTCCTTTTGGCACAGTGGCTGTCCCCTGTTTAATGAGAGGCCTGTGCTGTTTGATCCGCACAGTCAGACGCCTCCACCCCAGTCCACTTTACCTTACCAGGGAGCTCATCTATATCAGAGGATTAGCACGGGGTGGACACAGGCCCTCGCAGATGGGGCCAGTGTGTGTGTCAGTGCCAAGTACGAAAGCCAAAGGAAATAGAATGTACTTTTTTAAACCAGCAAATATTTGGCCAATCAGACTCAGTTGTGAAACCGTGGGATCTGACCGAACTGGAGGATTACGGTTCTTATCTTCCTGCTTTAAACTAGGATGGCCTGAATCCAGCATATATCTTGTCTGATGGGTGAGGTGAAGCGTGAATCCGCACTGTATATTTACCACAGGGCTTCACATCTGCATCCTCACAATGCCAGTCTGAATGACATTAATAATGATAATTTAAAAAACCATTAGCATTGCATCTGGTCAGAATGGTTGAAAAAAGTTATACATATACAGTTTGTTTATTTATTTATTTATTCATTCATTCATTTAAGTACTGCATTTGGAAGTAACTGGATAATGACACTGCATAAAAACAGTTGGAGTTGATATGGTTCACATGACATGGATATAAACACACAAACTGAAGTTGACAGAAACTACTTTGATGTAATTTTAGTTTTTTTTTTTAATCCCATGGATTAGAGCACAGAATTCAATACTACACCTTTATAAATTGACTGAATTTAACAGTTAAATTACTGCATTGTCTCATTGTTATTTTAACTGTAAGTAGAGTCCTGCATGCGTTTAACAGCTGTTTACAGTTAACATACATGAAACCTCTGTTATTAACTGATTGTAAAATTACAGTTAAAATTACTGGCAAAAAAGGTGCCAGTTTATAACAATGTAATGCCATGGTTCAAATACTTATGATCTCCATGGTCTATAAAAATGAATTGCATTGTATTTAAACAGGGTTTAAAGTCATTGAAAGCCATTTTTTTAAAGAATTTGTACTATACTCTCCAATCCCATGCAGTCATACAAAGCAGAGAAGAGTGCTGCAATTCCAGCCTCCTCTGGTCCGAGTTTATCGCCGTGGCGTCTCTCCGCGCATCTCAAGCAGCCCCCTATCTGCTCTCACACAAGGGCTTCTCTATATCATAGCTGTAGGAAATTACTGAATTGAGCATCTATATTTTCTCCATTCAGTTCTTGGGAACACATGGCGATCACGGATCCCAGCTGCAAACCCCCAGCCCACCACTTCGCCGTCAATCACGGCGCTAACATCAAAGACACGCACAATGCACATAACCACACATATCTCCCCCCTGTAAAAACATGTTTTCACTGCAATTACTGCGTTAGTGCTGTGCGGCTGGAAGCAGGTGTAGGACACGCTGTGTCGAGTTAAAACCATGTTGTGGTGGAAAAAGCATGTTTGAGCGAGGGGAGGGGTGGGGATTGGGGGTTCATTGGCTGGGAGTCGTAAGTTTTGGGTTGGGTTTGGGTGATGATTTCGGAGAGAGTCGTAATCTGTGAGGCGGCTAGGTGTGGCCCCAAGCCAATTTATCTCTCCATTCAATATAACATTAAGGCCAAATAAAAAAAATTGTCAGTAAGCATCCTTCTTATTTCAATTTTCAAGGGCGGGAAGGAGGTTTTTTTTCAATTTTCAATTTTATTACAAAATGATTTTCAGATCCAAATAGCACAACAAATCCAAAACACAAGTAAATGTATTAATATAAAGTATCAAATCTGCGTAGTGATTGAAAGTTGAACGGGTGTGTTTCCCGAAAGCATAGTTGCTAACTAACTTAGCAACTTGTTCGTCCATTCACAGTCAATGGTTCCATCTATGTAAGTTAGCATTTGAAGACCTGGGTGCAAGAAATACTTTAGTCACAAAATAATACTTTTGAGATATTAGGGGTCAAAGTTTTGAAAACATGCTGCAGATACGTTTTTTAAAAGATAACATTCAGTGGTGCCTGCTGCTAGTCCCAGGAGATATACAAAGTAGACAGACACGTTTTTGTGGAAAATTAATGCTTTATTACGAAAAAAACAAGAAAATCAGTTTCGGACTTTGGTACTTCTTACCATAAAATGCCTGGACTTTGGTTCTTATTGCCATAAAATGCATGGACTTCGGTACTTTTACCACACAAATGCCGTTTCAATCATTTTCTGATTGCCAAACAGTCATTTTTGCTATGCTTGTCACATGACACATACTAGCAGCTGATTGGACAGTCATGGACTTAGGCACTTGTTCCTGATGACGTCAAGGACTTGAGTATTTCTTGCACAAAAATTCAGTAGATTCAGGGAAGGCCGTATATCAGTATTGAGGACTTGAGTGCTTATATTTGGAATTTTTTGGCTTTAAATGATGCACATGACACTCTACTTTATGGTAGTAGTGTCAGCTCATTTTTTGGAAAATGTGACTTAAGTACTTCTTGCACCCAGGTCTTCATTTGTGCTTTTGGGAAACATACCCTAGATTTTCTGCTGCACGGACAGAGATTCTGAGCTTTTTTCTTCCTTTCCTTTCGGTGCACTCTTAATGAATTTTTTTCTAAAATAAAAGGTTTTTTTTAATTTTTATTGGAGGTGGCAGGGTTTTTCTGGGGTGAGCAAAGATGCTAACCAACTATATTTTTTTTAATGTGGCCTAAGAGACAGTGTCACAGTTCCACCAAAACTAGCAGAATGAACAATTTCATCCAAACCTTGGACAGAAGACTATGTACCATATATGAGCACCATTGTACCAGGGAGTACCAGCATCTTTGCCCCCAGCACCAAAACAAATAACCTTGTGTTTCTTCTTGCGATGGAGGCTGTTCTCACAATACAAAATGTTGTCACAGTAATAAAGCTATAATGTCCGCATTCCAGTAACAATGTGAAGACACTCAGCTGTGGTAGAGTGATGGAAATAGACCACATGGACGAATGTTCTGGATTTAGATTTTGCCATGAAAATATGTTTCTGAAGATGTATAGCAGGAGAAAGAAGAGAACTATACACTTTAAATTCACAGTGTTAAAATGCTTTTCATTCTAATTTTTAGGTGGGTGTTTTTTCTGTCAGGGCCGTTAGGTTGGGCCACGTTCGCAGTTTCCCTTACCCACCGACGACTGAGTAAATAACTTCAAAATTAGAGGACACATGTACCGTGCGTGTTCGGCCCTTCCGTTATTAGCCGGGTAGTCAAACAATGGAGGCAGTGAACAAGAAATGGGATTTCATTTCCTTATTTAAATCAGCAGGGTCGAAGAGCGCCACATCTGCTCGCTGCGCAATACTGATATTTATTGAAAGGAGAATTGTGAAAGTCTTCGCCTGACTCTCTGAAGAATAAAACAAAATGAATAATACTGCCATGACATTCCGCATATCCCCTTTCTGAAGCTGCGGAAAATGATTTTTTTTTTATTTGTTCATTTTTTTCACTCAAGGGAGAGGCAGCGTGGATCCTGGGACTGGGAGGGGGTGATTCTCTGTGCTTCTCTTAAAATTGCAGAAGATCTTGACCTTCATCACTTCTTTTTCAGACTTTAAATATTCTTTGTGGTTGTTTCCCACTTTTTGGTTGCACTGTGTGAAAAAAAGGAAACATCAGAATCAGACATTTTTGGAGAAGTATGCACAGTTTTTGCTGTTTAAATTGAAAGGATCAGGATGTAGGAGGGCAATTAACAAAATTTCAAGACAGGGGCAAGACAGTATTTTATCGCATGGCAGCTAATTTGCCAATCTAACCACCATGAAACCAACTTCAGCACATGCCGAACAAATACACGTGCTCTCAAAATTATAGAACAGTGTCGCGTCCTTAATATTTTATTAATTTTTTTCCCTACAGTGCAGCTGTCCATGTCGGTGTCCGATGCTGTTTTCTTTAATTGATTAATTGCAGGCCTGTTTATCTCCCTTCCCTTTGTGTGTCTCCACATGCTTGCACACTCCCAGTTCCATCAATGTTAATTGGTGTGGTGTATCTAAGTTCCTGTGTTTGGTTTCCCCTTTGCTGGATTGTCTCGCTCTCTTCATTATGCTTTCAGCCAGTTCTAGTTCAAGAGCTCAGATATCTCCCATCTTTGGTATTCTCATTAAACTAAGAAACAAGTGACTATTGATTAAGGATTGCTCTCCTCGTGTTTAAGCAAATTCTCCAGTTCCTCCAAGCTGCAGTGTTCAAGAGTGTGCACAGTCCTTCATGCCCTGTCGCCCATGGATTTCCTTCCTGCTGTCGACCTCAGACCTATTGCCCACCATGGCTTGCTACAATGCCTCAACCCTGTGAGTCAATAGAGTAGTAAAGTGATGATGTCACGCTGGTGTTGGAAGTAAAATTTCCCATTCATTTTACACGACTTTTTAAAATATTCCCTTTTGAATCACTGCCCATTGTTTTCAAGCCTCCATCTTTTTTTAGACTTTGTGTTACATTTCTGAGTAAAAACAAATATAATTTTTTTTGACCAGAATCAGCTATAATTCAAATTTTAATTTTTTGCCACCATGCTAATCCTCTTTGTAGTCTACAAACTACACGTCCCATGATCCTCCTGATTCCCGGGCTGAAGGAGTTCAGAACGCGTTAGAAGTGTCCCGTCTCGAAATTTCCAGCACCTTGCCATAGCCATTTGTTTGCTTAATTAGCCACTCTACGTTCTACTTGGTTACACTTCCCTTGCTAGATGTCAAGTTTTGCAATTAGCGCCAATATACTTTAATAGCCAGGCATCTTTGGCCGACGTTTGTTCGCTTAAAAACTCGGTAGTCAGCGAACAAGCTAATCAGCCGTGTCAACGCATAACTGACAGCGAACTAGCTGTTAGCAGGCTAACTTAATCAGCGAGTTAGTTTACTGACTTCGGTAGTTGGCTAACTTCATATTTGGTGCATTTAATTAAATGCCAGCTTGTGAAATGCTCGCAGCTCAATGCTAGCTAAGTAGCCAGATAATGGCTATTCACTGTTTTTATTGACTTAGCTAGCTCACTAGCTAGGCTAGCGAACTAGCTAGCTAGCTATTTCGCTGGCTTAGCTAGTGATATTTAGTGAATAATCATGCTAGCTAGCTCGCTAAATAACAGTAAGTGACGGTAAACTCATCATTTTCTGTTTCTATCGATTTAGCTGTGCACAAGATGTAATTAGCCAACTAGCTCACTAGCTCAGTAGTTTGCTGGTGTAGCTAGTCATATTGCACACAGAAGCTTAGCTAGCTAGCTAGCTAAATGGCAAAATAATAGCTATTCACTGTTACCCATTCATTTCTAGGCACGTAGCTAGCTCGCTGTGTAATTACGGTTTCACAGAGATAGCCAGCGGCAAATTGCAGAACTGCTCGGGTTCCGTTGTGAGTGTTTGCTGAAACTGAGGTGCCCCATTGGCCGGGAACGAATCACGGGGTGCTCGGCCGTTTGAGTAGAGGATATGTTGTTACAAAAGTGGACTACAAACTGGACTGCAAGAGCAAAAGCATATCATTTTTTGCAATAAGCAATGAATTTGATGTGATCATTTGCATCCGTATACCCCGTAGGCTAATCTCGGAGCGAGCCGGCTCAAAAAATTAATCCAAGTTCGAGCAATGCCTGAAAGTGTCCTAACCCCATTATAAATTTCCATAGGGATTTTATTTCTGACACTAGAAGCTAAGTAGCTGTGACGTCATCACTTTAGTGCTCTATTTACCAGCCCGGACTCTTCTGGACCATTCTACTGGTGAGCCCCTCTGGTGTTCTTTATCTTCCGTTTGTGCTAATTGCAGATTAATCTTCGTTATTGACGAGCCAAGTGGCTTTTCTACATCTGTGCCTGGTTCCTTCTCTTAAGTTCATAACACATCAGACCAATGCTTGAGATCTACAATGCAGCAAAGGTGAATAATTAGCCTCATTTTCAGTCTTGTTATTTTCTCCGTGTGGTCTTTGGATGCTGAGTGATTGTTAAGACCTCGCTCTTTTTTTGTCGCATGTTTCCAGTGAGAGAAATCTGTTTTGGTAAAAGCATAGTTAGCAGACGCAGATTTTTGACATGTAAAGCAAAATGCTGCATCTGTTTAATGCTATATTTTATCCATGCCCTGCAGTTATACCATATACTGACAAAGGATCGTTTCTGTCAGTTAACTTACTCAGAAATGGCTGAGCAGGCTTATCAACTCGCAGCTTGTCTGGGCCAAGGGAAGTGAGGCCGCTAGCATACGGGCTATCAGCGGGCATGTACAAGATAGCAGGCCACTCTGCTAACGACCCTTAGTCAAATGTTTGCTGCTCTTAGGTATGGCTTCCGTAGCTTTGTTGCCTGCAGTTTGGCATCTGGACTTCTCTTTCACTCTGTCTGTTCATGGCAGATCATGTGTTTTAAAAAAAGAACCTCCAGAAGTCCATTTTATTTTCTGAGCCTACCTTGTGATGATGGAACTACTCTGCACAGTAAACAGCAGCTGAACTCTTTTACACTATGCTTGTGGAAGCAACCACAAGTGAAACTTGACAAAAGTAAAATACAAAATATTAAAAATCAAATGATTAAAAAAAAAATTTTTTTGATGAACACGTTTCCTGATTTAATTTTACAACACAGGATTGAATATTTGAACAGTTTGTATTTTTCATTTGGGTGGGTTGGGGGTGGGGGGGCATGGGGTTAACTTAGCCCGCTTGAATGACAAACATTGAAGACATCGAGAAGGGGGCGAACACTTTTTCACAGCACTGTATGGTGGTGCTTCTGGAGATGTGTGCCAGCAGGCGGGTCAGACTCGTACTAGAGTGACAGGAAGTGATGGTGATTGATTGTGCTGCTTCCTTCATTGCTTTAAACCTAATCAGTGCAAGCTGTAATCCCAGTAATGATCGCTCATTATTGCCAACTGCTAGTGTTTAAAGACTTCTTCATTCCACTTCGTCCCTCGGGCCTGTGGGACAGAAACTCGGATCGATGACCCCCCCCCCCCAAAACTCCCTTCCACAATGCTGCCGCAATTCTAGAGCTGTTGAAATTACGATTTTGTGCATGAAATCAGATTTACAGCTATTGGTCAAACACCTTGAGTGGTGAAAAGCATATGCGATAATCCAGTTTGATCGTTGATGGGTAAATCATCTTTTTTTTTATTATTATTACCATAACAAGTCTAGTATGCAGTACTCGGTGAGCAACATTCAAAAACACAATCAGTCATTCAAAATAATGCCAAATTTGGTCAGCAAATATTATTCCTTTAAAGCTTACATTTGTTGATGTTCCCAAATTAAAATCTTTTAACAGACAAATTGAATGCCCAAAACGCATATATTTGAAGGGCAACATCCGCTATTTTCTGAAAATGTGTAAATGTGCTAATGTAGTGAGTGGCTAAAACACAACCACACAAACTACTTTATCATTTTATTTTTTTTCCCGCTTGCACCAGTGATCCAGTGTATTCAGGTTTAGTATACTCGAGCCATGCTATACTTATATACTTATATATGCTTATTTTGGGTTTGGTCTAAAAAAGCTCCAGACTTCAATGAATCAACAGAGAAAAATATGAATGAGCAGTAAACATTTGCTGGGTTAATCGTTGAAATCCGATTTTTTTTTTTTTTTTTAAAAGGCCCACCATATATTCTATTACTCTGTTCTATTCTATTTTTCATAATTCCTCACCTGACTCATTTTGTTTAATTAAACCTAATGGTGCAGATAGCCTTGATGGAGGCTGAATATTTTCAATCTCATTTTTTTCCAGTCAGCGTGAATGTCCACAAACAAAAATACTGAAGTAAAAAAAAAAAAAAAGATATGGCACCCAGGCAGTATTTCAATTCATTCTGTTTTATGAAGATTCCTGAATACACATGACATCCCAATCACACCAGCTGAACTGGGGTCGTGCTTGCTTTTCATCAGACTGACTGCAAAGGTATACGCTTCTGAAATAAGGTCCGTTTTTGAATATTAACCTTTGTGTCCGCACACAGACGGCTTATTTCACATGCCAAATTGAAAGGGAAAAAAAAGGAATGAGTCTTCATGAGTCGAGAACTCAATGACATATGTTAAGTTTAAGATTTTGAAGAGCTAAATTATATCTTAGTCTAATTTATTTAATTCAGTAGACTTTCCAAACAATAATAGTGAAATGATGTACTTGGCTACTTATGAGAAAGTAAAAAATGTCATTTTTACAATCAACAAAGGCAAACTTAGGCCTCATAGAGTAATATTGTGTCTGTGATGAATAAGGATTGGATTAATCTCAGGAGAGGAGACCATACCATTTAGAACCATCCCCCTGCACTCGCTGTATTTATTATGTCAGAACAGAGATGTGTTTGAAGTTGAGATATATAGAGATACACCAGCACTCCTACGACCACAATCCAATAAATAAGTAAACCAAAATATTGCAATCAAATAGGCTTTTTATCTGAGCATGCTCTGCTGGGCAGAAGTGAGGACTTATGGGATACCGCTGAGACGAGGGTCACGGCACCGTATTACCAAGCGTGATCAGAATCAATATAAAATTTGGAAACAAAGAATATCTGGGTCCCTCAAGGAATCTTCCAGAGATCAGGGTGATTCATCACCGAAGCGCTTCATGATTGTGCTTATTTCTCTCCGGAACGCCGGGCCGATCGCTCAGCCATGCAGCAAATACGCAAGCTGGACTACTAATGAAGACCAACAAAAGCAATTTCCAGGATAGGCAGAGATAATAAATTGTGTGTGTGTGCACAGGAAGTTGTAAGTTGTACAGACAACCGCTTCCATAATCACTTTCTCAAAAATTCTTAACACTGCAAAAACAAAACAAAAAAAAAAGTCATTTAAATCAAGTGTTTTACATTCAAACAGTTCATTTCATTGCAGTTTGGGTAAGTAAAGACAGAGATAAAATACTCTCGATGAGCTGATATAGTTTGACTTGTTTCAAGATTTGCCAACAGGGGAAAATTTCACCTGGCAAGCAAAATTTGCTTGGTTTCATCCAAGCTTTACCCTATATTTCCTTTACTTTTAAAGTTCTTTGTTTATGAAGGCCGGTGCCTCCGCAAAGACCTCCTCCATCAGTTCTCGACCGACGGCTGCTCCTCTTCCCTCTGCAGCTGACTGCCCACCAGGTGACGGTTCGCACTGTAATGTGGGGGCTGCTCGGTTTGGTCTACTCTCGTAGGCCGAGGATTCAACTCAATGCCATGGAGTCCTCTTTCATATTGTAACCAACCTGGCTGAGAGGGATGATTATAGCCCATCCCATAGCATTGTGGGAAACAGCTGGTCAAATGCCAATTTCAGCCAGGGCTGCGGAATCCTTCCCCAAGAGAATCAGAAACAGCGCTAGCGTTCTAGCTCACCGAACAGGGCCGCACTCTTTCTCCTACCGATATTCACACAATCCCATTCTTTTCATCTCCTTCTCAGTGCCTGTGTTCCCTCCTCCCCCACCACCCCCGTTTATGGTCTGTCCTCTCTCAATTTCTGTCCATCAAACAAAAAAAAAAACCAACGCAATGAGCAGAAGCCCTGAACTCATCCCTGTGCGCATCTCCTGGTGATGGACCAGCAGACCGAGCCGCGAAGCAAACAAACAAAGAGCCGCGATAAACACAAACACACAGAAAAAAACAGGAGCATTTGATGTTATCCTTTGTGTTCCTCCTACAGCCCCTTGTTTGAAGTGAGGGCCACGTTATTAGGCCTCTGTTCTCGGCACTTTAGCTGACTCCATTTTCTATATTGTGCGGAGTCTTCCAAGGCTTTCATGTCAGAGAAACACTTGGGCCAGTGGAAACAAAGAGCCAGAATGGCAGCTGAGAGATCGGTGGTTGGTTGCAGCTAGCAGCATAGCCACTCTTTTGTAAGAAAATTGCTGGTACATTAAAGAGAGACGAAAAAAAACAAACTGGCCGCCTACCACGATGGTGTCACATTATAGCACCCTGTATCACTCGCAATTTACTGAACACAACATAGCTGCAGCCCCAGAGGATGATGGGTAATTGGCTTGATGCACTAAACTTTTGACTGACAGGATTGTTGTTTGCATTTCATATGTGTGGAGGGCACTGTTTTCTTTCATTTTAAGAGCAAAAATGACCTTGCGAGCAGTGAAAAGCCACCACCGACAGGATTTATTTTAAAAATAAAGCTTCCATGGAGGGAAGATGTGACAGAGACGGGTGTTAACCACCTGCCAATCACAAGCGCGAATATTTCAACAGAGCAGCTAAAATAGTCTTGTCAGAATAATTAAAGCGATATTTATAGGCATCATCCTGGCTCTTCATGACACGAAACCAACCATAAGATTAAAGACTTTCGATGTAGATGTCTAGAAAGCTTGCCCTGTAAATATCCATTATTATATTATCCAGAATTACTGTGAATCATGGCATTATCATTGCTGTAAATTCAAGCTCGAGGGGACACTGCCTACACAACAAATGGCCAGGATGCTGGCCTGATGCTGGCAAAATCACGAGGGACAGCCGGTTCTAAAACCTTCCACACGGCTCTCTGCGGCTTTTTGTAAAACTGCAGTTTACACGGCTTTATCACTGCTGATTCGTGTTTCCTGTTCTGTCCTCTGAATTGTAGGCACTGACAGTGGAGCCACGGAGGTGCAGGTCTGGGCGCGTGTTCGGTGCGAGGATGTAAAAACTGGAGCCGAAGATCATACTCAAAGGATGCAAGATGCTGTGATTGTTAAACCAGCAGTACTGTCCATCAAGTGTGCAAGCACACCTTCAGAAACATGATGTGACCAGTGAAATTAATTTATGCCGATTGAATAGGGTGTCACTGATGCCTATACCATGATGTCTGTCAGATATACGTTTGTGTCAACATACTGTCACAGCATCAATGTCAGATCCACTTATGTTTACGAATGAAATGGTGACACAACTCCCTCAAACAGCATGGCAGTAGAGATGTTGTCAGTCTGAAATGTGGGAACCAACCCACATTTACGTGCCATTTGAAACTCATACCAGTGGCTTACTGCACCGAAGAACTATATTGTTCTATCTCTTTGATTAAATTTATTGGCCGGAGTCAATATAAGGGTCTATGTTTACGTTACTGTTATAAATGTATGTTGTTATAAAACCAATAAATGTGTTTTGTTTGTTAACAGTAATATATAAAAATTGTAATAACTGAAAACATAGTTTCGAAAATAGTTTGATGCATCTGATGTTTACAGGTATAGACAAAGTTGACCCAACCTGATTTTATTTTTAACAAGATGAAAATGGAGCTGCTTAGCACAAGATACTGGTCAGTCATACATAACTGTTATTGAGTCATTTTTAAAAAGCCATCATTACAAAATTGGAGAGCAGTTCAAGGCAACAGTATTACAGTGTATTCTCACCTTTTCAAATGATTTTTTTTTCTTGTGTTTACGTGCGGGAAGCTTGCAACGCCTAAGTTCAGCGCTGCAGTTAGTTTGGATCAGAGACTATTAATCTCTTCCTTCAGACTCAAAGAATAGGTGATTCTATGCTTGACACACGCTTTGACACACATTTTATTCTTCAAAGGTATAAAAAAATTAGACTTCCCAAAGCTTGCTGTTTTTTTTCTGAGGATCTAAAAAATGCTATAAATGATAAAATTCAGGATAAAGAGTGCCAGAAATGTTGAAATGTAACCTTATTTAGAGGAAAATGGCACTCATTAGTCGAATTTTACTGGAGACCATTTTAAAGTTTGCATGAGTTTAAACTGAAGTTCATATCACAGATTCACAGTTACTGTATATATGGTGTGGAATGCAGGTTTGCCACTAAAGCAATTCAAGCCATTACACCTCAAAAAATGAAAGATGAAAATACTAGGTAAGATGAATTTACATATTCTAAGACTTAAAACACCTATTTCTATCACCATTTTTCTTAGTAAGACAAAAAAATTTGTCCTTGATTTGAGGTAGCTTGCCAATGGAATAAGAAATTTTCACTTGTCAAGCAAATAGTAACTTATTTTAAGTTACTATTTGCTTGACAAGTGAAAATTTTTACTTTTTAAGTTACTATTTGCTTGACAAGTGAAAATTTTTACTTTTTTAAGTTACTATTTGCTTGACAAGTGAAAATGTTCTTATTCCATTGGCAAGCTAGTCAAAATGACCTCAAATCAAGGACAAATTTTTTTGTCTTACAAAGAAAAATGGTGATAGAAATAAGTGCTTTATGACTTAAAATAAGTAAATTCATCTTACCTAGTATTTTCATCTTTCATTTTTTGCAGTGTATTTAGTCTGTTATTTTTTTTGATTCACAAATCAAAAATCCGACAACTTTGTCAAGATGAGTCCTCAGTAAAGCACATCCATTCATGGAGGTACATTTTCACTGAACACAGGCAAACTCCCATATTTCCACAGGGAAGTGCGGTACTGCAGTATAAATGGAGGAGAACAGAACAGATTGGACACAGTAAACCATTTGCAACTTGCGTGAAAACAAATATGCACTAAAAGAAGGAGTTTGAATGCAGGACGGAGGGAGAGATGGACGGGAGGAAGGGACTGATGGAGGGATGGACATGGTGAAAGGATGGAGGGAGAGAGGGAGGGAAGGAGGGGGGCAAAGGAAGGATGCAGTCCTTTTAAAAGATTTAAGGCGCAAATTACGTGCAGTCCAGCGCTTAAGTCTGAGTCCAGCTCTGAACAGGCAGTGAATGGAAAGGGCAGGAGGAGGCAATGGAGCGCAGTAATGTGTAATCTTGCTACTCAATGGACTGTGCCCGACGCTGGGGCCCGCCAACGCTGCCAGTGTCAGGGAGATAAATAGCGGCGCGTCCCCCTCGAAAAACATGATTAATACCCCGCTCTATGACGCGGCGGAAGATGAAGAGGAAGCAGCTGCTTCAGACGGTGCGGGCAGAGGGGCGGGGGACCCACGGGCAGCCGGTAGGTGGGGGGGGTTGTCAGAGGCAAAGGCGAGTGCAGAGGCTGCTGTTTAAATAATCTTCGTAAGTGTCTCTGTTTTCAGCGCTGACAAGACACGTGTGCAGAAGTGCGCTTGTGTCAAAGTGTCATGTATGAACACTCAGCCAAAAATCCTGGAGTTTACACTTTTCAGGCTGCGCCAAAATTAGCTTATCCGGTCGACGACTCCGTCCACTGCACTTTCGAGCACTGATGTCTTCACTTGCTCTGAAATGAGGAAGGCAATACAAAAAAACGAAGAACAAATAAAGAAAAACGATGCTACTTTACTCCTACAGAAATGGAGTCGACGGTGCTTACACAACATGAATACAAGAAGGTATCGATCTTTCTGACTGCTTCAAACTGCAAGAGATTACCCCAAGCTATTAAAAGACACGACAGCGGCTGTCTAAAAGGTAGTTCAAATATAGAAAGTAACACGTAACTGAAGGCTTATTGCTGTATCTGGGAGTTTACACAATGCTAACATGCTAACACATCTCCCTCTCTCACCTGCCCGATGCACTGAGCAGGAGAATGCAGGAAAACTCTTAAAAAGTTAGCAGCTAGAAGCAGAACCAGGGGTGAGTGCACCACGATGCGCGTAAACACGTTGGGCGGGGGCGTTCCCTCGTGGGTCGCGGCTCTGACCCCTCCCCCCTCACAATTAACTTTCCTGCGCCAAATCAGATGATTGATACGCTGGAAGTAGGTGCTTTAAAGAGATATTAATCATTCCCTCTGGTAATTTTAATCACACGTTCCATCATCTCCAGATGCTGACGATCACCTTCCGGGCGAAACAAAGGGCAGGCGCGCTGCGCGGCCCCGTCCGTTTTGTTCCACTTAAACTTTATTTTGCGCCGGTTCTGTCCCTCTTTTTCTCTCCATCTGTTCTCATGCATGGCTCGCGCCCCCTCCCATTGCACGATGCGTGATGGAGCAGAGTGGAGAAGCCAAAAGGAGGAACTTGTTTGCAAGAATAAGGCTGGCCTGGATTTTGACCTCAGCTTTGATACCATTGGACGGATTTGCTCATCTTTGTCTTGTCCCTGTTACGGTTTAGCAAGTTTAGCAACTGCCGGAACTGACCAAAAACACCTAGTTTACAATAATATACATAAATGATATGAAATGAAATAAAGAAATATTTATATTTGGCCTATTTTTGTCAAAAGATTGAATCTAATGTAAGCCACTATATGTCCCCTAACACTGTGGTTTTCTGTGTCCTACCTCACTCTGGCATTACACACACATGCACTCACAGACACACACACACACACACACACATCTGCATGCGCACACACACACACACACACACACACACACACACACATCCAACAGCATTACCACCTGATGTTCGAAATGTATTTGTAATGTGTTTGTGAAAGACCCATATATTGACATTTGAACGGCTGGCTGTTATTAGTCATAAGCTGGACCTACTGTGGAGCATATCTGTGTGTAAGAACTTCAAACCAGCCCCTCTAATCTATGAGGTTAAATGATAACTATACAGCCATGGTCATGTAATGTAGAATCCTGAGTTTTAAAGATGTCACACTGTTAATGGATAGTCCGATGGTTGAGCTGGCACGTAACCATACCTCTCACGCTATTCTCCATTTTTCATAAAATCTTTAGAAACTGAACTGGAGGGTTTGCTGAAATAGTTGTTTTGCAAACACACACACACACACACACACACACACACACACACACTGCAGTACATATTCAATCGCATTTGTCAAGTAAATCGACAATGCAAAATGACAGATATTTCATCAACAAAAATGAATTTTTGGAAAATGTTCAATGGGATTAAGGGAGACAGATCCAAACAGGAGTGTTTAACCTACTTTGACATAGCCTGGCTGAGGAAGACTGGAGCTAATATTAGTTTCTTCCATCCATGAACTCAGCAGGCTGATTTCCCTAAATTGGCCCCATCTACAGTAATGGCTGAAGTATTGCGCCAATGAGCCAATCCCACAAACAAAAAACCCTGGGAGTACTTCTACTTTCTGAACCTTGGATTCCATGCCTTACAGCAGATTACCTAACAGTTAACTGAGACCTTGTCCACACGTACGCAGATTTTTTTTTTTAAAAATGTAGCATATTCTATACGTTTCAGCTTTTCACCCACACTTAAACTGCATTTTCGGTTATTGACAAGGGACCTTTTGGAAAACGTCTTCCGGAGTGAAGATTTCTACGAACTTCATTTTTACTGTTAACACGTGGACAGGATTAACAGTTTTTGGCTTGTGATGTGTCAGTGGGTGGGCAACTTATAGCAAACTTTTTAAAAGGGTACCATCACAACATTCCCATGAGCAAATTTGGGCTACAAACTTGAAATTGTTCACCTAACATTTTCAAGACATGCAAAGAATTTTGAGGATCTTTGAATATTGAATGTTATCACTGCCACCCTTGCCCTCTGGATTATTTCAGCTGTTTTGTCATTTTTGTATTTTTGAGCTGTTATTTTTGTTTCAGAGTCCTAATGTGTCCTTTTTTTTGTTTATACTTTTGCGTTCTTGTAAGTTATCAGATAGAGAACTGTTTAAAACATGGCTTGGCTGGTTTGAGCTTTAATTTTTGCACAGTTTTTACTTGGTACCCCAAGTGCAAAGATGGCAACACTCAAGACTTTTTCCTGAACACAGGCATCCCTGATTGCTTTGTCCTGTTTTGTTTGTAGATCAAGCGCTCCAACACTTGCCTGAAATACGAGTTCCTTGAGGTAATAATATCATCGTTCGTACCAGTTTTGTAAGGAAGGGAGCTGTTTTCCGGGATGAAAAGAACTTTACCTGAGCTGTCTCCTCTGGAAGTGTCTCCTCATTCCGCGCCATTAGTCGAAGTAAATCTGAATGGTTGTCTTATTACAATAATAGTTAGCGAAAGATGAACAGCAAAACACTGTCAAAATCCCTTCAAACACAACATGAAGATTAGCGAAAGTTCAGTCGGGAAGACTCTCTTTTGCGCTCGTCAACCCTGTCTATTTTATTCATGCATGTTCACTCGTGATTCTCCGCAGTCAATATCCGGGGCTGTCAATTGAGCTGTCAGCTGGCATAGCAGCTGATCTCTTCTATCCAACCGGGGCACACCTCAGTCGCGTCGCTAGCCAATCATTCTGCTGCTGTCTTTTTAAAAAATGTCATTTTCTCCGCCCTAGTTCACCCATGCTGCCGCTCGCTGACCCTCCTCCGCCCCAACGCCACCCTACTCATCGGACCTCCCGTTCTGCCACTCCAGCTCCACCAGCCGTCAGCCACCACCGCCACCAGTGTCTGGACTCTTCGGGGATTTTCCTGCTGCTGCTCTGAGCAGTGCTCCTGCTCTACGAGTCTTCCCGAAGAGTCCAGGCGCCAAAGACTTGTTTTGATTCTAAGCATGTTGCTCCTTTATACTCAAAGCATAATAAATATTTTCTTGATTTCACTCGAGTCTCTCCTGATTGAAGTTCAAAATATCCACATGATTTTCTCAGTAAATCTTAGAGTTTGTGACCTTTGCAAATCTTTGCATATTATTAAAGCTCACGGATGTGCGTGTTGTGACCGGGCCCCGGTAAGGCTCGTGATTTGCCGACGAGGTCTTAACAACAAATTATGTCATCGCCGTCTGTTAGTTTGACATGCCCTTGACAGCGCTCAAATTGTCTTTTTGCAACTTCCTGTGGACAGAGATATTTTTGTAAAACGAAGGTGGAAAACCCCTGTTTTTAAAAATATAATTTCACGTGTGGACTAGGCCTGAGACCATTGCTAAAGTGATTCAGCGTTGTGGGTTATCCTTGGTGGAGGGTGTAAACTGTAAAGCGGAGCTGGGAGGGCCGCGAGCCGCTCGTCACCTAATAGTGATGGATGAAGCGTACCGAGCCTGACAGCTGCAGAGGACACTTTTGTTCTCAGCTCCCCAGGAACTTCCACCAAAAACCAGGTCTGTTTGACTTTGAGGGTATGAGCAGACCGCTGGTGCAGCAGTTCGAGTGTGGAGGGTCATACTGTCGATGCTTTATGCCATTGGTGTCGTTCAGATGCCCTGCATCTCAAAAAGAGTATGTCCGTACATGTATGTGTGTGAAAAGGTTCCCGCTATACTTTTTCACACGTCCACATTCTTTATATTTCCTACTGCAATCACGCTCATCAAGCTTAGGATATCTGTGTTAAGTAAGGGAGGGGCCATTAATTGGTTGTTTATTTCTAATTTATTTAATGAGGGATGAAATGCACCTGTTTTTTTCTTAACTAGGTTTTTGTGCTTGTTAGAGCAGTGCGTATTAACCCTGATGATGTTTTCTAGGATGTTTTTAAATTGTGATTTTCTCCTGTGATGGCAGTTTCAACACTCAAGTACTGCCCATTTTGATCACCTTTTACACTTCCTGTATCAACAGGGGTGTCCAGCATCGTTTCAAAACTTCAGTGACATGTCTGAGTAAACATAATCCCATAATAATAGTCCTTATGCAGTGCAGGAAGGTTTGAACGTTTGTTGAGAATTTGTTGCCTTATCGCTCGATAGAGAGCTTGTTATTGTTGAACTAGTTATTTAAATACTGGCAGATGTAAGTGTATATATTACATATGCATAGGCTATGTATATTACACGTTAGCTTTATTAAATAGCCTATATCCATTGCTGCTCTGGTTCAAAAGTGTTCCCCCAATTGCTATGACATTTGAAAAGTAAACCCCTCTTGGAGCTGTAGCACCAGTATTATGAAAACAACTTCACCGCGGTTATTTTCGGGGCGATGACTTTCGAAACTTGTGGAAAATCCATGCACCATAATCTCCTCCCTCCAAGCAGACCATGAGAGTTTGTTTACGAACCTGGCGGGAAAATGGTTTAAAACTAAGAAGTGGATGATGTGACTGTCCGTAAATCTCCATTAAAACAAATAAATAAACCAACAGTGTATCTTTGTAGATGCTATTAATAGAAATTATGGTATTAAGATCATCAGTGATAACGATCTGTTGTCAAGGCTGATTGGCGATTATCTATGCTTTTTTCAGTCAAAAACATAAGCATTGTGATATAAGGTTCTGCCATTAAACCGTACACTACTTGTACTAAAGTTCTATATATTGGTTGTGTAAAAAAAAAAACTTTGAAACTTTCAAAGGTTTGAAATTTCCAACTCTTTTTTTGTCTTTTTTTTTTTACTGATGTCATTGTGGTTATTGGAAATCGAGGCAGAGCAAAAGGGGGAGGGCCCTGTGACTAGACACTGTTGGCTGCTTGAGGAGCCAAAACTCATTCGCGGGGGAAGAGCTTAGTAATTGTTGCTCACTTTGAAGTAGTGTTGGCACTTAAATGTGTTGTTTCTAATGCTTGCTATGTTCCTATAAGGAACAGGTTTCAGTGGAGATATCCCCCGCGGTTTGGGTGGGGCCAGCAGAGGTGTATATAGCCACTTGAGTCATTCCAGCTCAAATGGACCAGGGGGTGACACCACCCCGTCACAGATTTAGTTGATTTTTCCACCAGCAGTTGCTATATGTACATGGACAAAAATCCCAAAATTTTGGCAGCCAACTCCAACTGGTTACAAGATGGCAGCCATTATAAAAATCGCCTTTGTTACGTGCGTCGCGACGTGCCCTCCCACTTTTTTCAAACCCTTTTTTCGCAATAAATCAAAAACTATAGCACTTATTGGCACAAAATTGGCACTTTCATGTAATTTTTCATGCTGATTCTAAATATGCTGTCAAATAAGTGATAGCTCCTATGGTTTGGAAACTATTGGATGAAAACCCTTTTTGGGGGTACCAAACTTTGGCCCCCCCTTATCTCAATGCTGCCACCTGATATCAAAATGGAACTTGTTTTATGCTCATCATCATCACTTCAACTCTATAATATCGAAAAATTAGAGAGGTGTTCTGCTTTGTTTTGATGTAATCCTCCAAAAGGTAAAATAGATATTTTGTGAAAACAATATCGCCATGTATACACACATGTACAGAGTATGTAGTAGTATCTATAGGGATATTGCAAAACTATGGCAAAAGATCAGCAGTTTTAGCCTAGTAATCTAGCATGGATTTGATCTGCACAATCTGTACCCAGGTACCTTGCTGACTCTGTAAGAGGTCACATAAATAGCACTTGTTTACTGCCTTGAAACAAAAACATAGCATCAGCTGAAGTGGGCTCTCTCATTCATTAAGCCAGTGGTCTTCAACGTCGTTCCTGGGGACCCACTGTGTATGCTGGTTTTTGTTCCAACCGTTATTGTAATTGCAGATTACAATAGATGCTGCTCGCTGCGACACTATGACATATACATAAAAAAGCTTATTTGTACCTTATTAATTATCCAGCACTTGTTTTCTCCTGTGTTTCCTTGTACTTTTTAGGTAAAAAAAAAAAAACAACCTATTTTTATACAAACTTCCATCTCCTGAGCCATTCTTCTGTGGCACATCTTTTTATTCACCACCAGTGCCAGACAGCTGCACTAAAATCCATCATCTATGAAGAAATATGCCTGGTAATACCATAATATGTGTGTGTGTGTGTCATATAAAAAAAGTGACCCCTCAAAAAATCTCCTTAGGAACACACTTAAGAACACACATACATACATATTTAGTACGATAACATAAACTTAATTTCTTCCAGCCTCACGTTATTCTTATATTCCCACAGGTGTTTGGAACTGATTTTTCTCTTTGTATTATAAGGCATTTGCAGCATTCGGATGGATTGACACATTCAGCATGTACATATATATTTTCTCGGGGTTTTTCAAGATGTTGGCTACATATGTTCACAGCAAAGCAATGAGCAGTAGCCCCCAAACCAATCAGAATCCATTACTCATCTATGCTGTAGAATATGCTTGTCAGACCACGCCTCCAGCCATCCAGCTCACCAGTTGACAAAGACCCGGACTGCATTCTTCACGTCATTCATCATTGCTTGCATTTGTGTGTAATTACCACTGGGTGGTAGCAGTGGGTACATGAAGTCTCGTAACTGCATACCTGTGTTGCATTCCTAGTCTTGTATAGACGTAATCCCCGCGTTTTGCATATATTCAAACTCTTACTCTAACTTAGTGCTGTTTATTGTTTTATCCAGCACTTTATATTCAGGAACCTTGATTCCTGTTTGTTTTCTATTTGTAATACATTGGCACTGCAGCTAATGCCCAAAGTCTGTATTACCAATAGTGTTTATTAGGAACCTCAATTCCTGTTCGTTTTTAATTGCTTCGTTTGTGCCTTCTGCAGCGCAGTGGGCATAATAAATTCTACCAAGTCCATCCTTGCACCTAACTCCAGTCCTCAACTTCCTGTCCTCCAAGCATCTTGTGAGGATTACGCCAGGAACCAGAAGCGAGAACCAGTGAATGCAAAAATGGAGGCTTTATTTCTGAAGGGGGGAAACCCCCAACAGAGCAGGCAACGGTACAATGTCCACAATCCAAAAATCAGAATCCAAAGGGCGAAATCCAGAATCGTAAACAGGGCACCAATAACAAAAATCGTAGTCAGACAAAAGAGGTTCGATACACTGAGAATGTGGCAAAGTACAGGGAATAGGCAAAAATCGAAAAACGAGGACGGTCCAGTCAGAAAGGTAATCACTATGAAAACAAGGCGAGAGAAGCGTGGCACAAGCAGACAAAGGAGAACGTTCTGACAAAGGACTGGCTGTGAAAAGACTCCTAATATACACTCATGGGAAGTCACATGCTTAACAAGACACAAGTGCAAGAAGTCAGACTGATTACAAAGGAGGGAACATGAGGGAGAACGTAATCACATGAAATAGGCAACTGCCAAAACGTGGACAGGGATCACGAGACAATCCTATGACAAGACATACAGCTCCGGTTAGGGAGTTCTAACATGCACAGATAATGAGAAGCAGGACAGAGTGGAGCAGGTGCGGAGGATCCGCTGAATTGCAGCAAAGACTAAGTGAAGGCAAGAGGCGGAGACTAGAATAGGCGAAAAGCTGAGAGCTTGTTAATCAATTAGTAAGTGCAGCTATACAATCCCTGGTGCTCGTTAGTAAGTTAGTATTATATACAATGTTAGTCTGGTTAGTATCTTAACAAAATAATAAACTGTTAGTATGGGTTAGTAAAATAGCAAAGTAAGGTGAAGGAAGCAAACGAGACTAGAAGGAATGGTGGAAACCCAGAAACCATTAAATCACCTAAGCATGTGACACGGAGGACTGGGGAATGAGCTGCAGTAACAAAAGACCAGACAGGGGAGACAAAGTGCAAAGAAGGGCATGGTGGAAAACATGAACCGGACTATATACAGAAATATGGGTAATGGCAAAAATGGCAAGACATGGCAGAAACAAAACATGGCATGGAACAAACTAAACAGAACATGGCAAAACAGAACAGACATGGCAAACTGACAGAATCATAACACATCTGAACTGTGTACAAAGCACAAACCTTACAATGCTACTTTAGAAGAAGGGATAGATAATTTTTAAGAATTTTTGGTATTATTTCAGTTTAGGAGTCTAATTTTCCCCAGGCTGTTTTTAATGCACATGCTCTATATTTATGCAAGCCAAGATAGGGGTAAAGAAAGAAAATGAAATGAATAGCTGTCGATTCTGGCCGTCTCTGCCCCACTCGCCTGGCACACCAGCGCGACACAATTAATCCTAATAACTGATCACAGCTCAGTCATCTCTCATTCTGGCAGCCCCCGTTTTCCGATTTTTTTTTTCTTTTTGAATCCTGCTCTCCCAGTGGACGGGGTGAAAGGAGGGAGCCAGTTAGTGGGTCAGTCTCTGAGCTCCAGGGCACCAGAGCTCACTCTCTCCCAGATTGACGTCACATCCCTGGGCCTGTGCTGACCCACAGACATGATACGTGTGAATAAGAGCTCATTTCAGAAATTTGCATGGTAGGAACTTTTATGGCATAAGAGTCGATATCAACAGCGCAGCTTATTAACAAATAGATGGCCACTTTCAGTCACTATACTTCAGTCATGGTACTTAATAGACAGTACACTATGATTCAGATTAAATATTCAATACTGTACTTCGTTGCAGTGATGGTTTACATATATGCAATATTTAGTTTCCAGGCAGCATATCATTAAACCAATGAGAAAGGGTACGCACTCTCCAGCAAAGCGCAATGATTGGTTCAAAATAGGGAGGGAATTTTCCAGCTTAGTGCTCCGCCTCTGTTGTGGACTTGGGTAACCATCCTCCTCCTTTCATCATATAAATCACCTTTAAAATTCAGGCGGAAATAAGGTGTGAGGAAAAGCCTCTTTGTCATAAAGCAAAGATGAACAGCAGCACTCTCCAGCATTTCTCTTTGATAGCACTTAGGTTATTTTAAATACCCTAAAGACCGTGTGCGCCTTAATAGCACTGAAGCAGCATAAATCATTGCTCTACATGAATAGAGAACGGACTCAATGATCCCATATCAATATGGGTGTCTGGCATGAGCTGTGTTCTGGACTGGACCATTAAAAAAGCAATAAAAGATCATGACTGTAAGAGCTTGCCGGCTCTTCAGGAAAATTAATTCAGGAATAAACCCTCTGCTCATGGCACCTACAGACAGGATAAGCAGTTACAGCCAATGTAATAAATCCCTTGTCGCAGCTCGTTGTTGGCGACATGATCAGAGGGTGGTATTAAGTGTAGGATAACTCCCAAGGAAACAAGCTAACTGGCATACTGCATGCTCCATTGAGAAAACATGCCAGCCTTGTGGAAGCGTACTAATGGTAATGTGGTATTGTGGCAAAAGTTAAAAATATTTTGTTTGTGTAACTTGAACCGTATTTTCTTGCGTTGATGACAAACCTCAAAATGATTGAATACCAGTCACAGGAGGTATGAAGTTTATAAAAAATGGACTATAAATAAACTAGCATGAAAGTTCTACAAAAAAAAAAAAAAAAATCTTTCAAGTGATGACACTTAAAATCTTATCCCCCCTCCCAAAGCAAAAAAAAAAAAATTAACTTGTACAGAGTTGCTGTTTGCTTGAGAACTAAACTTTTCTTTTTCTCACCTACTTGGCAAATTGTGAATTGAGCAAAATCAGAAAACAAGTATTTGGCAAAAAAAAAAAAAAAAAATTGGAGAAATAAACTGTCAAACTTTCAAAATTTTTGGCATTGACTCATTTTTGGGGTTTAGCAGAGCTGGAGATACAGCGAGACACACTGCTACAGTACACCATTTCTCCCCCTGCTCTCTTTGCCACAGACAGGCGTATTAATCAATCCCAGCAAAACTCACAGCTCCAGTCCAGGTGCAGGCCTTACTCTGGGTCTCTGGTGATGCCAGGTCACATTTTGCCCTGGAACCTGCTGACTTGTCCTGCAATGTCTGCCTGTAGGACAAAAGCCCCTCTCTCCCGTAATTTTCTTCCCCTCTTCACAGACCACATTTTTGGGGTCCATATTAGCTGTAATTCTGGGCACGAAAGAGGCCATCCCACTGATAAGTCCTGATGCGGGGTTTTTTTGTTTTTTTTTGCTACATACAGCTTTTGCCAACTTTCATTGGCACTGTTAGCATGATAATAGCAGTGTGACTTTGTGCTTTTTACAATAAAACCTCCTAATTACCCATTTTCATATTTGCACTGTTGAGCTGTCCCATACTCTCCAAGTAGTCATTTTTACCCTTTTGTAAGGCTGGCTCTAGCCATTTTGGTGCCCCAGGCGAGATTAGGACTTTAAGCCTCCCACTGAAGCCTGTCACAGCAATATATGGACAACTGCCATCAGACGCCCCTCAACAGTTTGATTATTTCTCAAACATACAAACCAAATAAATGTAATATAACATCACAAAATAAAATCAAAGTTCCAGTGCAGGTCTTATGCAGCTATTGACATCCTAGTTAAGTCCTAGTAACAGCTTCCACAACATCTTTTGAAAAGGTGTTATGTTCAAACAATACAAAACAATGCAATATAATATTAAAATACAATAGAATAGAAAATACAATCCATCTTTCTTGGATTTCTTGCATTTATTTGGATTTTTGGCATCCTTGCAATGTCTCTGCGTGGTTCGTCGTGCCTAATTAACGCCCTGTAGATTTGACTATATTCAGAATGTAGCTCGAATTCTCATACCTTGTTGCTTATTGAGCCTTGCAAACTTGCTAATTTAGGCAAATCTGTGCCGTTTCATGAGCTACACAAGTACAGAATTTATAAAGACATACTGACATTTTACCTCTTCATTTATGTCTGAACGAAAATGCCTCATAACTTTGTGATGTAATGTACAAATTCTATCGAAAATACATTTGACTGTCGTTCCACCAATTAGTCTTAGCAACTGTTGCTAATCAGGCAAAGTAAACTGCGAGAGGATTAGGCGATTAAGCATTGAAAGGTGAGGTTACCGAAGGCCTTTATTTTCGCCGACAGACCGCTACTGACTGCATAGCAGCAACAGTCAACCAGATAAGTTATTGGCTTGACATTCAGATGATTCATAAACATCCCTCAATCTTTAGCAGCTATCATAGCATCATAATCTAGCATTATTGGCAAGCTTTGCTTTATTTCAACTTAGCTAGCTGGTACAAATTAGACTTCTTCATGCAAAATAAATTTTTTATGTTATAAAAGACGACATACCTCGAAATCGGGATTTATTTTCCTCCTCTTGCCTCCGTTTTCTATATTGCGCACCAGAAGGCTCAGATGTCTTCAGTATGTAATTGTGAAATGCAAAAATAGTTATAACCTGCCGCTTGACATTTGGCTCTCAGTCCTATCTCTCTCTTACCTGAGATGTGCATCAGTTACCCATATCCCACGTCTACAGTTGATGCTCTTGTGAAATCGTGCCATTGTTCTCTATTGGAAAATAGACAACGGCACAGCCAGTGCAAAGTAGTTTTCCGCTGATCACATGCAGGCCACTGAACTGGCATTTAGTGAATAAGTGTAACATTACATTGCTGGAGACATGCTGTTTTGATGGTTTCATGCATAATAACGCAAAATAAATATATATCCCAGTGTAAAAAACGAAGGAATCTCCAAAATAAAAAAAGCAACTTCCTTTCAAAGTGAATTGTTTCCATTTTCTGGCTGCACTAAAACTCAGGTTAAGCCATGAAAAAAATGACTTTGGGTACGAGTTTTATGTGGCGTTCACAATAGAAAAAAAATTGAGTGCAAAGGCACGTGAGGATGTGAAGATCTTTATTTGGAATTGCAATGATGTACCGCAAAAGAATTAAAATACTCACATCATTTGGATCTATAGTAGGTTTTAAGTTTTTTCTTCCTTAGTCTGAAGTTACATAACCTTCACTGGTTCTGTGTTTGTGTTATGATGGGCTTTGATTTGATTGGAATTATTGTAACCTGGTGCATTTACGTTGTATTATGTCAGCATTAATTTGCTCATAAACCATCTTTTTCAGGACTTACCTGGAACGGTTGACTTGAAATGGGTCAAAAATTGCAAAATTTAGAGCAGTTCATATTATTATAATTATTTTATTTTATTTTATTTTTTATCGCGGTCTTACAGAGTTTGCAGTTAAAGAATTAAAACAAACTATTGTAAGGACAGATTAGCAGCAAGCTCATTAAATGACTAACTTCTGTACAAACTAGACACCAAGTAGGCATACACTCAGCTACCCTTGGCCCAGATGGTGAACTCCAGAACAAAACTCATTCAGTCAACTCAGTAACTTGCTTTCACCTCGTGCATGGCCTCGTTTTCATGACGCGATACCCAAATAATTTTGGGTATTTTCCAATTCTTGACAAAACCTATGGATAGAAAGATATATAAAACTGCAGACCTAGACTTCAGCTACCTTACAAGTTGCCGGAGTGAAAATTTTCTTCAGGGTACAGGGTCTAAAGAGCAAAGGATTGGTTTCAACTCTAAAACAATCTTCTTGAGTGCATTATCACTGATCATATGACGCAGTTAACATGAAATTGGAGAGCAATTACTGTACTTGTTTGTGTTCTTGTAATTTTGGATCTTATTTTCACAATTTTGTCCTTAAACCCTATGACTAATATCTCATGCTTCAAGGCTGAGGCCTGGCTCCCGGGAGGTGAATTTAGAATTTTGCTGGTAGTCTATGGTAGAAAACAGCATCTTCAGGTTATTCTTATCATCAAGGATGAGATGCAAAAAGTGCGTTTGTCTTGAAACAAACACTGCTCTGTTATATACTCTATGATTCTCTTTAAAAATACCTTGATGCATAGGGTACGGCCTTTTTCTCAATTAACATTCAGTCCTTCTGCAAAGGCTTTAGTTCATAAATATCACTGGCTTTTTTTTCAAGGCACAGTGTCCTTATGAATTTTCAGCACCCTTTACTGAGCTCTGTAAAGACAGTCTTGTGTGGGAGAGAACACTGCCCATATGATGCCAGGCTGGTATCCTGACGTGTTGCTCTGAATGCAACTCTCTCTGTAAGCGGAAAGAGAAACCCTTTAACATTCACTGCGGATCATGCAGGCTGTCAACATGACTGCAGTTCTCTGAATGTGGAATCCTCTGTGCGTGTGTGTGTGTGCATGTGTGTCTGGGAGAGGTATGCTTTCTGGCGTGCAAATCTCTCTTCCATCTCTGCTTCCAAACAGATGTTAATTATTTGGCTTTACATAGCGTAGCATGCACAACTGGGCCCCCTGTCATATAGGCGTAGACTGTTTAAGCTGGCATGGCATTTGAAAGTTGATATTGGTGAAAATTGTTTTTTTTTTTTTTATTGTTGCTGCATTAGTCCAATCTTCATTTTCTCATGCACTGTCTTGCACTGAAACCATGAGCGTGCCTGGCAGACTGGCTTAGTCATGTGACTGGCATGTCTGCAGCCGGTGTGGATGGCGCTACTGAGACCGATGAGATGCGACTTGCTTGCTATATAGCGCTTAGCACTATGCCCACTATTATGAATAAATCTCTTTATGAATATTGCTTCAGGGTTTATATGAAGGTCTTGAAAATTAATTGCTTGAAAAATGATAACTACTAAGAAATCGGACTACCTTTTGATGAGCAGTACATACAAACTAACAAGCACAAAACCGCCCAGACCCACTCTGCATAATGCACTTTCATCCTATTTAACGTCCATGAGTGAGTGACTGAGCGACTGTCCGAGAGACTGACCACCCGACCGACCGATCGCCCTACCGACTGCGATTCGCAACGCATTCGGTGATAGCACGGTTCAGTGGCGTAGAAAAAAAAAAAAAAACCAGTATTCAGAATGAATGAGACTTAACCATACACAGGCCCACCAAAGAAAACGGCTAAGCTGTAACAAAAGTTTGTCAGATGTCTACCTTTTTCAAATAACCTGCAACACACAATCGAAAACATGCCACATTCCCGCTAAACTTCGCACCACAACACTTTGAAGTCAATACATTTTCACCAGAACCAAACTCAAAAAATCGCACGAGCTGTAACAAACCCAGAGACGAACCAAATGAGTTTTCAATTGTGTGTTGCTGGTTCTTTGAAAACGGTAGACATCTGACAAACTTTTGTTTCAGCTTGGCTGTTGTTGGCTTGTTACAGACTGACTGCAAAAATCAAGATTCTTGAGAATGTTGCCTGAGTAATGAAAGTTCTAATCTTATATTTGACTCTCAATTAGAAAATATTAACTTGTATAGTTATTAGCTTGAAATGTAGTTTCAGTTGAAATTCATCAACTTTGGCATGCCAACAAATGAATTGAAAAATGACTAAAACAATTTCTCTCTTCATTAGCAGTATTTTTTAAAAAAAATCTCATTTAGCAAAAGAGAAATAGAAATGAGATTTTGTGGCAAATGCAGACCTAAATTACCGTTTGACAATGGCACATCTTTGCTTTTTTTTGCTGAGGATGGAACAGAGAAATGTCAACAGTGTAACCCGTGAACTTGGAAGACACAGGGAAAGTCATCTGTTCCTCTAGTCTTTTCAAATCCACCTGCATCTTCTCAAATGGACTTCGGAAGCCAGTTGAGCATAGCGAGATTCACAAAAGCTAAAAAGAGGCTGAAAATCTGCCCACATAGAGGCATCATTTGAGACACTGAAGACAGTTGATTCAAAGGGTGGCTTCTGTGAACACCAATCAACCACGACTCTGTTCGGTACAGCTTTGCGGTCAGAGAGCACAATGACAAGACATAACATCTTTTAAAAACATGCGATAACGTTAAGGGAGAAATCAAGGAAGAGAGGTGAGGATGTGGTGGAGTGCAGTCGTTTGAAAGACTCTGTCAGGAGTGGGTGGGGTGTGTGAGCGTGTACACCGAAATGCTCTTTGACTGTGAAGAGGCCTGGCTTAGTAATGGCCAGTAATGGCTGCCTGATGTGACACTGTGGCCTGACAGAGACAAAGATGCTCGAATACTTTTTGCAGGGCTTGTGATAGTGCAGGGAGAGTGTGTATGTGTGTGTGTGTGTGTGTGTGTATGCAGGTGTCAGGTCAGTCTGAGGACAACAGTTTTTTTTTTTTTTTTTTTATGTCTCTCTTGATAAATCTAATCACCTGATGCGTGCTTTGTCATGGAGTGTTATGAAACTGGAAGCACCTCATAAGTGAAGAACATGACCGTAAATGGATGATCAGCAACAATATTTACGCAGGTATGCTATAGAATTCAAAGGATGCTCAAATGCTTTTGTTTCCTTGGTCGACGTATTGAATCTGATGTATATCAAGTGTTCTCTGAACCAATACCCTGCCACCAGTAGCCTGTATCCTAGGTATTCAGCAGCACTGAGCAAAGGAATTGTTCGCTTAATGGTAAATTCTAATTCAAGCTATGAGTGAGTGTGCAATTAGGGATCCCCTTTTGTACGCCACTGTTAAATTAGCTCTTATTTGTTCATTTGAGGCATTTTCCTAGCATCAATGTGCCCATGCTCGTCTGTCTTTTCTTATGAATAAGATGTTCTCATTCACAGTGCTGCGAGTTACTGGGTATTTTTCACTTATCAAACTATTTCCTGTTGAGTCTCAGGACAGAATGCATGGAAAGATTATCAGAAGAGAAAAGAATGGCTACAGGCACCTTACCCATTCTTACATTTGTGCATTTGGTCAAACTGCCACTTCCGTCTTAACCATGCCTGCATGCTATATCCTGTGCAGTCTGCAATTACAGTATATGGTCAGATGATTATGAAATAGTGCTTTCTGGCAACAAACATCAAAAGTGGATTTGACACAGACAGAGAGACAGCCATACAGGATAGCACCTCATACTCACTGTGAAGTATGGTGGAGAATCTTTGATGTTGTGGGCCTGTGTTTCTGCCAAAGTTCCCTGGACAGCTGGTTAGGAATCATGGTATTATGGACCTCATCACCCATTATAGAAAATAGAGCTATTATCTTGGCAAAGAGAGGCTGCACAAAATATTAAACAAAGGGGTGCCAATAATTGTGGCACATACATTTTAAAGAAATTTTTAGTCGAGCCCCCGTAGGGGTTTGCGAGACTATTGTAATCACCGTGTGAGTCTGTCTGTCTGTCTGTCTGTGTGTGTGTGTTTCCGGGCAGATATCTTCACAACCACTTGACCGATTTCAATCATCTTTCACATGTAAACACCTTGGGCTGACCTCACGGCATGACATAAATTTCTGGCTGTTGGGTGAGACTATGAATTCTCTGAATGCTTGTTTGATAAGAATTTAAGGTTTCTTTTGAAAAATGTTGCTTCAATCAAAGGTTAGGCTTTGTGAATATTTTGAATAAAAGACCATGAGGATAAACAATACAGACTTTTTTGCATCTCATTTTACCCATTCTTATTAAAGGGTGTCAATAATTGTTGAGGGCACTGTATAATAAGTAATGTTCACAGATTAGTTTAATATGTATGCCTTCTGTGCATGAAGTCAAAATCTGTCTTTTACGGTCCAGTGGTACTTGTGGATATCATCAGCGCTTGCCCCGTGAGCCTTCATTGGGCAAACAGAGTCTTTTCAGAGTTATATTTATCGACTGTTTGACCTTTGTGTCACTGACAGTGTAAACACATTCTCCATCAAACCTGCTCCAACAGCTGCCTCCCCCTGACCAGGCAAACTGACCAAAAGACAGCCCACCCCAACCCCCACGAGCTAATGGTGTCAGAATGATCAATGTCAAAATCTGCTGCTCCAATAAAACAACTTCTTTGGGTTTTCTCGAATCAATCAGGTGTTATCCATCTTTAGAGAAAACAAAATTCAACAATTTAGAAATATTTTGTGTAGCAAAAACCATACAAATGGTAATCACTCTTCAAAAAACAATTAACTATGTACAATACAGTGCAAATCAGGGTGTGGAGACCATAGTTTAGTCTAACCACAACTGAAAAAGATATTCAGACGGTTCCCTCGGCATGCTGCAATGGACGGCGCCCAACGTTGATTATTTTTCTCGTTGTTGAACAGGTTCATTTCAGGTAATCAATACGATGTTCCGTCGTATTTGGGTTTTCAGACCTCCTCTGTCCTCAAGCAGTTTCCTCTGTGGGTTCTGGCGAGCTAAAATGAACCCTGTATTAACGCACTGCCTAAGCGCTAAGATATGGAGGTAGGAGTGAACGTCATACAGTAATGGGAGTAAGAACATGCATAAAGAATCGGGTATTTATTGGATAAACTGCTTGGTACAATGCAATGTGCGTTACATGAGAGACATTTAAAAAAAAAAAAAAAAGGGAAGCTAGATCTGCAAAACATAGCCAACCTCCATAAGCAACTCGGCAGAGACACATTTCAAGCTTTCAATCCTTGACGGAACTACACAACGGTGATTTGGGATTTGTCCGCGTCTTATGACTCGTGAATGACCTCCATTACTGACCGCAGACGGTTTCCAAAAATGCTAGCTCGATTAATAGACTTCATTCATAGAGGCCATTCTTGTGCCAGGGTGCATGCTGATTGTCTTGATTTACTGACAGGGAGCAACTAGCAGAGTATTTTTCCCACAACAGTGAAAAGTCAAATGAGTTATCGGTCGATTATCTATCCCACTTTATTCCTGAGCAGGGAACATATACACAGGACCGAACACCCCCTGTAGGCGCAGGCTGCGAATCTTGCATTGGGCACATCTTGCATTCAATCACAAACCCTGACCAGAAGGTCTTCAGACAGATTGGACTTGGAAGACCATTCAGACTCCACACAGACTAGCATTCATACCCTGGGCATTCATCATTTTTAGAGAACAGTGTTTACCCACCGCGGTAAATAAATATATAAATAAATAAATAAACGAGCGCAGGTCAAAGGTCAAAGCACTGACTCGAATGGAAGCTGGCACTCAATGCACTGTGACAGAGCTGGCATTTGTAGCTACTTCATATACGAAACTATTCTTGTAATTACATTTTTCTTGTATCCCTTGCAGTGCATGGCTGAATCTGTGTACTTAATGTTCTAATTTAAAGCAGAAAGCCCTCTGAATTAGAGTGATTCTGACTGCCACCTTGCCCTCGACCATAGCAAACCCAACTGGTGCATCTCCCTACCCCCCAGCTACATGAAAGAAAAGGGTGGCATTAAGGCGCAAGAGGAAGAAGTACCGTTTCAGGCGACGGGCAATGTCAAGAGGGCGAGGGGGTCGAATCAAAACCTTGCATGGATTGCCCCCTTGTTAAACAGATGTCAACATTGTGAGATTTCAGGACAATCAGTGCAGTTTATAGTGCTGAAATCGAAAGGTTGTTCGCCACCGCTCGCGGACAAACGCATTTGGATAGCGGGTGACTTTTGACCCCCCGACCTTAGCATTTAAGGACGTGCGCTCTCGCATAGCTTCAGTCTCCTCTGTATTGCTGGGTCTGAAGGTTGGAGAGGCCTGTCAGATCTGTGAGCCCTGCTCAGGTCTTTCATTAATATATGATTCATTTTTACGGTGAATTTACACCGTGGTCTGTAAGTGTTCGGACAGTAATACTGTGTAAAAAATGCTGCAATTCCTCCATGATTCCCATGACCGACCAATTAAAGTCGACTGTCATGACTTTCAGAGCCAAAAAGCAAAAACTGTCTCTTTCCAACAACAAACAGCCCAATGTCTTGCTGTGAAAAGATTCACTGGGGGCCAAAACTGAGTCATGAGATATTTTCTGAAATCCAAAACATAGAGAGAATTTTCACACATGACTTGAGCTTTTAAAAATGTTCAATTTGTCCTTGTAGTTTTAACGTAAGGTTGTTACAATCCAGACAAGGAACCAGATGCAGATTCAGGATAAAATCCTTAGGGGAGGATTTATTAATGGGAATACGGTAATACTATTGAGACAGACTGAAACCCAGAACTGAGAGGGGGGCGGCTCAGCTAAGATGGTAAAGACTGGAGAGGGTTGGGGCGTGTCCGTGCCCAGGTCAGTGGCTGTGCCTGGGCAAAAGCCAGGTGGTGAATCCCCATCGCCGAAGCAGGACTGCTTGACAGTAGAACCGCAGGGTTTAGCAGGAATGCAGTCCCAATCCTGAGGACCTTGGGAGGCTTGAGAAGTGTTCCTAATAAACTCACTCCAAGGAACAGACTGGAACAGAGGAATAACAAGAACACGGTCCCAATTCTGGAGACCGATTTTAAGGCTTGGGAGCTTAATCCTATCAATAAGACTTTGAAGAGTGATCGCTTTTTTCTCTATCATTAAAGTACCAAAAAAAAAAGAAAAAGAGATGCATGGAAGATTAGCTTAGCTAAAAACTAGGCGATACAAACTGAATAATTGACTTAGTAGAATGAAACGCTACTGTCCAGCAACCATACTGGACAGAATGTAAGGTTTCATAGACCAAGCCATCAGACAAAAGGAGCAGGGCATACAATAGCTAACACCTGGAAGTAAAGGAAGAAATGAGACCACAAATCAATTAAGGAAGATAAAATCACAAAACCCATGCAGCTTGCTGGGAAGGGGGAAGAAAAAATTACGGACATGAGAGTTGTGACAAAGGCGCACACTGTCTGGGTGTGACTTTTCAGAGATGGTGTGCGAGACTTCTGAGGTAGGACCAGAAGTGCATCTCCTATACTGGAAGAGGAGATAAGTGGAGGAAATGATATGTTTTTACAGTGGGGATCAATAGCAGAAGGGCCAACACAGGGCCCATCAACCCCTTCAGTCACCTGACTAACTCATCTGAAGAGAGAGGAAGAATGCGACCACTGCCGAAGAAGGTCAGCCCACCTCCATCGTTAGCCAGCTCCACCACTGCTGCTGAAGTGACTCATATGTACCGAGCTCACAGTGACTGTGGTTAATAATGCCATTGAGATTTTTTTTTTTTTTTTGCAGGACCCCTCAAGTTGGGCCTCCATTAGTTTAAGTTATTTTTTGTTGTTGTGAATACAAATGTAAAAATTCAGCATGTTAATGTTTCGCTGTTATGTATTATACAATATGCCTGTATGAAAGACATAATTCTGCTGTGGCATATGGGCTTGAATTTTAACACTCTATGATGTTTTTTCCCTCTATTCATATCAGTTGAGTTTCACCAAAACCAACAATGAAATTGTTGAGATCTGCAGCTGGGTCATAAGGGAGCCATTTTGTTCCTCCTCTAGTTGGCCTCTACATGCATAAAAGCCGTTTGCATAAGCAGAGATGTAAATCCACTTTGAATTAAATGACATACAATTCTATGAGCCTTTTTAGTCGCAGTTGTCCTAAAATTCTCTGACTCAAGCTTTCTATGGGTATATATCTTAAATAATTTCATTTTCCTGATTGCGCATATGTTGTCGCACACTGTATGTACATTTGCAATCAGGGCACTTGCATAGCAATATGTGTGCTTTTGTCTGTAAGTGTGCATATGTGCCTGTATTTGACTATTGATACTATTTTCTGCATCTATAGTTGGTGACACTTAAGTAGTTTGGTTTATAATAACAAATGGATGACTAAATTCCAGTTAAATATAGATGACTGAGCCTCACTTGAGAATCGCCTCCTCATGGGACAGGAGAGCACCTCGACAACCTCTGCTGCCACACTCCTGCCCGCTGGGTGAACTTAACTGAGACCCCGATGATCTCATACAGAGTTGGGGGTCAGACTTAATGGCAAATAGATTGGATTCTTCAGCCGCTTATTGGAAGTCCAAAGTAGTGACTGAATGCAAATAAATTCATTGACATGCCATTTAAGATGCTTCTGTGGGTGTGCAGGGGGTAATACAGCCAACTTCACAGTTCATAGATATACAGAATAGAATAGGCCCCACCATTCAAGCACTAACTCATCATCACGAGCTCAGCTCAGCCCTAGAAGCACATCCCCTAAACATTACAGACAGACGTTTGCAGTACTTTTCATTAGGCTATTAGTTTGTGCTGGGACCTTAAGCTGCTTTCACACTGGACGTGAAATGAATTTTTTGCACTACAGATTACATTCAAAGTCAATGCAAAGATGCGAATATTCGCGTCTTTGCATTGACTTTGAATGTAATCTGTCATGCAAAAAATTTGTTTTGCGTCCAGTGTGAAAGCGGCTTTACGTATATTTTGCATTTGTGTGAGGGGTGTCTTTCATGGCTCAGAGACGGTACCCCACCGAGTCTGACTGTATGGAGATCAACTGAAGCTAGCCGGAGAGAATGGCCATGACTTTAACATTCCTCCTAGTCACTTAATTCAAGACTTTCAATGCAACATGAAGACCTACCCAGCACAAAACCTTTTGAAAAATAACTATTGTTACGTCCCAAGCTCCGCCCATTATATTTGCAGGGCCGGATTAAGGAGACGCAAAACAAAAAGTCCCTAAGGCCCTAAAAAAAAAAAATATAATACAAAAAAAAAAAGATCTCCAAAATAAGATTTAATAAATCACAACAAAAATACACACAAAACTCAAGTGGTGTTGGACTGGCCAAAGCAGGGCCGCTGAAGACTACACCCTAGATGTTACAAAGTCAATCTGTCTCCCGACCAAAACAAAAATTATGGTGAGTCTTCCACAGCCTCCTACTCTGGCCTAAACCTAAACTAAAAATGTGCACAAAAACAAAACAAAAGCTGTCCAAACACCAAAGAAATACAGGAATCTAAGAAAGTATCAAACAAACACAAAATAAGCCACAGTCTCTTTCCGCCACCTCCACACTTCAGGTGCTTTTGTAAGTGCAGCAGGTGGAGTCAACGAGGCAATCAGCTGCTCGTTAAGCTGAAGGGCAAGATTCCAGACAGGTGCAGAAGCTGGATGATCAGCAAGTGCACAGCAAAAATCCCAGTGTTAATTCAACTCCAATAGAGTTCATTTGAGTCCAAGATGGATGGGTTGGTCTCATATAAACTCTACTGGAGTTGAATTAACACTGGGATTTTTGCTGTGTGCCTGAAGTTTCCCGGCACGTAACAACTATGCTCCAAGCTATAGTTATCCTATAGTAAATGAATGGTATTTTTGCCACCTTAGTGTAGTATTACTATAGTGATACTATAGTTATTCAAACTACAGCAATACAGTTGTGTAGACTATAGTAATATCATGGTACTGTTGACTGTGGTAATACTATAGTTATAATTTGATGGCTATAGTACTACGCTACTTATACTATAAAAACTATAGTAATACTATAGTTATGCCATAAATACTATAGTATTACTAACAAATAACTATAGGATATTTTCATACGGGAACACTACCCAGATAGTAAGTGATTCTTAGTTCTGGTCGACTTTGACCCAGAATCAGCACATATCTGGACCAAAGTCACTTTCTATCTGGGCAGTGAAATTTCATAGTGTCTCTGAATGTTCCTATTAGCAGGTATAGAATTTTTTCTGAATTCATTATTTGCCAGACAAAAGCCCTGATCAAGGTTTTTCATACAAATCATTACAATATTAGCACACAATCTCTATCTCTCTCGCGCGGAACAGTCAGGGTTTTATACTACACATCTATGGGCTTACCTTGAAACAGCTGCACCTGGAAGTAGTTTTTCAGTTGCACTTTTAAACGACCACAAAGCAACAAGAAACCTGAGCGAATCTGCGGCCTGCCACTCTGCTATTACACTTAGTGTTTATCTTCTTCTTCTCAATAAATGGTCTTTGTCTGAACATAACATGTTTATTGGCCTTACAGAATGGCAAAATGTCTCCAATGCCATTTATTGAAAAAAAGGAGGAAACGTAATGACAGTAATCGCAGAAAGAAAAGCCATGGAATAAATGTTACTCTGCCAGTGACATTTCCGAGGTCAAGCTGCCACGAACAAAAAAAAAAGGACATTTTCATTTTCATCCTTACTCAATTGTCTCCGTGAGTTATGCATTATGAAATAAGAAATAGAACTTCTTTGGGCTGTACTATGGATGCTGATCTCAGGCTACTCGATGCAGTGGATGTCATTTTAAAAAAACTGCCTGAATTCTTCCTCATATTGAGCCGCAGCGCATTCTTTCTATTGGCGCTACTATCTGGAGTGTAGTTTTTAGAAATTGTTTCCATTATTTTAGCTGTTAAATCTAATTCGGTCTAATCCTAATGACAGTTATCTTCATTATAACACATCTCTTCTTTAAGCTGCTTTCACACCGGACGCAAAACAAATTTTTCGCACGACAGATTACATTCAAAGTCAATGCAAAGACGCGAATATATTAATAAAGGCAAAGGCCTTTATTAATAATTATTATTTATTAATAAAGGCAAAGGCCCATTCACTGCTTATTTCACTCCCCTACTGTTAGCTATGTGGCACAGTCGCTAACGGCTATGTGATAGACTGCCAGGTCCCAAGTACAAACACACATGCGCTAGCATGCACAAATACACGCACACACACATGGAAACACACACACTGTTTAATATCACTTCAGCCTTCATGCTGAATATCGTTAACTGATTATGGTGTGTTTGTACGGCAGTATTTTCATACAAAGCAGGCCAGAAAATGAAATTTGTTATTCATTTCATCATTAGTATTATTACAGAAGACTGCAACGCTGAATAAAATGCAGAGCACTCGGGAGATGTAAGAAACCCGTCTCATTTTTCACCTCAGATGTGCGGCAGATTTATATCAGATTGTGCTGCTCAGTTCCCCATGTGCTGTGAACACATCAGAGAGGACTATCTCCCGACACTGGCGCTTTGAGTTAGGCCGCGATTCGACCGGCCTGTGTAAAATTGTTGTGAATAAGCTCTTTAATCTCACTACAGAAGGCAGACGGAGGGAAAGTGACAGTTACAGGCATGATCTTGGACAAGTCAGTTCAAGTGTTCAAACTTGAATATGCTAATAAAATGAGCAGTATCGGAAATGACTGGCATTGTGACCGGAGATTAAAAAATACATTTAAATGAATGAATTAATAAAAAGAGAGGAGCGGGGGCCTCATTATGCCCCCTGAGAGAGGGAGAGAGTGGAGGAACTCTGTAGGGGAGCACTTTGGTGTCGGATACGCCGGAGCTCAAAGCGCGAGCTGCTGCTTTACCCTTCATGTGTAGCAGCGCGACTCTGCGACTCCGTCCCCTCCAGTTGGAGAGACGTGTCGGTCGCCGTCCCTCTCACTCATCTCGAGGGCCGGGGCCGGGCCAGCCTGCTCGCGCTCGCTCTCAGAGGCTCACACCACTTCAAACACACACGCGCACACAGCTTTTAAAGCTCCCATAGTCCGCTTCAAATATAGCATGTCACCTAGTTAGTATGGCTGGCTTCCTCCCTCTCTCTCTATGGCCCCTGCTGCTGATCTGACTGGGTGAAAGGGTTTCATCACCATTGTCTGAATAATCGACACTGATCAGCTTATGAAGCAAACTGTCCTCACTATATAAATGTTAAATGCCTCATTGAGGACGTTGATTATAATGATAATAATGTTTATTATTATTTGTAATAACAGCAACAGCAACAGCAACAAAAACAACAACAACAACAACAACAATAATATTCAGCACAGGAATTCAGTAAATTTGTACAGTGTTAGGGAATGAGCGCAACAACAAACAAGACTTGCTTTCAGTCAATGGCAAATGGGCCTCCATAAAACTGTGCACGCTGTGATATCTGAGGTTAAAGGTCAGAGCAGTGGGAGAGCCCTAAGTTAGCGATTTTTTTTTTTTTTTTTTTCTTGAAACACAGCCTCACTTGTGCCCTCTAGCAGGTCAATAGCTGCTCTCCTATTCCCCCGTCAGTGCTGGCGAGGGGACCAGGCCGCGTTCAAAACCTCAGCATCAGCGGACAATGATTTGTTATTATCCGTCCAATCAGAGGAAATCAAGGTAAACCGGTCAGTGCATTGTGCTTCTTCGATCCCATCCCTGGGTGCACAACAAAGCACTTCAGCTACTCTTATGCGTTGTAGTTACAAGGCTGCACTCATTCGATCGTTTATGAATGAAAGTTTATATTTGAACATAGGTCAGGCATAGACCAGTACAACTGACCTTGTAAAATACGGCTCACTGAGGCTCTTATCAATCAAATATAGGCTACACAAAGCCATTTACACTTCTATCTATGAATGAAATTATTTCATATTGCCTAGTGTGAGCAGCTAGTCCGCTCGGTGAATGCAGTCTATTGTTTGTATTTCCACAATACAGGTCAGATATGACCCGTGGCCTTTGCAGGCTTTACCCAGCGTAGATCAACAAAGAATATCCAGACCTCATTGATAACACCTAAGAATTCCAACTGAATTTATAAAATGTAAAACACCGTCTTAATACTTCCGCGTCAATGCATTTTGCGCTTCGCCTCAGCCCTTGAATCGACAGGCTCTTTCATCAATAGATTACCAAGGATATCGATTGAAATATCTGTCTGACAAAACTATCGCGTATGTTGCAGTTCCGAGGGCATCAAAACGTAGAAATAGCCAAACAATTGGCTGCATAAAATTAAATGACGTTTTACTTATTCGGAAAGTAGACTAAGCCAGTCAAAACGATTTTGTTCAGAACGCATTAGTTTAAGTTCTTGTCGAAATGATGAGGTGAAGGTCAACGCAATTGCTGGCATAATTTAGAGAGACCGCGAAAATAATGTGATATTTAAGACGATTCTTTTTCAAGATTTTCTTATTGTGACATTGTGATATAACACATTGACACGGCCATAATCGTCGATAAAAATGTACGATCCACTGGGCGGCGCCGTAGCCCATATAATCGCCATCCGCTAAGATTTAAGCACTTACCTCTCTTTCGCTGGTCTCCTGCCACTCTGTATTTAATGGCAGTCAGTGGGATGGAAACATTAGACGAATATTTAAAAACAAATTGCTGGTAGAAACCGATCGCAAGGAGATGTTGTGCTTATTTTTGCCAGTTTAGCATGGAGCTGGACAGGGGAGAGAAACTGCGGAGAGGGACTCCGCATCCACATGCAGTGTGCGGTTGAAGTATGAGAAAAAAGAATCCTCTGTTCCCAGTTGATCTTAGAAAGTGAAGACGCTTTTTATTTATCGCATTGTGTGGCCTTACCCCATTATAATAATCGTAGGCTAATAATAATATTAATAGCCTCTGTGCCCTTTTTTTTTCAACTACGAGAAAGTTGCAGGATTGGCTGTCTTGTTCAGGCAGCCTCAGATCCCCAGATCTGGAGTTGATGAGTTAGGCTTCTGAATTCTACTAGGTTCTTCTGGTCATATTTTTAATGGACTGCAGCTGTCCATTGTCCCAAAAGTGATGGACTGCTACTAATGTAGAATTGCATTGTGCGCTTAACAAATTAATATGGGTAGCATCATAGAACATTTATAATTATTAGTATTTTTTATTATTATTCATCCGTTAATGAACAAATTAGTTTCAGACATTTCATTAGGCTACACATAATTACAGTTAGACTGTACGTTGTTCAAATATGAATATCAATATTGAGAGAGGATTTGTGCAAGAATATTACCTTATTTTGACTGTTTAAAGGTGAAGGGCAAAATGTTCAACCCGTTAAAAGCATCCCGATTCATCTACTTTTCAAGTGGGCTATAACATAATGAGAAAATGGGATTCGCCGTAAGTAACCGTATATTCAAGAAATAATAACACGAACACATTCATGTTACACGCTTAGTTTTACTATCCCAATAAAAAATATTGATAAACTGCTGGGAGTTAAAGGATTGATTTTGAAGGATGGAATAATCTCAAATGTGAAATTTTGTTCACAAACTCGATGATATCGGTATTTTCTCAGAAGCACTGCAGTTTTGCGAATATTATTGAAAGCTGATTGTTTTTCTCCGTGGCGCTACGAGATTGACGCATGCATCTTCTCTTTAAGAGGATTTGGGGATTTATTTTGTGAGCTACCGTTGTATCGCAATTTCAATGAACTTTTTAAACAGCTGTTTGAGTTTATTTTACATTAGGACTAAATTATCAATGTAGGCTGAACTGAGCAATAAATGGTGGCTCTCCACTAATCAAGCTTATACAAAATATAGAATATATTTAGTTAATGTTTAATAAACATCAGACCATCAGGCAAATGTGTTTGTATAGCTGTACCTACAGTACCATGAAATTTACTTAGAATTTACTCTATGAAATGCAAGAATGGGTTTTGTAATGGAAAACGAACATTATTCCGTTTTTATTATTATTATTATTATTATTTTTTAATTTCTTTATTTTTTTAAATGCATTTTTGTCTTTGATGAGAATTATAAAGCTGATTTTGTTAATGGTGGTGGGATTAGGAAGGCTCTTCACTGAGCAGTCTAAATATTTAATCAGGGGTGTGTGTTTCAAATAAATTGAGATTTTCATATTTGATTTGTAACATTCTCTATTTGAATATCCTGGCAGCTAAAACATTGACTTGATTGGGAACCTCTTCTGAAACCTCACAAAAATTGCAGCATTTTAATTAGGAATAAGATCTGTGTACACTCACACTTATAGGGGATAAATATTTATAAATTAATTGTTTTATGTAGTATTCTGATGTGCTTTCATATGTTTGTTTTAATATTTTATAATCACACAGAAATGTTCATCTTTATCCAACAGTTAATGAATATCCCTGACAGGTATTCTGAAAATAAAACGTGATAAAGATGGATTCATCGGTGCCTTACATCCAGATAGTATATATGTTCATATGCATGTGTTCGTGTGTGGCTGAGGTGCGAATTCTCTGTTGGCCTCGACAGAAAAATATGAATTCTTCACTGGCCTTGGCCAATTAGCAATTTACATTTCTAAATGGTGAAAAAACAGAAAAGTTTAGTTTTTTGGGTTTATAAAAGCCCAGCTTCAATATACTGACAAAACATGGAAAAATGTGAACATTAAAACTCTGGCTACTTTAGCCGTACTAAGAGAGTTTTCGTTCCCTTTGTTTGAGTTGTTTGCGGCGTAGCGGACTCATCAGGGACAGGTTCTGTAATTTAGGGCAGTGCTCGGGCACCTCCTGTGGTGTATCGCATCACCAGCACACCGGGGTGGCACGGGCCCTCAGCCAGCCACGCCCCTGGGGCCCCAAAAAATGAGGAGGTGGAGGGCCACTCCCACGTTTGCCCTGAAACCTGCGAAACAAAGGGTGGTTCATTTTCGTTTTCGGGCAATGCGCCGAGTGATAGGCATCGGGGCCGCTCCGGGATTGGTCCTGACCGCCGGCGGCGGCGCCCGGCCACGCCTGCCCAATAACGGTCCCATCTGGGCGAAGAATTAGGCGCAGGTCGAGGCGGCCACCTCGAGAGAAGGCGAGGCGGGTGCCAGTCCAGCAGTGGGGCATTTTGGGAGGGGTTGGGAATTCGACAGATGGGAGGCGCTGTGCGGGCCCCGCCCTGGGGGTCAGTGCCGGATTGGGGCATCGAGGCTGCCGGCGTTGCTCTTAGCTGTGCTTTTAAAAGCCTACGTGTGGAAACAGATTGTTCCGGAAAAATCGATGCTGCTGCCATATTGCCGTTTTTGCTATCATTTCGGTTATAATTATTATTATTTTTCCCAAGTGTTTCTTTCGTCTACGGGGTTGTAGTCAACAAATGTCCTCGAGTATCGTTATGTGTGGGTAAATACGAGAGTTTGTGTGTTTGTGTGTTCTTTCTGTGGGATCCGGGGGGTGGTTTTGGCAGATTGGCATGACACGGATTACTTCACGTCTATGCCATTGTCTCACACTGTTCCTCACTTCTTTGTTTGGACTAGTCCACTGTACTTTTTGCAAGGGGGGAAATGGAAGGGGGGAAAGTGTTCGGGCTCGTACCACTGGCGGTGCCACGACCAAGACCAGCCCAACCTGGTCCATACGGTTGACTTGACTTTCTCTCTTGTTCTCTGAAAGCAGCCGTGGAGTCTGTAGAAGCCAGCAGCACACTGTGGGCTAATGACCCTTTGTGGTCTGCCGCTGGTTCCTCCCGACGAGTCCGAGGTCGTCCGCGAGGGATTCTCCTCGTCCCGCGGCGTCGGCCATTTGTTACCAGCTCTTATTTACTCCTTGCCATGAAAACACTTGCCGCTTGCTCAGAAGATTAACAGAGAGCCTCCTAATGCAGTAATTACTGGGAGCCAAACATCTATTTTTCACTCGCGCTTGGCCATTACTCTCCGCTGCCAGTCTACTCCATTGGAAGCCACTTACTCTCCTAGCAATGAGTTATCATCAGCTGCCATTTCGGCTCTCCGAGGCCATTCGTCTTACTGAGGCACTTGGGCTGGCGAACAATCATTCTCTTTCCAATATATCAAACATTCATGGGGGAAAATACAGGATGAAAAAACCACTCCACAAACAGATAATAGTGAAAATCTAACAGATAACTTAGATGGAGGGGGATGAGAACAAGAGAAATTAATGTGTGGGGAGCTTTTTGGGTGGTGTTGGTGGTGGGGGGGGGTGAGCGAGAGGTCGTGATGGGTCTTTGTAGGACCGGCCTTGCTGTGTGGCAGAAGTGAGCTCCAGATTTAGCTTACTGGCTAATACCAAGATATGAGTCTTTCGCCTCAGCTGTGTAGATGCCACCTAACAAGAAACAGGGTTCCTATGGATTGCCGACCCATCCAGAAGTCCAGTGCGAGAGTGAACAACTGGGAGCAGAGGGCGAGCTGCTAAACTGGAATGAACGTTATACCCCTCTGTTCTGCTAGTGAAGCACGGCATCACTCTCATAAGTCCAATATCTTTCACTCGTAATGAAGTTCATGTAATGTACAATTTGGTTACTAAGCACAGAGCCAGCTGCTCTGGCTTGTTCTGCTGAGGGGTTCTGCTCTCCTCCAACTCACAGGAGCCATTATTTTTATGAAAACAGATTTTTCCCAGCCTGGAGATGCTGGGGGCGAGTTCAGGAGTTAAAAGCACAACACGGGCTTTCACTGAGTGGCTAATGGTAGGTGAAGTCCCAAAATGCGCGTACAATAACTCAAGCTATCAGCGGATCCATCAGTAGACTACCCCTGCAGTCCATTCACACTCTCAAAACTGTACTCACAAGGAATGTTTACTTCGTAATGTAATTGATTTTATTGTGTTTGTTTTGACTGCATTTCTGAGTAAAATCGGCTGCTGTGGATGTTGCAGAACTGTAACTTGGCCACCAAAGAAACATGGCAGGAAACTGGATCAAGCTCAACCGACGTGCTTTTTTTTTTCCCTTTTGTCTGGAAGGGTTAATAGCATTTTTTACTAAGCGTTTTGGTGGGTAATTCATTCTGACTGCTAAGCAATGACAAATAACCGTTATTCTTTTCCCCTGCTTCGATAATCGGGACAACTTAAACATATTTCACCGGCACAAGTGAAACCATTAATCCTCTTCGATTTCACCCGATAAGTGACAACTGAGAAATAATGACCGTGTCACCCCCGAACGCGGCAAAAAATGCGAACAATTAAAAGGAGACGGTCATTATCTGGCACGACTCCCCTCCCTCTCAGGACCCTTTAGTAGTATTATAAGAGATCTGTACCTTATTACCAATCAGAGCTTATCAAATCACTGCCTCTATTTCTTATTGTAAAAAGAGAGATTTTTTTTCTATTGTGGCAGCTAATTTGTCTGAAAGGGTGAATGGGACATGTTTGAAATGACTGAGCATTAATTGTGTCGGTTATTTTCTTATTTGAGTTGACTGACATAAATGGAGAAAAAAATAACCATTTGCATCCATCGGTTGGTTTAAGTCAGACATCCTTGAGCAACTATGTAGACAAACAGAAAATGTATTTAAACAAACAACCAAGTGCACGAACAGGCAAACAAATAAAACAAACAAAAAACAAATAAAATTAACAAACAAACAAACAAATAAATAAATATTCAATTTTGCTTCTGTAAAATCGTTTGTTCAACCTAATTAGACCTGCAGTCTACTTGACAGGCTTTGATCTTTTGGTCAGTAATGTGCCCTGTGTCCAGGGAACAGTGCAGGCATGCTGCAGCGCATTTTGCGAGGTGATCATTGACCGAGGTGTGGAGCTTAGAATTCTACTGAGCCAATGGCTACAAGACTGTTCATGGACACTGCGTGTGGAAAACATTCAAAATGGATGCCAGTTCTTTAAACGAGGATTAAGCTCAGGTGGTGTGTACAGGCAGGAGAGAAACAGAAAACATTCAAAATGACTAATTGGCTCTCGCATGAGAAGAAAGACCTGGGCAGTCACAGTATGGTCGACACTCACTGCCCTTACAGTGTTTGTGTTGGAACTGGCCCTAAATGCACCTCAAACGCTACCTGAACCTGTGTAATAACCAGTGTCTGTGTTTGCGTGCCTGCGCTCAGGTTCACTCTGTGACTGAGTGGGGGTCTACGTAAAGTCAGTGGTCTCGGCCTTTGATGTGACCCGTGATGTGACTTTTCTTAATTACATGCTTGTGACTTATGAAATGTGCCCATAATTTGTTGACGACGTTCAATCTAAGGTACGGCTTTTTCTTCCTCGCTTTGAGTGAGGATCTCAGCAGGTGTTACTTTCTTCAGGGAATTTCATTGAAATGAATGACATTTCTACAGCAGGAAGAAAAACACAAAAGGACTCGGTGCTTTCTGTACACAGTACCAAAGAACCTGAATGCTGTACAGAATTTTAAACTGTGTGTAATTAGTGCAGCTGAACAATATTTTACCATATGCGATACTGTATGCTACAGTCAAGTGAAAATAATAATAATTACTCTGAATACTTTGCTAAAGTGTACTTTGCCAAAGGAAAAATAATTGGTGTTCAATTTATTGTCTCACACACACACACACGCACACACACACATTATGCACATTTTTGTCAATTAATTTTAAATGTATGACAAACTAACAATTACCAAGTATATGTATCTTGAAAATAATTATTCACAAAAAAAAAGACAATAAACTACTGCAAACAAGAATATTTCAGCAATTACAGCGGTACCTGAATATAACATGAAAGATAATTAAAATGCGTGAACCTCATAAGAACAAAAGATATTTTCAGCTATGTTGTGTTTTTTTATGACATTTTGTTGACAAGAAAGTAATTTTATGTAATCACTTGTTCATGTATCAGATGGGGGATCTTTTGTCTTTGATGATAAAATAATCTCTTAGATTAACCATATAATTAAAAAAAAGCTATCACAACTAGACAGTGAAAAACTACGCGTATCTATGTTAATTAAAGGCTCATTTTCACATGATTATTAAACTAGTAACAATTTAGAATCTAAATTAATTTGAAAACTAAGTGTAATAAAATATAATTGAAACACATATTATAAAGAGTGTTACGAGTGGTGATATTACTTGCCAAGCGAAAATAGTTAGCATTTTATGAGTTCCTATGTGAAAGGCCCTTCGGCTTAATTAAATGTGCTGATAAACCCAATATTACTGATGAACTGCTAAACCTTCTGAAATTCAAATAAACACTGTCCACTTAAAGCTGTTTACTCTGCATTTCCCCAATGTATGAGAAGTTGCCATTTTGATTTTGGAAAGAAGCATCAAACATGCCCTGGGAACCTTGGATCCTTAAGCATGACAGGCTGCGGAGTGGGAGAAGGCGAATGGAGAATCCAATTCCCACATAACTGTCTGGAGGCTAAGTGGCAAATTTGGAGAATGAGACCTCCGAAAGTGTTTGTTTGGCAAATTGGGAAAATAGAACGACAAAATTAACCAAAAAAAAAAAAAAAAAACGGAGATAAAAAGTCCATGTGGGAAAGTTTGGGAAGAAAAGGCCCAGTGTACACAGAGATGGGTTTGAGACCACAGATGACCAGGGGATTTGGAAAAGTTCGGGGAAGCCGGAGTTTTTGGGCGGAGGCGTGCACTGTCTTAGTTTGATTTGAGGCGAATCTGGCGCAATAGCCGTCAGCCCTGCTGTCTCAGGGTAGCATGAAAGCATGCTAGCGGCGGAAAAAACTGAGACCATCCCGTCCTTGAATCCAAATGCTGTTCATGTTGACCCTCCTCCATGACGTCCAGGAGCTCTGCACCTTTTCTTTCCCCTCCAGGCTAAACACACACGGTTCTGGCAGACACTCTGGTACTTGGCATTTGATATCGGGCATTATTGCAGCCGTAACTCCGCGAAGATCAAAGGGACCCCCAAAACGCGCAGTCCTCAAATCCCAAAAGCTCATTCTGGCTGTACTTTTCATGTGCTTCATTGGCATTCTGACCCCATGCCTCTACCGCTTTGAACTGCGAAGTTTGCAAAGCTGAATCAATTCTTTAAACACATTATCAGGCCACGGGATTAAAGATTATGTAAGAGTATGCGGATTTTGCTTTCTTCCTCTCCTTTTTTCGCCCTCTCTCTTCATTTTATGAGCCATTTGCTGCCGTGTGCGCTGTTTGGAACGGCAGGGAAAACATTGGAAAGAAATGAAGAATGTGTGCCTCATCTGACTGCGAGGGGTAAAAAGAGAACAGGAATATTTTAAAACCGATTAAGCGAGGGAGCTGGATGCCAGCGTGTTTCCTTCTCAGAAGAAGCATGAAACAGATATCTGTGTGAACTGAGGGACTTTCATAATACACACCTGTTTATGTTACAATATGTTTTCAGATAGTATGGCCTGAATTCAATCATGATGTGTAGCTACCTTTGATTCTGACTTAAATGTGTCTTTCCTCTGTGAGCACAGCATGGTGAGTTCAGTCTGGTGATCACTGAATGCATCCAACTCTGCCAGTAAGACAAAAAAAAAAAAAAAAACACACTTGCCATTAATTGTAAATCACAGTTAAGGACAAGTGTAGACTGAATTGTTAATTAGCCTAATTTCTTGATTTTTATATATGCAGAGCAGTCCATGTAGTAAGTGGGAGTTTTTACTTCGGAATATCTTGTAAAATGTAAAATAATTGAATTACTTTAGTGCTTTGGCCATGTTTAATATCTCTCAAGGGACTTCATGCTGGTTTTGATGCCTAACAAAGCTACCTGTTATATTGCAATATATTTGCATGTTTGTACACATTACGTGTCCGCACATTTGTGTGTATGTTTGTGTGTCCTTGTGTGTGTGGTGTGTGTGTGTGTGTATGTGTGTGTGTGTGTGTGAGCAATTGTGAGAGAGAATATCTGTTTTCTTGCTTATGTGTATGTGGCACTGTGTGCTTGCTGTGAAAAGTGGGTTCCTCCATTGCCTTAATACAGAAATATTTAGTGTTTCTGGACATACTAGAAGACAAGAAAGAGAGACAAGGCACCTTGAAGCATGAGCCACTCTTAGCTGCTCTTACTCTATGTATGAGCTTCAGAGTAGCTGCTCTTACTCTATGTGTAAGCTCAGAGTGGCTGCTCTTACTGTATGTATGAGCCTCAGAGAAGCTGCTCTTACTGTATGTGTGAGCCTCAGAGTAGCTGGTCTTACTCTATGTGTGAGCCTCATAGTAGCTGCTCTTACTCTATGTGTGAGCTTCAGAGTAGCTGCTCTTACTGAATGTATGAGCTTCACAGTATCTGCTCTTACTCTGTATGTGAGCTTCAGAGTAGCTGGTCTTACTCTATGTGTGAGCCTCAGAGTAGCTGCTCTTACGTTATGTGTGAGCCTCAGAGAAGCTGCTCTTACATTATGTGTGAGCTTCAGAGTAGCTGGTCTTACTCTATGTGTGAGCCTCAGAGTAGCTGCTCTTACGTTATGTGTGAGCCTTAGAGAAGCTGCTCTTACGTTATGTGTGAGCCTCAGAGTAGCTGGTCTTACTCTATGTGTGAGCCTCAGAGTAGCTGCTCTTACTCTATGTGTGAGCTTCAGAGTAGCTGCTCTTACTGTATGTGTGAGCTTCACAGTATCTGCTCTTACTCTGTATGTGAGCTTCAGAGTAGCTGCTCTTACTCTATGTGTGAGCTTCAGAGTAGCTGCTCTTAAGTTATGTGTGAGCTTCAGAGTAGCTGCTCTTTTGAGTGAGCTGCCAAATAGCTGCACCAATACAGAACATTGTGATGGGTCAGCTGTGGAGTTGTTGCTGTAATGCGTCACCTACAGAGTTGCTGCTCTGGTACATAAGCTCTAGTTGCTGCCCCCTTTGCCCAAATCCCACAGTCGGCCCCTTTTCACTTTATCAGCTGGGTTATATGACCATAAAGACACAGAGACCTGAGGACGGGATTGTCCGTCATCCTCTTTGGAGCTTTCTGAGTCATGAAAAGAGAATGGGATTCCTTTGATCTTCTTTTCTCCAATTCTTTTTTTCTGTCTCCCTCGCTCTCTCTTTCTCTCTCGTTCTCTTTCTCTCTCTCCCTAAGCTGTCCTTGCCCAAAGAATGACACAGTCCATTCACGCTATGCCCCCTGCTCTCCCCCCCAAACTCACCAACTCACCCCCCCACCCACCCGCCATCCTCCCTCTGCCTCTCCATCAACACGAAATAATTATCAGGCCCCTGCGTTTCATAATAATGGTGGAGATGGGAGGTCAGTGCGGAGCGGGGCGAGGGGTCCGGAGGTAAGGGGGAGGAGGGCGGGGTTTAATGGGCGGAAAGACGCCTTTGCTGGAGCTCCCAGCTCATCTCTGTTACCAGCCCATGGGCTCTTGGTCGCTCTCCCTCTACACTTTGACCTCTCCGGTTTAAGGTAGCCTCACCGTAATGAGACCTTCATGAACATCGCTGGCTGGGTCTCTTCGATGTGACGGGGGCGGGAGGCCAAAATAAAATGAGGCGGGAGCTGG
>CM056207.1:6300000-6642500 GCA_029692085.1 Gymnothorax javanicus | reverse complement strand
CAGCAGGGCAGTGATCCCGAGCACTCTCGTAAGTTCACCTCCGAATTGCTCTAAAGAAACAAAATGAAGGTTTTGGAGTGGCCTTACAAAAACTTTGACTTAAATCCAATTGAGATGTTGTGGCCTCAAACTGGCAGTTCATGCTTCTAAAACCCTCCAGCGTGGCTGAATCAAAATAATGCTGCTGTGAAATTTTCTCCACAGCAGTGCAAAAAACTCATTGCCAGTGATCACATATGTTTGACTGTAGTTGTTTCCAAGGGTGTCACAGGCAGTTTCTTGGTTTAGGGGGGCAATTATTTTTTTTCACATGGGTAAGATAGGTTTTGAGTTACTCTTTACCTTCAATTTATAAAATGCTCATTTAAAAGCTGCATTTTGTGTTCATGTGTCAACTCAGATTGTCTTTGTCTTAGATTAAAATTTGCTGGATGATTTGAAACATTTAAATATGATAAATAAGGAAAAGTAAGCAGGAGTTGGGCAGGGGGCTACACTGCAAAAACTGAAAAATAAGTCCACCTCACCAAGCACTTTAATCTTGTATTAAGACTTAAAATACTTATTTCTATCACATATTTCCTCAGTAAGACAAAAATTTGCCAATGGGGTAAGATAATTTTGACTTATTTCTAGATTTGCCGATGGGATAAGACAATTTCTCTTGTCAAGCACATGGTAACTTAAAACAAGCACATATGTTCGACTTGGAGAGGGAAACTAGGAAGTTAGGTCTTATATTAAGACTAAATGACTTGTTAACCCTTTCAGCGCTATAGGCAGCTATAGTTGCCCAATGATGTAAGATATCAAAATTAGACGCTGTTGAAGACCTATCATGTGGCAACTTGTTTAAAAAACTTTTAAACAAGTTGCCACATGATACGTTTTCAACAGCTCAGGATAACTACATTTTTAATTCCTTGAAAATGTATTCAGCGCTCAAAGGGTTAAGACAGATACTTTTTGCAGTGTAATACTTTTTCATGGCACTGTATGCATGCATGTATGTACTGGAGTATATTTATGCATGTATGCGTGCATGTCCTATTTTCTCAGCGATGGTTCGTATGATTGAATTCACACTTGGCTGATGTATTGCTGAGGACCCAAGGAAGTTCAGAGTGAAGTTCTTTGGCTCAACACTTCTTGAGAGATCTTGAGAAAACGGCAAGGAGCAATAGAGGAGGCCGAGGAATCGGCCCTGTCCAAGCAGGCACGTTTTGCACAGGCATTGCACTTGTTAAATGCAAAACATTGATTGAATCCCAGCCAGGGAATGGCCCCAACAAGGTCAGGAAGACCGGAGGGCATCTGTGGTAGAGCGGGGATTGACGGGGCTGCTCTCTGGCACTGGTTTCAATTGTGTCCTGTACAGCACTGTTATCTGGTAGAGAACATGATTGCTACCTACGTTTGGGACCTAGGGGTCCAACAGGAGAGGGCGCTGAAATGTAGAACCATAGCTGTTGAGCAGAGAGGTGTGAGACAGTGTGAGGGGTTGGCTGGGGCCGGATTCTCCAGCGAGACCATGGGGCAGGGCCGTGAACTGTCAGATATCCCTCTTCTGATGAGATGGAGCTTTCTGGAGCATAAAGATCAGTTTACCTGAATACCTTTTATTCCCTGTGGCTGGAATGTTTTGGACACGAAAGAACTGAATCTTTGAGGGTGCTTCAGAATTTACCTGATGTCATCCTAACAGCTGTACTTGGCCAGCTCACGAGTGGTTTAGGCACAGCACGCCGCAACAAGTGGCCATTTTTGGTTATATTTGGCTTTTTAATGCTCAAAACTAGTTCCCATCTTGGAAACTGAAGATGAAAGTGAGCAACTCAGTTCAGAGGCAATGTGCTATCATTTCTAGGAAGTGACAGTTGATAGCAAGTAACCTGCTTTAAACTGAAGTTACAGTTTGGAAAAAAGGAAGGTGGTGCACGAAATTAATTCCGAAATTTAATCCTTCAAATGTAATTAGTTGCTCCAGATCAATTGAATATTACAATAGCAAACTGATAATGATACATGGAGATACCAGTGGGCAGAAGGGAACGTATAGCTGCGAAGGTGTAAAATGGAAGTGGAGATCGCAAAAGTGCTCTCCAATGTTTTGTTCCAACCGTATGAGTTTGTTCGTATGTAGGTGTCTTCAACCTGAAGATGGAACTAATTAGCAAAATCAGATAAGTTCAAGGGTGGAAGGGGCTCACGACTTTCACTCTGCACTTTCACACGGCTACTGTCTGTTCGCTCTTTGACATGATTTCCATCAGTCAGCCTGCGGAATCAGAGGCTGTAAGTGGTACAGGTGCGAAAGCAGCATATTAGCTCGTCTGACAGCCGGGAGTGTCATATCATACTACGGTGAAAGGAGATAGTTTCAGCTGCCTTAGACATTTCTTTTGTCAACCATCCACCTCCTGATGTGGACTTGTAAATGCTGCAAGGAACTGAGACTCAAAATCATACATGTATTTAATTAATTGAATTATTTTTTTTTTTTTTAGTATTTTTCCAAAATAAAAACAGCCAACTCTGGTATTTAATATGGCGTAAGTTTAATAGTGATGGGGGGAGGGGCATTGGTGTCGGGGGATGGTGGAAGCCATCTGAGACTAGGGCTGTCGCAGTGTAAATAATAATACTGCTTAATTGAAATGGCCACAATTCTAAATAAAACTTTCAGTTTGAATCCTATGACCCAGGGATGCTTTCGGCTTCGAATAATTGCATCGAGAGTTAATGCCAGTTTTCGCCAGCAATGCGGTTTCCATTAAAAAGAGGGAATGCACAGAGCTTACGGGACGATTCTATGATGTCATTGATATAAGACAAACAAACAAGGTGAGGGGTCCCTGACCTCTCTCTGAAATCCCACAATGCACCGGGACCCTTCCCAGGGACACACACTGACAGTCCAACATCTCGGCATTTTTGAGAGAAAAAAAATCTGCGCACATTCTTTTGCGCCAAAAGAAAAGGGCGGTTGAATGGCGGCCGTGATTCATTATGTGCGAGGCTTGAAACGCAACGCCTTCCAGAAGGCGAGAGAGAGAAAGGAAGACCGTGAGCGCTGCAGATCCGCTCAATGGCTCTGACAGCTGAGGAGCAAATCGACGAGACCCCCCCCCCACCCCCCCACCCCCCCTCCTTCCTCAGTCCTCCCTCCAACCCCGGCAGGCAAGACCGCGAGGGAAAGCATCGGTCGACCCCCTGGGCCGGTCGGCTGTATTACTTGACGTACCTGCAGCAGACAGAGAGGAGACAATGTTGGCGTGTCAGATGCGTTTTCACACTCCGCACGAGAACTCGCGGGAGCTCAGTGAAAGAATACGGGACTTACAAAAACAGAGCGCCATTCGCTCCTGTGTTTAATTAGGAGCGGCGTGGGGTGGGACCTTGTTCGTTTAAGAAAAGGGGGCAGGGTGGTCTGTGTGTGGCGAGTGGGGCAGGCGGGGGGGGAGGTTCACGAAATGGAGGCGGGAGGAGAATCCCATGGAGACGGCAAATAACCTTTTCCTTTGATTTGAGGAACGGGCATTGATCTGTGACGCTGTTTGTACTAGAAGGACTCTCAACACTGAGGTGCATTTCATCGAGTGCATTTGTTGTGTGTGTGTGTGTGTGTGTGAGAGAGAGAGAGAGAGAGAGTTAGAGTGTGGTCGTGTGTGTGTGTGTGTGTGTGTGTGTGTGTTAGATCATACACTTTGTGTGTGTACACACATAAGATGAGGCACTACGCTTCCTTAATGCTTTCCTGTGGTTTCCCAGGAGTGCACCTGCGACAATGTGGGATTCAAAAATCAGCTGTCAGTCTTCTTGAAAGGATAGAAACATTATGCTATGGGTTCGAGCCCTTATACCTGCCTGCGCTGAAGAACTCTCTCTCTCTCTGAATACTGTCATGTCTTCCCATGACACCGTCTCTGGTGGGTCAACTATTAAACCAGCTGTACACTTAAAAATGATACCATTCAGCGAGTGACACGAGTAACCATTGTGTAATTGAGTGTTTGAAAGTGTGATACTTCTGCCTACCACTCAAATTTGAACCAAACGATTATGTTTCTCAAACCTTATTATCTTTTAAATGTATTTATTTTGCTATTCAACATTCCAAGCAATTTAATGCTGAACTGTTTGAACCTAATAAATTACAAATTGTTATTTATGAGTATAACTTACTGACCTTTCCTTTGCCAGGGTTCCACTCTTTATAACTCTGTAAAGACAAACAGTAATATTTGCTGAACGCATTAATTTCTCACAGGTTAAGGTGAGATTTGAGAGGTAAAGCATCGTTGGGATTCATAGAATGTTACATGCAAACAGTACAATACTGTAACATATTATGCCACTAGTAGTACCTCGACTCTCATAATGACTCTATTTTATTATTATGAAATGGCAAGGTATCAAGCATAGCCTAGCCCTCGCGTCTCTCCCAGGGAAAAACATCAAAATGTATATTGACCAACTGAAAGTTATTCAGCCAATTTATTTATGGGCTATTTAAAATCTATGTTTCTTGAGTACAAGTTGGTCAACAATCCATGGTTTTCAGCAGGGCCATAAAATTTAATTGTCATATTACCATGCATTAACATTTAACTAACCTTTTGCACTAACCTTAAATTTGACCGTAAGAAAGCACAAATAAAGGATTTACATTATCATTAAGAGATAAATGAATCTGCGGATATATTTTAATGCTATTTGGTTCTTTTTTTTACTATGTATGCCCCTCGTATAAGCTGCTAATGTTGATCTGCGAAAGAACTGTTTATCATCTGCTGTGAATGTCACCACTGAACCAGCCGCCCGTAATTACATTTTCCTGTTCAGAAATATGGGCAAATTTAGCTTTTTTCTTGAAATAAATTAAATTGCTTGTTTTTATCTGGTAATAAGATTAAATTATTCACCTAGTTGCTCCTGATACAAATGTTGTGGTCCTGCTTTTGCTATTACTTTGGTCATAAATTTAGTTTTTTGAATTTCAAAAATGTATTTTTCAGTTACTGTTTGATATTATGGTTATCTTTAGCGTTCTTTCCATGGACATTCTGTGTGCAATTGCTGCCTGCATAAAAACTGTTTTAGGCAATTGGTTTCCTAGCTGCATTGCATCTTTTACACACGCTACTTTGAAATGATTGTTTTTCGCACTGTCAGCTGATCTCTGCACAGGCTTCCTCTTTCTCCCAAATTATGTAAACTAATGCATAGCTGTAGCCTATATTTTGATACCGCATCATATGTGAAGTCCAAAGAAATGGCCGCCATCGTTCATGCAAACCTTGTTGACAATGGAACGCTTGTAAATCAACGGCGGCCATATTTAATCTAGCCGTCCGGTAAACCGAATTCAACATGATATTGATGCAGCCTACTGTAACCCACGGTCCTTTATACTATAAGACGAATGGACTCTGCGTGCTTTGCTGCAAAGAGTCGGGACGTTGACACATGTTCAAAACTAATTCCATGAAACAAAAGCGATGGATTAAGCTGGAGGAGGTATTTTTATTTTATATGATACCCCTGAGAGGTCCTCTCAGATTGCTGACCAGAGCTAGTTAGAGGGCTCACATGAGATCGGTGGCTCTAGTTGTGCCCCTGGTGGCCTCTTTGCACTCGAGAATGTGAGATCTACGATGCTGTGCAGCTGGAAGAACGTGCGCGCCGAATACTGCGTCTCAACTGGGGCAGTGGGGATGGTGGCGTAAAGGTTCGGTGGGGTCACCAAAAGCAAAGGTGCAGTCGACCGTTCACTGCCGACCCGTGGGCCTCCAGTCTACACTGAATTTCTGGAGTAGGCCAATCATCACAGAAGAAACCATCAAACCATGCAGTTTTCATTTGTAGAAATAAATACATAGACAAATAAATAAATCATCAGAGACAAAACGTTTTTTCTCGGTCTTTTGCGTGGAAATGTTGCAGAGTTGAACTGCATTCAGAAAACCTTATCGTTCTGAAAAGAGATATATAATCATTTGTCTCAGCTTGATAATTCATCACACTTGTAATGTTATTGACATTTAGGCTAAAATCCTTCACTGCTCATCAAAGAATTTTGTTCAATAGAGCCAGTGCATGCCCTCTTATCCAATGATCTGTTGAAAAACATTTTTAAGAGCATCTCATCTTACAAAAATTATCCCTCGGTTTGAAAACAATGACATCTTACTGGGTCAAACCAACAACAACAGCAAGTAGAAACTCCTGGTACTTCCTTTTTTCCCCTCTAAATTGGCAGCTGGTATGTAGCAGACCAGACGTCATCTTTAGTGAAAAGGCAATCACTGGAGCCTTGTTTGGGCTTTAAACCTTTGTGACCACTGGCTTGTCACCCTTCCCTCTGTCATGTTTAACTAAGACCAATGGCCACTCAATGCAACATCCATCAGTGTTACTCTGGAGCAGTGACAGATCATGTCCCCTCTGGGAGTTCAAGACATCTGGATTCCTCTGGCCTTGCTTATTGATGGCAAACACCCTTAACAACAGCTGGGCAGTGGGAACTTAAGGCCTTGATAAATCATTATGCGCCGTCCTTCTGGCCTGTTTTTATCCCGTTTTATCTTGAAGCAAATGTGTACTTAACTGTGCTGATGTTTCTTCGTCCATGAGTCTGCACTTTTCTCGGTCTTTTACGCAAGAAATGAAATAGAGGAATCCTCACTGTGAAATGTGGTTACATTTGTTTATAAATACAATTTTTTACTTTTCAGCTCAGTAGCGCAGCAAAGTGAAATGAAACACTGATTATGGGAATAAACTGCTAACTGTCCATTTTAATTTGTGGGTATTTGCATTCATCTTGGGAGATATTCTTAGGACTCATCCATGCCTGGTTTGTTCTTATCCGGTGTAATCCATATTTTGTCACTTACTGTGTAATTGAAGACCACAAAGGAAAAACGAACGGAGTCCAAATTTTGCATTTTTGTATATTTTTTTTTTAAGATTATTTTTTGGGGATTTTTCCCTTTATTTGACAGTTATATAGTGGAGATAGACAGGAAGGTTGGGGAGAAGAATGGGGAAGACATGCGGCAAATGACCCAAGCCGGAATCGAACCCGGGTCGCCGCGAGAAGGACACAGCCTTTACGGTGCGCGCGCTTAGACCGATGAGCCACCGGGGCACCTGCATTTTTGTATATTTTATATATTATATATTATTATAATCATTATAATAATAAATAATAATATTATGTATTATTGAAATATTTTATATTTTTGCATTTTTTTTGAGTGCTTGGTTTCAAAGATCGTTTTGAATTTTTAATTCATCATTTCTCCACAACGTGAAAATGTAACTGATCATTTTTTCATTGTGGTCTTCAATTGTAATTTGCATTTTATTCATGAGCATTACATTTTTACCTTTGCTCCCATAAATAATGGACTAACTGAGGTTAGTTAGTCAGTTAGTTAGTTAGTTAGTTAGTTTAGCATGTTTAGCTGTGACCTGGTCTTTTTCGTGCCTAGTTGACGGCATGTTTTGTTGTACGTAACAGCTTCAGAAGAACTGTTGCTCTAAGGAGGTTCAGCCCAAACAACCATTTACCGTTGAGGCCCAAATGACTGTTCTGGAAGCCCTCTATGGCTTGCAGGCCTAATTTTGGTGCCTCTCTCAAGAGTGTGTGGTAAGTCATTGGGGCCTTCATGCAATAGCTTGCTTGTCTATGACACATCTGTGCATGTCTGTGCAGCATCAGTTGCCTGTCGGTGGCGTGTTTGTGACATTCCTCTTGCATGTCTTATCTAATGCGCTTGGTATCATTTTGAACTGGTCTAGTGCACTGCTTGAAAACAAGAGGTTGGAATCGTCAAGTAATGAATCCCCAGTTGGACACTGTTTTGACCAAAGAGTCTCCAAAGATTTTTTCTGTTGGACGTAGTATGCATATTTTATTTTTTATAATTTATTTATCCATATTTATTATCGATCCAACAACCATTTTGAAGAAACTTTATCTTTTCATGTTCAGATTGATTCCATATCTTTTAAAAAAATTGTACGTTGTATCTTATTCTCTAGTAGGCTACATCCGCACTCCAGGAACTGTGAGTGGTACGCATATCTCCACTGGGAGAACTGCACACTGCTTTATGTATCAACCAGCTTCTGCCCTGTTCTTTTTTCCCTCAGTGTGAGGTCATCGCCACTCCATCTTTGAGCCCTTGGCACCTGCACAACTCACTTCCCCCCCTCCGCTCCCTGCATCCACAGTGTTATGTGCAAGGCTTTCTAGCCTAGCGATAGCACAGAAGCTAACAAAATCACCAGTGAAAATGACGCAGAGATCAGAGCTCGCTAACTGCCTTTTATGGGGTGGGGGGGGGGGGGGTTGCTGCTCTAATGGGCCAATCATATCCCTGTCTCCCCCCTTCTCTCCATCACCGGGGCCTGGAGAACAGAGCATAAGGGCCAGGAAATTAAATGTGTGATTCTGCAACATGCACTGAAAAAACAAAAGCTCTCATAATTAACCCAGCGACAGTTATTAGCTGAATTATTTTTACAGGGAAGTCGTATTCTATTTGCACAGCTGGAATGCAGCCTATGATCATCTCGTCCTTCGAAAGTGTGACAATCTGACTATTACCTAATGAGTCTAAGCAGCGCTTGGGTAAATAAGTTCACAGGAACATGTTACTTTACCAATTATTTGGAAGATGTTCATGAATTAACTGGAATATTTTTCTTTACCTATTAATCTCAGTATTCAACCTCATTAAATTGAATGCGCATCACTTTACAAATTAATAGAATAGTTACATTTCCAATTAGATGGTTCTGCTTCCGCTCTGGCTTTGCTTTGTTATTTTTCAGATTAGCTTGAATATTTATATTCTTATCAACTGAATTATGCCACCTCACCAATTCATTTGAATATTTTCCCTTGTTAGCCCAGTTACTGTATGTTCTGTTAAAAATTAATGGGAGCATCTTGCAATTAGTATCATTTTTGCTGCAAGTCTGAATTAGCGTTTATTATGCCTTGAATTTGTATAGCACTATTCATCTCAGGATATATCTTATATTCAAAAATAAAAGCAGGAAAACTTAATTAAAACAATATCCATGTGTAGTACTCACCTGGTTGATCAATGGCTGCCATTTTGTGTCTACATCTTTAGTGGCAGGAAGGAAAAAAATCATCTGTGCGCATATGAGTGTGTGTGTGTGTGTGTGTGTGTTTCACTGGTGTGTTTGGCTCGCCAGTGTGCATTGTGCTCTGCTCCCAATGCCTCGCCAAAAGCTGATAAGTAACACAAAAAGCAACTGTTCTTGGGTATCAGGGACCCAGGGGAGGTACTGGTCCTGCAGGTTAAAGCTGTTAACAACTTCCCCATCCAGCAGTCATTAATGTTCAGTACCAGGAAGGCACTTTACCCCTCTGTTACCGCTGCCAATAACACTGGGCCCCACTGTGCACTCAGCAATGGAGGAGCTCTCCAGACGAGCACTCCTCGAGTCCCTGGCACCGAGACTCGGCACCCGCTGCCGGAAAAGCCCCATTCAGAGCCCAGAAAAGAGCCAAGCGCTGCGGAGAGACGGAGCAAACAGGTGAACGGCCGCACAGGCAGCGAGTGCCTCTCCATTTGGCTTCTTTATAATGGGTAATAAGATCATAATACAGACGATTTCTGGCCTGAAGCACAGCTACTGACTCTTGGGGAATCCTGAATTAGTGGCTATTCTCCTTTTCTTCCTCACACAAATCACTAATGCTAACATTTTTGGTCAGTTTATTTACCATTATATGTACTATACATACTGATATAAGGCAAAATTAGGCAAAAGCTGGTGGAGATTTCTGGGAAAAATGAAAAGATTTCTGAAGTGTAATGGCATGTGGCCATGCACTGTTTCCCTGCAGGCAGTCTGACGCAGTCCAGAGAAAAGTTTTCTTTCAATCTGAAGGTTTGAATCTTTTGCTTTTCTTTCAATCTTAAGGTTTGAATCTTTTGCACACTTTGCCTTGGACTCAAACTGTTTTTATCAGCATCCGATTTAAAACCTGTACTCGTTTCAACAGCAACATATTTCAATTAACTGGTGAGTTCACTAATCATTAAGTTTAAAAAAAAAATGAAATAGTACCTCAGAAGGTTCAATATTAATCACTGGGGTTGAATCCAACGAGTTTAATAATTTGTATCTTTTTACCTTTTGCAAGATATTTATTGATTCCCAAATTATATAGCAACAATACTTAGGAACTTTGTTCCTTAAAGAACAAAAAGTTATCTCCACTGTACCTGTATCTGTGAGTGTAGGGAGAGAATGTTGCATTCACCTTCCTGTATACAGCCTGTTGCATTCTAGCGAGCCGTCCGCACGACTTCTGCCGATGCAGCGAAATAAGCTATTTGAGGCCTTTTAAAAGCAGCTCCTGTGTAATAATTACACATGATGGGGTTGAAGGGAGGAAGGCAGCAGTAAAAGGCTTTTCACATCCTTTCAAGTCACCGGTGATACATCTTCTGCGCCCCTCTGTATTACTGAGAACCAAACCTCATTTGGCACCACATCCATCACTATTCTGTCGAAATTGGTGACAGAGCACATTCTATTATTGCCGTAACTGACTCTGGAACAGTTTGTAAGCCCCGCACCCTCCCCCTATTCAGTGGTCTCTCGCTACTGAAAAAGATGGGTTGTGCCACAGACGGTACGGTGAGGCTTGGTTGGGGCGGGGGGAAATCGGTGCCTTTTTTTGACCTGACTCCGCGCCCCCCTGCCCTCTGCCACCAATAGGAACAGGGTGGTGTGTCACAAAGTTTTGGGGGGTTGCTGGCCTGACCTCCGATTCAAGAATAGTATGCTGTCAAGAATTTGTTTGCAAAACTGAACCCACTTCCATCCTTCAAGGGGCCTGTATCGTGATACAGGGTCAAGAAGTTACCCTCTAAATCTTGAAAAATGAAATTGAATGAAAAGAGACGTAAATCTAACTTGGTAGTACCTCTTCACGATGCTTGCCCCGGTCTGTTCATTGTATGTGAGAAGGGCAAGGAAAGGCGAGACAGAACTGTAGTACATCAGACTGTTACTCCACTGGACCCAGTACCTGTGGACCTGCAGACAAGAGAAGGTTGCTTCTTTTATATTGTCATTAATGTGCAAGTCTCATACACAAAGCTTCTGTAGAGAGCAATCATTGCTGCAACACCAATCACAAGCACTAGTAATTTCCTGAGAAATAATGAAACATGAAATACAAGCACTCCAAAGAATTGTAATTAAAAATTAAATAATGAATATGAAGAGGCTTAATTGGATTAATTTTAAACATAATTGTACTGTATAACCCTCATGTCTACTTTGCTTTCACTTTGAAAGCAGGTAAGCAAACATGAGGAGGCTGTGGGGTAATTAATTACAACATATTAACTCCAATGAGCACCAACAGGATGAAACTAATGAAAAAAAACATGTAATCATTTAAATAACAATTTTGCCAACTTTATTCTGTTTACTTATGAGTTTCGTAACAAGCATTTACTTTTGATGAGAACTGTCTGCAAGCTTTTTCGGTAGGTAAATTCTTTGTTTCTCCCGAAGTCTAGTCTTACATAAACAACACTGAAGAAATTTTTGTTCCCCTCCTTGGAGGGCGATCTTTTAAAAAGAAGCTCTGACTCTGATGGTCTGCTGAAAAGTCCCTAAAACTAACTGCAGTCTCTCCACAGCCAGGAGAGCAGAGCCTTTAGACACGCACACCCCAGGCCCATTCGCCTCACAGGAGAACTTTGGCTCTTCCCGGCTCCCAAAAATGGAAAGATGCCAGACCTCTCTCGCACGGGGAGGGCCGGTTGCGCGATGAGTTCAGTTTTTTACCTCGATCAGCTCGGCCCACTTGCCCCTCGCTCGACAGCTGTAGCGATCTGCATCTGAGCGCACGCCAGGGGCGAAAAAAACAAACCGCTCGCGATTTACGGAATCATCTGGATTTTAATAGCCGCTGTTGTTTTCCTCTCTCAGATCGGGTTGTTTCTTTATTTTATTTTTTCTTTCAGGTGTCAAAGTTTCCCTGCAGCCCCGGGCCTCCAAGAGCAGTAATTGGCCTGCAGAGAGCTGGCGCCTCTCCCTCTGAGTTCCCACCGCATTTGTTGTTGTGAACTTGGAAGGCCTTTGCTGGAAGAGCAGGCTCGCAGGTTCCCAGTGCCTGCGATGTACTGAGCTGGAGTTGGCGTAGTGCTAGCAGCCGCCTGGCACTAAAGTTCTTCATGCACACTCCGTGTTTTTATTTTTTTTGGAGGGGGGGTGGGTATGGGGGGGTGGGGGAGTTGGGTGGGCAGTGGTGCAATAACCTCATCCTGGACTGGAGATGTTGATTGCTAATTAGTTTTGTTGTGGGATGCACACTGGCTGAACCGAAGGGGCTACACTTGTTGACCTGCGAGAGAACTTGCATTAATGGGGAGTAATTGTCTTTTAAAAAAAATAGAACTGTGGGAAGCTCAGCGGTGCAGGAAGTTGAAGTGGATGCTATCGGGGCATAACTGTACAAACTCTGCTTATTTTTCCTTTCCCGGTTGTTGCCGTGCCATAGAAATTTCGTCTGTGTGGGAGGTGCGAGGGGGCCACGTTCCAGACCTGATATTATTATGAGATGTCTAAAATAATTAATAACATTGAAAGCTTGTAAAAACTTCTGCATCGCTGAAATGTTCTGAAAGGGAATTTTTCCCTATTGTTGGCTTTTCTCGGTTGAAACAGGGCCAAGTTGTTCTCTTGCACCTGGCCTTCCCAAAGAAAGGCATTTCAAGTTTTCCGAAGAGCCGTTCAGCTTTTCGACAAGTATGAGTGTGCCCATTGTGTGAGTAATTTTTAGTTTTTCTCTAAAAGCATATCATGTTGAACATTTCTGTTTTAGTTTACTGGAATACTCTTAATATGTATGGCCTGGCAAGTGAACACACACACACACACACACACACACACACACAAAAGCTGAATCTAAACTGAAAATGTATTTTTATGTCCAAAGTCACCCGGTCCAAGGTCCAGCGTTGGGTCCCCCCTCACGACTTAATTAACATTAGCGCACTGCCTGAATCCAAGCAATGAGGGGATTCGCAGGCCCTTGTATACTCTCCTGACCTGTGGGAGAGAATTTTTCAAGCCGTTGGTTTTAAAGCTAAATTCTTCACGTCCCAGTCATAGCAGAAAAGGACAACCCCAAAATAATTTTCATTGTTTTATCATTGTTAACACATCCTATGAAGATACAAATACTAAAAATCTTTGTGTCAAATTCTCCATACTTTCTGACACTTCATAATCCAATTTAGCCAACAAGAACAAATACCACTCATTTTAAACGTGCTCTGAATTATTTAACGCAGCGCACCGACCCATATTTTCATTTTAAAAGAATTAAAAAATACAACAAACTATTATCACTAAAAGCCTAGACTATGTGCTTTATCGCCATATTTACTTCAAAATGGAGAAAATGATTTATTTGGCTGGGGACTATTTTCAGGAAGTTTGGTGCCATGCTTTTGTATACATTAGATGTCATTGTGAACAGGCAAGCTGACAGAGCCTATGAGTGGCCATTGTAGGCTGTAGAAATTAGCCACCTTAGCCTTAAGCAGTGTTTTGAATGCTTTTGTGACTGATAAAATATGCATGTCAGTACATTCAACAGCATGCAGTACGGAGCATCCGCATTATCTTCCTTGCTAAAAGTTTGTCAGGACCGGTATTACTTTTCACGTAGTAGCTTTAATGCTATAAAGTTGTTTCAGTAAAAAATACGATGTTCCGGTTCCTAGTAATGGTGAATTATGTGGACTGAAGTAACAGTATGCCTCTTTTGCTTGTTTAAACATGTTTTTAAATGACAACAGTATTCAAATGACTTCCGTTATGGGGGTCTCGGCTGGTTGAAAACTTAATGTTCGTGGAATAAATCTATTGAAAGTAGAACAAAAAATATTATCAGGATTGGTCATTTGAAAGTGCTTGTTGGTGATACAGCAAAAATGAAATGTAATCCTTAAAAGGATTATGTAGACAATGAGGCCTCGAATACCGCCGTCTAGCAGCTTTACCGGCCACTGCTCACTTCCTGTCCCTGGCTTGATGCCCGTGGAGCCTTCGTTTGAAATCGCCTGCACGGCAGCTGTTCTGTTTCAGGTGTGGTCGAAGTTAACACACCTCCTCTCCTCTCCTTACTCTAAAGCAGGTGCTACAGGGCTGTAACTTCCTCTGTTTTGATGATTTATTTTTTTCAAATCTTATTTTGCCAGTAGGCCTTATTAGATATCTATGAAGGAGGCTCACTCAAACAAGTTTTCACTCCGACTCATCATGTGACGCTCTTGTGACACTCTGCCCAAATTTTGATATCGAGGGCTGACTGCAATAAACAGTTATGTCCAATATATAACATCTGGACCTAGCTGTTTATTGCAGTCAGCCCTCGATATATGGACACTTCTTGTTCCTGGTTATCTTATTTATTTGTTAAACAATAATTAAATTATGATACTTCAATTACAGTTATTAAAGTATACATTAGTGAACCGGGGGAGCTTGTGATGAAGCGTTCTCACCACAGTCACATGACCTGAACCCTATTGAACATCTGCGGACCAATTAAACTGTGAAAAGCCTGAGACATAAGTAACAGATCAGAATCAGCAGATCATCTACAGGAAGAGTTGAGAAAGTTCCAGAATGAAAGGGAAGATAAGGTGTTGCATGAGCTGGTGAAAGCAGTGCCAAGCAGAGTAAACACGGTAATCAAGGTGACAGGCAGAACATACCAAGTGCTAACAAAGTTTTGACCTTCAATAAATATAAAAACACACTTATTTTACTTAAATTAGCAAAAAAAAAAAAAGAAAAAAATGTGTTTTCTTGAATGTGAAGTTGTAACCGAGTATTATGAAAACTAGCCAGGAGTTGGTAGTGTCCTCTTCCTTGTGATCCCCTCTGTGACTTTTTAATATCTGTTAAACTTGCTTGCAGACACGTTTCCATGTAACAGAAATCCAAACCTAAGCTTGATCTGCTTTCTTAAACTGGCCCTTTGAGTTGTCTATTCCCCTGCTGAAGTTGTTTACCACACTGCTTCATTGCTATAGATCTGCTTCATATTATAATGTTTTATTTAACTCTACAACAGGATGAAAATCGAAATATAATCCTAATCTTTGCTGCAAAAAAGTTTAATGCTACCTATGACATGGCACATGGCATGGAGGTGGCTTCATTCCTCTGCCACTGATACTTTACAGAGGTGAGCCTGAGCTCCCCAGCATCCAGGCTCCACAAGCGGCACCTTCGGCCGTCGCTCACGCTAAAAGAGAACCACTATGACCCTGTCTGCCCAGGCCGTGACTCCGACTCCTGCTCTGACTGAAACTGCTGGCGCTGTCGGGGAGACAAGTGTCAAACAGCCAGTGATAACGATAATGATGACTACAGGCCTCCCGTTCCGCTCGTTTCAGACGCGTACCTATTAACACACACCTGTCAGTGCATTAGTGAGAGGGAGAGAGACGGAACGCAGCTGGAGACAGGGTGCCTGGGTGAGAGAGAGGGAAAGAGAGAGGATGGTGGCTGATGATGGCTTTCCTGACAGACTCAGAATGTAAGCAGCTGCCTTCCACTGGCTGCCAGCATAATATGGGTGTTAACATGATGGACTTTTCAAAACAGAGCTCACTAATGATTTGTCTTCGCCTGGGCCGTGCGGGTGCGGACCCCCCTAGTAGAGAGGAAATCCAGGTTTCTGTCTGTGTGCGTAATGTGATGAGCAGCTCTTGCAGGTCCAGTTCAAGTTTCTGCAGTCCTCCGTGAAAAGTGGAAAAAAAAACTGTCTCTGAACAAAAACAAGGCCAATATTTGATAGGCTGTTCCTATCAGCATCAAGCTATTTGATGCCCGCATCACAAAGCTCGCAGATCAATTATAAAATCCCATCCCATATCCTGCACTAATGTGATAATGGACAGTCGTAATGACAGTTTGTGAATCGAACATTTTCCGCAATAAAAATAAAGCACCTACTAACGCATTTTTGAGACAAAATAGGCCAGTGTAGTTATAGTGGGAAAACAAACGACTTGCATGTGAAGTTATTTTGATTTACTCTGAATGCTTGGTTTGGATGAATATAGGAATAAAGCCAAAATGTCGATTGGCTTCTCAATCCCACAAATCAGTACAAAATCAGGGACGATTCAGCCAATTTGGCCCAATAAACAAAGCTGGCAACTCATTTGCAAAAAAAAAAAAAAAAAAAGACAATCGTGTTTAGTGAAAAGACAACTTTGCATGGATCTTTCAATCTCGAATGTTGAGCAGGTCCTCGATCCTCGAAAAACGCAGTTACATATTTATCTCTCAAATTTAAATGTGCTTTCCCCAGAATTAAGCACAATGCATATTAAGGGAAATCACATTCTCATTGCTTAAAAATTAAACACCTACTGGGCCACATCAGAGACGTATGTTTTACTGAAATGATCGACAATAAAACAGCTGACGTATATCTTTCTAATTGGAGCCACGAGGAAGTGAAAGCAGCGTGATGTAACTTTAATCATCCCAAATTAGAATATCGATGAACGTAATTACAAAAGATTTTGATTGTCTCGTTTTCTCCGTTCCAAAAGGCCCGTTCCAAGCCTCTCGCTTAATACATATTTGTTTTAGAAGAGTGAAAAAGACGATTATAGTAATATGGGTCACAGCGGGAAGCCGAAAACAAGAATAAGAGATGTTGCCCAAAATTCAGATAATGCTCTGGCATACATGTGGATCTTGAAGTACGCTCAATTTCTTCGGTTATTTATAGCCGTAAATTTTGCTAAATTTCGGGGTAGGCATAAATGTATAGGTTAAAATGACGAAAAACGGGAATCATTTGCCCTATGGTACTATCGGTAGGCTACATATGGGCTGTTAGTCATAGGCCTACATTAACTCAATTTATGTCAGCGACAATTTAAAAGCCTGCATCTAAGATATAAGCCTGTCGATACAAGCCCCTGCCATTATGAAAATATAAGTGATATTGCATTGGGCGGAGTTCCGTGGTAAATTCCGGAGGGAGAAATATATTTACGAGAAGGAGGGTAAGGGTATAAACATTAGCCCAGTCTTTGTCTGCTCCCTGCAACTTACAGAGAAACCGCCAAACTCAAGAAGCACTTTATTAGACGGGAGGGGGGTCGAGGGAACCCGGGGCTGAGTATTGATCGAGGTTGCTGGACCATCCACAGCTGCACTTTCTCTAAATTTCTGACAGTAAATACGGCACTTTGAAGTTTGGAGGGGGGGTTGGGTTAGCTATCCCCAGTCCCGGATCGCACAGGTTTCTCAGCGGAGTGAGAGTAACAGAAAAGATCAGTGAATGGACCGTTAGGGAAACGGTACTGTAGCCTACTCACTCCACCCCTGCAGCCTACAGAATCTCTATAGCTAATTTTCGTGGAGCTTTTCTTCAAATTCTATTGTATTGAGGCGAATGGAGGGAAGCCAGGCCGCATAGGTTACTGTAAGTAATATTCCCAGTGCGTGCCGTTATAGCCTACTACCTGTTGGCCTACAGACTTCTACAATAGAAAAGCACATTCATATTGTCAGAATTAACTTTGTTTATCATGCAAATCAACCATGGCTGTATAATTAAATTAATATTCGGTTCAATACAGCCTTTAAGGAACCATCTAATTGAATGATGATGCTTCCATTAAAAATATGTTTCACGAAACAACTTTTTTCCCTCATCCTAACAAATTGCCTCCAAAACACATGCACAGCAGGTGCATGGGACTCACTACAGCTCCTAGGAACAAAATTTGTTTTTCTCCGAGAAGACAGCGCAGTCTAATTTTTAAAGGCTTGTTACTCAGTGTTTACTATCCTGTCTTAACTGAGCTCATGTGTAGCTGCGCGCCTCTTCCAAACTCAATCCCTAAATTTTATGAACAAGAAAGACAGCAGAACGATGACTCTTGACTGGACACAGTTCTCTCTGACTGGTTGCACCACTTTACAAGGATGATTACTACACATTTACCTTCCCTGGAAGCTATTCCATTTTCTTCCTGGGGAAACTAACGCGAGGGGATGGTGGGGTGAGAGATACAGGTAGATGGGTGAGCGCAGTCAGAGTATTTGACCCAAGAAACATTTTCAGCATGCTTGTAACCTCATCTCTATGCAATGGCTCAATTTCCAATTGGAAAATCCTACCCAGCTCACTTTGGGGAAGCATGGAAAAACCTATATCCCATTCATTGCGTGCCGCCGGCCATTTGTGGTCTTGGGAAAGTGGTCTGCATCTTGCGCTGAGTGCGCAGTTTTAAATTGTGGTTTTTAAGGACCTTTGTTGATTCATCCCAGTAGAGAGATGGCTAACGATAGTGGATAGATTATCCTCTGTGCTGGTAGAGGGAAGGATAGGTCAGACGTACCTCATACTGTTAAAAACAAACACTGGGACAAATATTCGGAGTACTGGACTTGGAAAAGTATGCCAACAATATTAATGACTTACATTTATCACAAGCTGTGCAGGCAGCTTGATATCCATCACTACTTGGGCATGCAGCTTGCATATCATGTAAATGAACCAGAAAATAGTAATTTGTCAATTAATAAAATGCAAACAAATGAAAGTTATGGTACTAATATTTCAGTGATACTGTGTATTATCACATAGCAATGATAATAGGTCATTTATATTCCTGTGTTCACAGTATTCTGTCAGTTACCCTCAGTAGTCTTTCCATGGGTTGCCCAAAAAGATATTTATCCCTTGGGGGAACTAGTGTCACCCATTTTGTGTTCTTTTTGTGCTCCATTGTGATATCTTTGCAATGACATGACTCTGTTCCATGTTTTTACTCCATGGCTAGATTAGTTATTATGGTCGTTGAACTTAAATAGCAGCTGTCAAAAATAAGTGAATACATGAATGAATGAACAAATGAATAAATAAAATGACCATTGGCAGTCATAAATATGGCTGCAAGCAGCAGTGAGAGGCCGAGCAATCGAACTCGGCAGATTCCCCATAACAACTCGATGTGAGCTTGTTAAAAGCATAGCTGTAAACACGGATAGCAATGTTTATGTGAATCGAGCAAAAACTGAGCTATGAGCTCATGTCCTGTTTGGGTTGTTGCCTTCAATTTCGCTGTGATAGATAAACTGGTTTGAAAATCTTAAAGTTTTGTGTGGCTTAGTCTGAAGAGTATCTTTAGGGTGTGTTGAATGCTGGTTTATCCAGGAAATCCATTACCTCACTTTTGAAAAGTGGGCATGTGGTTCAAAGGTTACTTTGACCCATTGGGGGTGCTAAAACACTCGAGGCGGGCACATGCAACTTGGTGAGAAGAATCAGGGAGCTGTCTCCAATTGGAGTGCCAAATTAAAAAAAAAAAAAAAATGACTGTACAATGCAATGCACTGCCGTAGGCACCCTCGCCAGAAGAAGAGGAAGATGATTATGATAATGATGATGAATAAGAAAAGGTAGAAATATTTTGGCTGACTAAGCCTCTTTGGTTGGCCCCCAATTATAAACATGAGACCAAAAGGTAAAAATGGCCATCCTTCCACTTTAATGCTCTCTGTATGTCCTGTATTTTACACATTATTTTAGTGTTAATGATGGAAGGGGTGTTGCGCAGTTTTCAGTGCCAAAGCTTGGAACTCTTGGCCCGGTGAGAGAGTATTACTGTGTTCTCTCCTTTACAATGAAACACGAGGATCTCTGCAGCTCAGGAGCCTCCAATGCTAAGAGCTCCTACCACCTTTCACCCCACGACTGCTGTTGCATTTTTGGGGAACCATGATGAGAGGTGATCATCGAGCATCATCTCCAGTTTTGATGATTATGGCCCCCTGTTTTGGCCACCCAACCCCCACTTTTACCAAAACCTTGTCATGCTTCATAAACTACTACGGCGTAAGTAGACGTAACGGGTGACCTGATGTTTTCCATTTGCATGTCTGTTCCATCTCTGGAATCTATGGGCTCAATCTATAGTATCCTTGGAGAGTTTCACATAACACGAAAACAAACACATCGACCACAGCATCGGAATAATTGAACAGCTTTTGACAACACTTCACAGGGATAAAGTGTTGTTTTCACCTAACATCAGGAGGAAGAAGACCATTGTTTTGCACAGAACATTTGTGTGTTTCATTCTGAGAGCAAAAAAACGAAAAAAAAAAAAGATTTCAGGTGCTCTTATTGATAAGCATGGACACTTATCTTATAGGTGTACAATTACAGCAGTGTTTCTTAGATCCTGATAGCAAATCCACTGCAGAATAATAGCGATCATCAGGGGGTTGAGGGGGAAACACTCCCCATGTTGCCAATCTTGCCTTATTCTAGGGGAAGAGGGTTAGTCATCGACGGCGCTGAAGTTTTGCACAACAAAAACACCCGGCCATTTTCCTCTCAGGGCGAGAGTGAACAATGAAACAGCCCGCAGTGTGACAGCCAGGTAAAGCTCGAGAGAGCGTCGATCCTCTGCAGAGAACGCCGGCCCGGGAGCTTGTTTGTGGCAAACAGCGTGAATAGCGCACAGCGGTTGAAGCTCACCGAACAGCTTAATGACCGCACTTCCCGACGCCGAGTGTGTTTTCTACACGTCGCGGCTGAACCTTTCCTGCTGAAAACCGCCACCATGCTGGTTGATGGGAGCCTTGGGAACGAGGCAGCTTCAGGACTACGTAGAAAGAATGCTAACGATTGTGCACGTAAATGCTAAAAATGGACAGGGCAAAAAAAAAAATTCCCTTGTTGTGCATTACAGCAGTCCTGCAAATGAGGTTGTTTGTGAAACAGGAAGACGGGCATGTGCACTTGGAAGGCGGATTGATTTCCAGCACAGACACAGTGATGAGCGCATTTATATTCCCAGCCCATGGCTCCTGACCCAATACGAGACACACAAAACCAGGCCTAGACTGAGACAGATGGTAAAATATTCAGCATTAAAACTGAGTGTGCGTGCGAGTCTGTGCGTGTGGGTGTGTGTGGGTTGGTGAGGATGCGTTAGGTGTGGTCCTTACAATGAAATGTGATGGACAGAGTTAGTGGTGTGTATGTGTTTGTGTGTGGGTGTGCATGCATGTGCATGTACGAGTATATTTATGGCTGGGTCCAATGAATAGTGGTGCTCAGTGTATGTCCCTGTTTATGTACGTGTGCGTGTCTATGACCACGAGTATTTGTATATGCAGATGAAGGCACTTGGATTTTAGCGGTTTAGGTGTATGATGGAGAATCGTGGGCGTTGGATGCCTGTGAATCACCATGTTTATGTGCGCATGTACAGTATTCATGTGTGCGCATGTACGGGCGTATGTGTGCGTGTTTACGCTTGCATGTGCAAATGTGCCCGCTGATGCAGTGTGGTCTTTGCGGTTTAGCTACATGGTTGAGAACACCGGCCGCTGGATTTGTTTGGGTGCATCTCCAGTAGCCGGTCAGAGGGTGCAGGATAGCAGCTGGGGGTAGGAGGGGTCCAGGGAGGGCGTCAGACTCACACTCTGCTGATAGAGACGTCAGAGCCGCTCCAGTAATCTCAGGACAGCCGGGGCCCCGCGGGGGCCCGATCCCAGGCCCTCCAGCACGCTCGTGTGATGAGAAGGACCACCTCTACCACCCAGCTGGGGGGAGGGGGGGTGGTTAGATTGGGCTAATCAAAGCGGGGAAAAAAACCTCCCTATCTTTTCACTTTTTTATTTTGAGGAATTACAGAAATCTCCATGGAAATTAGCATGAAACACTTTATAATCTGCTGCCTTTCACTGACGATAAGGGTCAGCGGTTGCCCCCTCTTCTCGCCTCCCTCCCTCCCTCTGTCTTTTTCTCTCTCTCTTTCTCCTCACTTTGTCCCTCCTTCATTTTTTATTGTTTTTTTTTGTGTTTTCTCTGAGTATCATAATGGCCTGTGCTGCTCATCTCTTTGCATCGGTGGAGTGCCTGAGAAGATAAGCCCTTTAGATTCCGGGCTGAGGTTGACCAGCAAAGGGCAGGGTGTTGCCCTCTGAAGTGCCACAGGTTCAAACTTCACTGAGAGCTCTGAGGTGGGGGGTTGGTTCGAGAGGGTCCAGCTCCCTCAGAAAAAGATTGGACAGACTCATCGGTGCACAGACTTCATGCCTTCCACACAGGCTTAATTATTGAGGAACTCTATCAATAAAATACCATGCACTCCATACATTTGGTAAAAATTTGTCAAGAATGTAATAATAATATATGGTGGGCAGTTTTCAGCCTCCCCAACCCCACTGGTCACCTGGACAGTCTGCACATACATACAAACGCAGCACTTGTAGAAAAAAATAAGGCCACCACTTGTAAACTACATAAGGTATTGTGTCTATTTCTCTCTCTCTCTTTCGCACACACTCACGGACACACACATATGTGAGTGTGCATACACACATATCATGAAGATGCATTCCATTACACCAGCATGTTAACAGATTGGGTGAACTGACTGTAGTTATAATTTTGTTTCCTTACACTGAAGACAAACTTCTGTCTATATTTCACAAAGCCTGTTTCAAAAAAGTAATGGCTCTTAATTTGATCTTTGCCCAAGCTTGGTTTGTTGTGCAAATGCATGACAACTATTTTGCTAATATATCAAAAAATGAATTATTTGAAAATTCTTTATTAGGGGAGACTGGGGTCCGATGAGCCATGTCACTACTTTGCGATCAATCGATGACAGAGCTGCTTAAAATAGGTCAAATATTTGACCATTGACTGATGAGTCATGGGGATAAATGAGCCATATCACTATTTTGCCTATTTTAAACACCTTTGGCATCGATTGATCGGAAAATAGTGATATGGCTCATTGGTCCCCATGGCTCATCGGACCCCAGTCTCCCCTACCCTTTAGTAAAACCGACGCGCAAATGACTCTTGATAGTTCTGAACGAATGCTTTAGGGGCATGATAATAACGTGAGCAGATTAAAAGAATAGTTTTTTTGCAATATCAGAAAGATTCCTGGTACCCAACGCCTTCTTGCGCGCTTCGTGACATTACGCACTGGCACGCCTCAGTGTGGCAATAAGTAGGCTAATCGCTGTCACTCGCGCACGTAGGATCATTTTCGTTTGCGCGCTCTCCATCAAAGGCACAATGAAGTATGTCGGGCATTTGACACAATTCCTTAGAGCTCACGTGCATTCTGTGTTAACACACGTTTGGGATCTAATGGGTTTTTTTTTTTTTTTTTTTTTATCACAGAAAGACAGCCCGATAGATAGATAGATAGATAGATAGATAGATCTCAAATATAAGTTGATGCTTGAGGTTTAATTTTAGGGTTTTCCCCAGTAAACAGTCTTCAGTTGGCAAGATGCGTTAGCCGTGCACTGAGGATCGCTGTTACTGTAAGGGCTTGCACTACTTCGTGCATGTCAGCAATGCAAAAGATGGGCTTTTAGGTGAACCAACTTCTGTGTGAAACAATACATACATACCCACGCATGTACTCTCGCGTTCATGCGTGCGCACGCACAAACACACCACACCAGCACCACCGGCAAAGGCTGCGCCGAAATACCTGTCCCTTTTACCTCAGGGGCTTGTGTACGCTTCTGTATTTAAACTTTTAATTTTGTTGCAATGGTTAATTTCATTATAAAACAATGGTTTTCTTGATTGGTGCGCCCATATCTCACGCTGAGCACGAGCCTCTCATGAGGTCTTCTGTATGGCCCGTCACACGCACTCAATTCTCCAAACACGTTGAAATTGCACGGTCTCAACTTATATTGATCACTTTGAATGTATAAAAATGAATGCATAAGTATGTACTTTAAATGCATAATTTCCAAGCATTTCATGCAAATTATTTGCGTCTAAAGAATAAATAAATAACCTGATTTCAAAGCATGGGTCTTGAATACAAAAACTGACAGATTTGGAGCATATGAAAGCAGCCAGCAAGTTCAGTCCTGTGAACTTTAGAGTGGGAGCTTTCCAGCCAACTAATTCGCAAATGGGGGATTGGTGCCGACGCATGAGAGCCAGAAAATTCAATTCCGAGGTACCCAGAGGGGCTCGCGCTCAGAGAGTTGCGCAACACACCACACACTGAGAGGGATACACTAATTGGGTCATATCTTTTAAGCACTGACGGCCATAGCTCATCAGAGAAAATACTGACTGGGAAAATGAATGACCTTATTTCTGAAGATCATTGTACTTATTAACTGTACAATATGGTGGCAGTGCACGGGTTGATCGGAATCCACGAATGCAACATAACTGTGGCGAGGGAAAAAAAGAAGAAAATATTCAAGGAGACCAATAAAATAAAATGAGATATTGGAGAAATTGTTATATTTTTAGTCTGTGCAGTCTTGTCTGTAAATGTGTAGTCTGTCTCGGGATAGTGCCATTAGAAATAAAAATATATGTTTCTTGCATTGATATTTATATGCTCATTCTTAGAGAGAGAGAGAGAGAGAGAGAGAGAGAGAGAGAGAGAGAGAGAGATGCTGAGTTAATTAGGGAGGCGTGCAGTCTGTGCATTACACTGACAACCGGCAGAAGCGCGTGTGTCAGGTTCCGAAACCCCTTTCACCTTTCTTTAAACCTTTCATTCCAACCAGGGATTCTGTCCTCTAATTAAGCTCCACGCTGAAATCCTGCTTACTTCGTTAAAGAACAGATACAATATAGTTTAATTGCGCGCTCGCGCTTACATGTCCGCGCGCACACGAGTGGTCGTAATCCATAAATTCATTATGGGAACACAATATTTAGTTCAAAAACAAATTGCAAGGTCTGCTGCTTAAAAACTATAATCAGTTAATAACATATATTAAAATAAGGAACGAAATAACATGAGAGAGAGAGAGAGAGAGAGAGAGAGAGAGAGAGTCTAAAACACATTCAGTCACTTGTCTGCTACTGAACTGGATGCATTACAACACATTTAAATTAATCCAATAGGCTACCCAGCAGTGGCAGCAACTATTGGGAACAAGAACAGTTTTATTAGCTGTGGTACCATTATATCAACAATCACTGTAAATTTTAATGAAATGTAATGAAGCCTATAATGAACCTATTATCCAAAATCATGAAAAACTAAGAAAACTTTCACATATTTAAATAAATATACGATATCATGTTATACTATGATCAGTTTTGGATAGGTTTGTTTTGTTTTCACTCTTATGATTTTGCGAAACCACTTTCGTTCGCCTATGTCATTTCAGCCTTGAAACTCCGAACATAACAGAAACCTACAAAGCAGCAACTAGTCTTCAAAAGTCCTTTGAAATTAATAATATGCACCCGTTTATGAAGACAGTTCATTCGCAAGCGTAAACAATGGCGAATATGCTTAAGGGTTTGAATAGGCCTGAGCATTTTTAATATGTTCAAATGTATTCATTGCGAACCACTGTCCATTCTCAAAATACCACACATATCTCTATAAGTAGTTTTGAGCTTGTTCAATTCCTCTTCTCAAATCGTCATTTATACCGTGTTCACCACTGTTCAAAGACACAACAGCCTCAGGAAACAGAGATAGTTTGAATAAGCTTGTATAAAAAATATATAATTTAGAGTGGAAATTCATCAGTGGATGCATAACCTTTTATTTTTTAATCACCGCGGTGGCCCCTAGTCTTAATCACAATTAGGATACAGTATATCCATGAAGTTTACCCTGAATCCAGTATATAGCCTGTGTGACCAATCATGATCAAAACAAAAAAGAAAAAAGCAAGACAAAGAAAGAAACGGGGATTCAATACCATCGCGATTTACGACTACGGAAACGCAATAAGCCGCCATCCAGCTCATAATGTTAACTTCATCTTCAGAATAGCGGATAAAAAAACTTGACATTGCTGCCTATAGGCCTATCTGATGCTGTTCTGTTTGCTAAAGATAGATGGCACTGCACACAAGGTAGTGCACTAGTCAACGCTTGTCCTTCCGTCCCTCTGGTTCTTTACTCTTTATTATCCGCCTGAAAATTAACTTGTCAATTTATCAATCAACACCATCTCGAATTTCTGCTTCCCGCTCTGCGGCCGGCATCACACCAAATTTGCCTCACAAATAAGTAGGAGTCCCGTGTTTGTTAGTATTGTGAATGAGATTATTATCACGTAGATGACTACTATGAATCACAAATTCTGCCAGGAGGTTGATAAGAGAAAAAGCAGACACATTCGCATAGTGTAAAGTGTTAATTAATTACTGCATTTATAGGGGTAGTCTATACAGCTCCTAGTAGTCGACTACGCACATTTTATGTTTAATCGTACGGAATAAACCGTCCATATCATTGGATATTCTTGAAATAAAATTACGCGGGCCTATAAACCTGCCAGTGAGACGCAATTGCCGCGCAGTACGTCGGTTTTATTATTTCGCGTCTTCACTTGCTTCAGTAGGCTATGCGATAGAATTTAAACAGGAGCTAGAGGTAGGCTCCGTTCAACTACAGACAGTAAACTTAATATTAAAAAAAAGAAACAAATAACATAATTTAAACTATGGCAATAATTTTCTGATCTGGAGCTGAAAATGTGTAATGCATGTTATTTGTTTATTTGTTTATTTATTTATTTATTTATTTACTTACTTACTTATTTTTTTGAACAGGTATATTGAAATGATTTGGCCAACTGGCCAAAAAGTTTCTTTTTGTCTCCCAAGTACGAGAACGCAAAGCCTGCGTATTACTGAACACATATTAACGCAACATCCATTTACTTTCTTATTTATATTAAATTAATTTTACCATATCGATATAACTCGTGCGCTGTTAGGCTAAAGAGTTTTTAAAAAATATACTGTAGGTATTGTGAAAATATTCATTATCTTTACGAATCAGCCATTTTAACAAAACACATTGCGGGCGTTCGTAAACATAGGCCTATGCGGAGCCATATTTTTGCACCCACGATAAGATCTTTATTTGAACAAACGACTATTCAGGCATTGCATTTGAAATAAGTTTTTAAAGGTGTTCGGAGGTTTACCTCTCGCTGTCATGTACATTGGCACGTCGTTTTGAACGCAAATGAGCCCCATGAGAGAACATATCTATCTCCTTTACCGAAATCTACGCAGAAAATAGTGTTTCAATAACTCTTAGGCCTACACAGTCGTGCATTGGTTTGTTTGCGTGCGTGTGTGTGTGTGTGTGTGTGTGTGTGTGTGTGTGTGTGTGTGTGTGTGTGTGTGTGTGTGTGTTCGTGTGTGTGTGTGTGCGTGTGCGCGCGCTGGACATCAGTGATGGGCTTCAAAATGAAGGGAAGAGAAGAACCTATGTTTGCAGACACAGCGTGCAACAGTACTATAATAAGCATGTAGACACCTTTTTTTGCAATCTCTAAATGGGGAATAATGTGATAAGCTAAACCGAGCCCTTAAAAAACCTTACGAAGTGCAAATGAGACGGGACCCCAATTGCCTCGATTCATTCGGCTTTTCACTTTCTCTCGCGCTCTCTCTCATTTTGTGCTGCGCACCTTATTAGCCCCCGCGCGACCGCAATGTATAAAGAGGAGAGCTGCGCACGGATTTAGATAGGGTCAGACTTGAATGGGGGGGATGAGTTTTCTTTTGGGTTTCCCGTTATTAGCGAGCAGTTTTTTTTTTTTTTTTTTTTTGTATGGTAGGAGGTGTCAGAGGAGGGGGGCGCTAGCGAGGAGGAGCGCGACGAGACGAAAAGGAGAGAAGAGAGCGGCTACATATGGTAATTACTTTCGGCGAGCTTCGCGTAATGATGCAAGCAGATTATTTTACCGCAGACGGTGCGGGAGGTCAGGTTTTTCTTTTACAAGCAGGGTTGAATGGGGATTGGAAGTGCGTGGGTGTGTGTTGTGGTCGGGCTGGGGAAGGGACCTTCCAGAGTCCAGGCAGCACAGCTGAGCGGGTGACGCTCTCCGCCAAGTCCACAGACCTGCCAGTCAAACTTGAACTGTGCCCTCACGCTCCTGCTTCCCTCCATCCGTTAAAACAGGGGAAAAAAAGGTGTTATGAGAACCATACTGGGGGTAAACCAGCCTCAGCTGGGCACATCTGGGCCAAAGGGTTCAGTGATGCAGGGGTGGCATACCGTCACGTTAGCTGGGTGGTTGTTTTCGCTCCTGTTCGTTTTGGGTCTTTTGGGTTGACAGGTAGGCTACCTGCACACAGCATGTTGAGACCCACTGACGGTAGGGACCCATGAGACCCTGGCAGTAGACCATCCAGGGACCCAGAAAAAACCATACAGGGAGGGAGTGGGAAGGTGGCGCATATGTCCCGTTTGACATCGGGCCTCTGTTTCGCCAGGACTGATCGATCATGATGAGGGGGGGCCTCTCTCATATTGTGACCTGCTAGATCACTTACAACCTCCCTCCGCCCCCCTGACACCACCACCAGCACCACTCCATGCTGCATTTCAACATTTACTGTAGCGCTCTGGCCACCCCTTACAAACGGAGCCTCCTCTCTGACTGCCTGCAGCTGGCATCATTTCACCTAAATTAATTCTTAAACCATTACCATTCAATTTTTGTCGGCTTTTAACAATCAATTGATAATTCGATAAAATGTGTTTAATTCAATTTGGGGAGGGCTCTTTTCACCATTTAGTTTATCTGGAGAGATGGTAAGTATAGCTAAACCCTCTGAGACACCCTGACTCTCTGCTTTTATTGATTTTTTTTTTTTTTGAGCCGAGAATCCAGACCAGAAATGGCCGGGATGGCAAATAGAGAGAGAGAGAGAGAGAGAGAGAGAGAGAGAGGTACATTGTCCCACACGGCGTAATCCCATGGCCCATCACAGGGGCTCTACAACCCCGTCAGACAGGTTAGCAGACCTGTTTAATCACCCCTCTCCCACTCCCTATTTGAGACTCTTATTCACACTCAGACTCCACTCCTTATCTTTCAAAATAAAAGTCAGCCTCCCCCAACATATCCATATCTAAGATGGCCGCACAGTTTGCCCACTGTGCTTTTGTGTTTTGCTCTATACAGTGCCTGGAGGGCCTAGCTAACTGCATTCAGTGAGCACACACATATGCAAGGACATACAGAAATATACACACACATACACACAAACACTGGGTCTTTATCCCTGTACACAGGCACAGTCAGCTGTGTTCACACATGCCCATGCAATTCATAAGCTTCAACACTGTAAATGTTGTCTGAGCTCCATTCTTCGGGGCAGAAGGTTTTTCTACCGGCGCTGCTACGTGTTTGATATCAGTTTTCAGGGGAACAGAATTGTGTTTTTCCCCACCAAACTCCACTCTTAGTATCTTCATTTCCTGACACTTAATTTTATTTATTTAATATAAATATTGTATGCTGCACATAAATGCTGAAGAGGATATATACATTTACGTCCACTGAACTCAGCATTTTACTGCAGGGCATTTTGGGAAATCTATCTGCACAGATGTAGACAACTAATGAACTAATTGGTCTAATTAAGCCAGTATAATTGCTAGGAAGAGAAAATAGAGCACACATAGGCCCATTAAGACCTGGATCCCACACCCCTAGAGCAGGAGGTTTTGCCCATGCAGAGCTGTGTGACTATACTGCACATGCCAGATCTGCTTTCCCATCATCCTTTCTTCATCTACTGTCCATTTACATTTATCTACATTTAAATTCTGCATCCAAAAAGAGAGAGGCGAAGAGACTGCATACTGGGGATCTTTTTTTTTCACAGCCCAGAGGGGCCAGTCAATACTCGCAAATGTCCCTTAGCTACTATATGAAATACATACACTCATACACTGTAAAACCTGATACTGTGGTGCACTCAGTTGTTTTGCGGAAACAGATTACCTAAAAAAAAAATGTGTTCACAGCACTTAAAAGCATGGTGAAAATAACTTTTCAAAATTTTTAACTTATTTTCTTTAAGAACCATCAACCATGGTCGTGCACATCACTCTTCCAAAGAACCTCAGAGGTTCCTGTTTTGAATATAAGCTGAAGCAAACGTGAACAATGACACTAGTTTAAGCTGCTTTTGTGTTCTACAAGGAAATCAGGTGTGCAATGCGTCCTCTCGGTGTTAGCAGAAAAGCTGTCCAGGTTGGCGAACATGATATCTGATGGAGCAAAATGGTTGATAACAAATAATTAATATATGCGAAAAAATCAAAAAGCGCAAAAAGCAAGTAGCTAAGGATCAAAAACCATGTGGCAAACAGTGAACTGTGCCTTGGCGGGTTGGTCTTACGTAGCAATTACAAACTGTGCACGCATAATAATCAGCTGACAATTGACTACTATCATCATCAAATGCAATTACCAATTAGGGCCTCTCATATTCGACAAATGTACAGTAAACTCTAAATTCTTTCCTGTTTGAATGTAGTTACATTATTGCGCAGTTTTCCAGTCTGAGAATGTTCAGGCTAATTTGACCGTTGGTCAGATTATTAATCTTAAAGTTCAAAAGCTATTGTATTTCCTCGATAATGTCATGCAAATTGCTCTGGACAAAACAGTCCACAAGACAAAAGTCATGTAACTTTCTGTTGTTGGCCAAAGTTAGCTGTAAAGTTACTCTTACATTTCACTGGTCAGCGAGACATTTTAATGTAGTGGAATGCGAAAAACCAGGTATGAAGGAAGATGATTGCTAGTCACCGAGTTCATCACGAGTTGTTGCTAGTTACTGGCTTGAATACATTGCCTTTTTATTGTGAATTTGAGCCATGAGTGGCATAATATGACAGATGTGAGCTGTGTCTCGAACCTGTGACCTAGTAAATCAAGAGACATCAGAAGATTGCATATCCTCCCAGCCCCCGCAATCTAATCTCAGAAATCCCAAAATATCAAAAGGCACCAGTCTAGGACCTGATTAATACGTACAGCAAGTTTTGTTAAAAAATATTGAACAGTATTCGAGTTCTGCTCCAGAAACAAAATTATTACAGATGGATGGACGGACAGACGGACATACCTAGTCTCAGAAATACCAAATTATCAAAAGGCACCAGTCTAGGACCTGATTAATATGCACAGCAAGTTTTGTGAAAAATTGTCGAAGGGTATTCAAGTTCTGACCCGTAAGCGAAATGATTACAAAGGAATGGACGGACATACCTAATTTCATAAATCCCAAAATATCAAAAGGCACCAATCTAGGTCCTGATCAGAGGTGGACATTCCAGTGGTCAGAAAGTAAAAGTCCCACCATGTTTTACTTCCACCCATCAACTCAACCAGCTGATGTTCTTGACTAGTCCAACCTCTGGTCTGAAGGGCTGTTTTATTTAGCAAATCCAGGAGGTTGGAACTAAATAGTGGGGAGGACTTTTACTTTCTGAACCTGGATTGTCCACCTCTGGTCCTGATTAATACACACAGCAATTTTCGTTAAAAAAATACGGTATTCGAGTTCTGCTCGATGACTATATTCCCCTGCATTATATCCTGGGGGGGAGGGCGGGGGTATGATAGAAATTGTATTCCTGGCTAATAATGCCAATATGATTACCATAAAATGACCATTCCAATTTGTAATAAGTTTATTTATAAAATAAGAGACTGAGCAAAAGACATCCTTACTTGGCAAACTATTTCAGTGAAATAGTTGCTATGAATAGCTAAAGACCGCTTCAGTCTGCGATAACCTCTCAAAGCAATTCTGACTGTTATATCAAAGATAGTCTGACCTGACTGCAAACAACAGTTGCAGCAGTCAGCTCTCATTCATTTTGTAATCTGTTCAATGTGTCAATCTCAATTATGAACTACCTATCTGCCTTGTATTTGAACTTTAATCAAGTAAGAGTCTAATTATTCTTTTTCTTTTTCAAGGCTTCATTTTTATGTTCTCTGTATGCTTCAAAACAAATGCTGAGGTCCTTCCTACCTAACCTACCTCAACATATGTCTTAAAAATATCTTAACCTGTTCTCTGATTATTAATTTGCTCTTTGCACAGCTTTGAATGGTAAGAATTTGAGGTGATGCTGTCAGAGCACCACTCCATTACACTCAAGCATTAGAAAGAAAGCAAGCAAGTCTCAGTTAAAGTCTTCTTTTTATTCTAACACTGTAAGCACTATGATGCTGCTCTTCATGAAGTGCATAGTTTTTGGGTTGCTGATCTTTAGCTCCACTAACTGCATGGCTATATGGATAAACGTAATTTGAATTTGCTGTTCTTAACTTTTCCCAGCCAACTTGCTTATTTAATAAGTTGTGACAAATCACATAACGCTCAATAATGATTATTTTCTCAATTTTCTAGGTTAGATTCATTGATACATACAGTAACAGTCAAAAGTTTGGACATACTCACATTTTTTCTTACAAGACACGTTAAATAAAAAAATAGGCACCGTTTATTTTGCAAAAAAAAAATCTAATTCTTAAATCCATCAAACTAACCAGCGTTTGCTATTATATTTGCAGAGCATACTCATATATTTTTTTTTTTACAAGAGCAGTTATATGGCTATAATGAGTTTGCTGCTGAGCGGCCGTCTAAGTTCCCAAAGATATGCTGCACTTGTGGTTTGCTTTTCATCGACTTTCTTTCCCAATAAATTCCAGAACAGCTTGTCTTTAATTTGGCTGTTGGAAAATGGAAAGAGCTTGTTTGTCTGCTTACTTTGCAAAATATGACTTCTTTGAGAATTCTAAAATTTTGGACACTATTCAAACAAGTAAAATATTCTCTTTTAACTTCTGACAGTTTACCTCTTACCAGATTTCACTTGAGATTATATAGAAAAGTTCAGCTGGTTAAATTTCTCTAAAAACAGAGTGCTGTGACATTAGCGAAGTGTGTCCAAACTTTTGACTGGAACTGCACATGCTCCTGAAAGCTAGCTAAGGGTCCAGCTGAACCAGGCTCCCCAAGTCTTCGTTAAAACAGATCGTAAGTGAGTGTGTGCGTTGATAAAGAGGCTTGTGTAGTGAGAGAGAATCTGTGCTGTAGTGCTGTTATTAAATGGATGGGCTGATACCCAGCAGATTTTGGGGTAAAAAGCCAAATAGGACAATTTTACACTACTACAGACATCTGCCTGTGCAGACCCTACACAAGGATGTAGAATGATACATTCAGGTGAGTGATACATTCACTACCAGTCAAAAGTTTTTGAATGTTTCACCAATGCTTTTGTTTATGTTTTTGTGAAATATAAGCTTTTTTATACTTGTGCAAAAAAAAAAAGCAAAGCAAAACAAAACAAAAAAAGTAGTGACAGGTTCAACGAGGGAAGAAACAGGTCTTAAATACATATAATAATAATAATAATAATAATAATACATATTGGTAAATAATAAATAGGTAATAATACAGAGTAATAGAGGAGTGAAAAAGTAAATCAATTAATAGATGGTTTATAATTTATATTTAGAAGTGTCAGCTATTATAATATGGGTATGTTGTAATAAACATTAAGCAACGGACGGTACAAGTTAAGATCTGAATAGTGGGATGTCAAAAAGAATTTATTATTTTATGGTACAATGGACTAAATTTAAAAGTTAATGAAAAAATCCATAAAATAAACGGGATGACTACTTATTTCCATGTTCGACTAATTTGGGACAACCTGGTCATTATTTAATCAAGAAGAAGCAACTCATGAGTGTTAAATATCTGTGGGAACTTCCACACTGGTTTTAGTTGAACCTTCAGAACCAGATAACTGTCCATTTGAGAAAAAATGAAACGAATCTGCTCAGCTGTGATTACTGCAAAAGGTGGCTTAAAAAAAAAAAAAAAATATATATATATATATATATATACATATATATTCTGTAATTTTATGGGGTTTTTTTATGAAATAATTAGTGTTCACCTCTTTTTTCCTTCTCTTTCTGCTTGAAAATTGTGGGTTTTCAAAAACATTTGACTCAGAGCATGCAAGTGATCTGAGTATCATCAGCAATTCAAAGTTCGCTGCATTCTGTGACACGAGGTTGATCCAAACCAAACCAAACCAAACCAAACCAAACCAAAACCAGTCACAATTTATCACTCATATCACGATCAGTGCCACTAACATTCATTTTTAGAGTAAAATAACCAGACAGAAAGTACGATGACGCGAGTCACATGCCCCTAAGTTACACCCACATCCATTTCATGAAGCCACAGTGTACCACAGATCAATTTTTTGGCATTTTTAGTGATCATTACATGAGCCAAAACCAGTCACTTAAGAGTAGGCTGGTTGCTCCAGAACTTCTCGTCCTTATGTGCCTCTAGGGTGGACTGCTGAGATGTTTTAAATGATTATGGTAGATCTTATGAAATAAGCTGCTGTAGTACTATGCAGGTGGCGAGTTTTTTTGTTCTCTGTTAAAAGGGCAACTAGCATGTGGGGGAGAGTGTAAGCCGTAATTAGGTCTTTGCCTCCACACGTCCCTGATTGAGGAGAGGCGGGGTGGGTGGGCTCGGGATTTTGTGGCATTAAGGCTGGTGGCCACTTAAAGAAACAGCAGCTATTTTTTTTTTTTCGAGTCATTACTGTGTTAAAGGGAAAAGCGGTCCTTAGAGAAGGCGCGCTTTAAAAGACCATGTCTACACTAGCTGATCCCAAACCAGATTGGGACTGTATATGGTAGACACTGGACTTGGGGATTGTAATTCCTGAAAATTTTGGGGGAAAAGTAATTTAGTGTCTCCATAGAATATATGGATGTCTGCTATCGTATGTCAAACATCACAAGAGCTCAACTACAACAAAGCAATAATGATAAGGAGTGTAGTTAGGCTTGAGACTGGATGGGGAGTTGGCTCTCTGTAAATCTGTGAACGGTGATTTGCAGCTGCATCAGAAATGAGGCTGGTGTAGATGAGCCCAGTGGTCTGATTTTATATCCTGACCCAGCTGACACCAATCTCGGCCAGAAGCCCCACTGGAAGAAAAAAAAAATGTAGCTATTATGTCACTTTGGAAGGGACAGACCTCAACATCATTACTGTTAGGCCCGTATTGGGGCCCAATAATTTCACAAGCCATGTCATTGGACTCAAGAGTGAAAACAAAATGGCAGCTGCAAAGTTGAGCCCAACTTGTAAAAAAAATGTTTGCAAATATAGTGGCAACGTTAAGCCAGTGTAATTGTATAATGACAGAACATTCTGGGAACAATGTGAGATCATTTTTTGTTAGTGGGGAGCCGTCAAGAACGCAAGAGGAGATCCGTTTACTTACTCGTGCTGTGCTGTGATTAATACTACGTATATTTATCAACAGGTTCGGTGAACTGCTCTGTTTGACTGGCGGTTTAAAATGGTGGTCTGTTCACTGAGCTGTGAAGCGCTTATAAAGTGGATCATACTTGAGCTAATTACACTGCGGAGATGGTGCTTCCTGCCGGACACGTGGCATTGCGTAAGGGCAGAATTGCAGACGTAGCACTGTCTGGGATCATTCCCATGTGGTCTTGCAAACTATGCAGGGTTTCAAAAAGTGAGACGACAGAGAGAAAGAAAGCATAACCTGAGACATTCTATTCTTCCATGCCCACTGGCCCAAGTTGAGCATGTGGTAACCAGTTTTTTCACTGTGGAATTCCCAGGAGTCCCTGGTCGGTGCAAGTTGGAATTCAGGACTATGGCTTAGCCATGGAGATGCCTGCTGTGGGAATATGAGTGCTGAAAAACTTGCAAGCCACAGTACTGTACAGACAGTTCTGCTGCACAAATACTGAGGTTCACTTAAATACAACCCCGTTTCCAAAAAGGTTGGGACGCTGTATAAAATGTAAATAAAAACTGAATGCAATGATATGAAAATCACTTGAACCCCATATTTAATTGTAAATGGTACAAAGACAAGATATCAAATAATGGAAGTGAGAAATTTTATTGTTTGCTTACAAAATTTCTGCTCATTTTGAATTTGATGCCAACAACATATTTCAAGAAAAGGGACAATGGCAACAAAAGACTGGAAAAGTTGAGTGATACTAAAAAACACACACACACACACACTTTGTGGAACATCTCACAGCTATAGGTTAATTGGCATCAGGTCAGTAATGTGATTGGATGTAAAAAGACCTTGAGAAGTAAAGATGGTGAGGGCTTTACTAGTCTTTGAAAGACTGTATGGGAAAATAGTTCAACAATTTAAGAATGACAGTATTCAACCTTAAAATTCAAAGAAATTGGGCTTTTCATCCTCTATAGTACACAAAGCTTAGAAATATTCAGAGAATCTGGAACAATCGCTGTGTGCGAGGGACAAGGCTGAAAACCAATACTGAGTGGCCATGATCTTCCTGCCTTCAGGTGGAGCTGCATTACAGACACACAAGGTTCTGCAATGGAAATCACTGCATGGGCTCAGGAACACTTCTTCAAACCACTGTCAATGAACAAAGTTTGTCGCTGTACGGGTTGGGTCTGTCGGATGCCTCGCTGCAATCCAGCAGACTATGACGCCCGGATCTTGAGTTAGGACTCATGCGCAAGGCTGGGGAGTGATGAACGATGTTTAATAATGTAAGTAAGCGAACGCGAACAAAAAGGGAACAAGGTCCCAATTGAAAATAACATAAATAGAAAAGAAACACCTAAAACCAAAGAAAGGAACAGAGTGGCAGCTAAAACCTAATTACCAACAGTAGGGAGCAAAATACCAGGCACCTAAGGCATAGCCCAGCCTTAAATGCAGTCGCCTGCGGCGCAGGTGTCGCTACTCATTGGTGAGGGGAAAGGTGCGGTGGAATGTGGCTAGGAGGAGGGCGTGAGGCCAAGCCTCACAGTCGCTGCATCGACAAATGCGTGTTAGAACTCTGCCGTGTAGATATTATGTAATACATAAACAAGATCCAGAAATACTGCCACCATCTCTGGGCCCGAGCTTGTTTAAGATGAATTGAAGTAAAGTGGAAAACTGTCCTGTGGTCTGACCAATTAAAATCTGAAATTCTTTGATGGAAATCATGAATGCCGCGTCCTCTGGGCTAAAGAGGAACTATCTGGCTTTTTATCAGGACATCAGGGCACAAATCCAGTATCCATGCTAGTATGGGACTGCATTAGTGCATATGGCAAGGGTAACTTTCACATCAGTGAAGACACTAATAATTCTGAACAATATATCCAGGTTTTGAAGCAACATCCACTGCCATCCAGATGTCTTTTTCAGGTAAGGTCTTGTTACTTCAGCAAGACAACAAACACCACATTCTGCATGTATTACAGCATGGCTCCATAGTAAAAGAGTCTGGGTGCTAAACTGGCCTGTTTGCAGTCCAGACCTGTCATCCACTGAAATATTTGGCGCATTATGAAACAAAAAAATACAACAAAGGAGGCTGCAAAGTGTTGAGCAGCTGAAATCCTACATCAAGCAAGAATGCAAAAAACATTTCGCTTTCAAAACCACTGCTGTTGGTCTCCCTCAGTCCCCAAATGCCTACAGAGAGTTGTTAAAAGAAGAAGTGATGCAATGCAGACCTGAAACATTTAAATATCACAAATTAGCAAAAATAGAAGAACTAGTGATTAGTCGTAGAATGGCAAGCGATCTCTAAACGTAACTTCTAATGCCTGGTGTACAGCATGTGCCCACGTTGTCAAGAATGTTAGAATGTGTGAATGTTATCGATAGCTACACCAGCTACTGAAGCTTCCACATTTTGTGGGGTGCATGACTTTTTTTTTCATTTGGGGAACAAACTAGTGTCTAATTAAAGTCTTTTGTTCCGTGTTTTCTGCACTTGAGCCATAAAATAATTATTTTGTCATTTAGTTGTCACCATTTTCACTCGCTAGCTTATATTCATATGTACAAATATTTTTGACCCTTAACTCATTTTGAGTAGGATATATGCCTGCTGGAGGAGCGAAGCATGGAAAGAGGTGAAAATACAGAGAACAAAAAAATTTAAAAAAGCGTAAGCGAATTAAAGAGATCGAGAGGAGAAAAGAGGGAAAGCCAAAATGTGAGGAGTGGGAAAACAGATCTTGGAGAGTTTGAGAGAGATCTGAGAGAGGCAGAGAGGGAGAAAGAAGAAGGGGTGGGAATTGAAGAGAGAGAGAGACAGAGTGCACACAGAGAGGGTCAAGAGTCCGCAGGAGGGAGGCAGACTGAGCTCTCCGAACAAGAGCTGCACGCCCAAGGTGATGCACCGGGTGAGCTGAAATTAGAGAAACTTCTGGATAAAAAAATCAGAAGAGGGCATAATTCAGCAGATTTAAATGTGATAAACCAATTCATTAAATCAAAAGGCGCAGAGATAAAATGTCCTTTTGTGATCCCCCAGCTGAAAAAGAGAAGGCAGGCCAGACCGAGAGACAGCGAGAGGAGAGTGCGAATGGCGCTTTTCCATTATCAGCTCCACGGTATAGAAGTGTGTGGATGGGCCCTTGGGTTGCTGCTGAGAGCGTCGTTCGTTGCCACTGCAGGACTGCTTCATTCGCTCAGTCTCTAAGTGTCAACCAATCAGAGAGCCCCAAAGTCCAGATACCCCGACCCTCAATGACAATACGACCATGATCTGCAGCACAACAGTACTCACGGCTAATAAAGGTTAGCCAAAGCGACCCTCTTAAAATCTCTTTAGGAAAACACACAGACACACACGGAGACACACTCACACACACAAGTTCTGTGTGCCCATTGTGCTCCAATCTTCCTTTCTCTCTTACGCCTATCCTCCTCATCCGTCAACAAGGAAAAGTGACCAGTCACTTTGTAACATCACTATGCCCATCTGGTAGAAGAGCTCTTTTTGTGGGCGGTACTTGGCCGCTAGTGACGGAGTGGGTCTCCAACAATAGGCTCCCTTCAACAAGCTTCCAGGCAATGGCCAATTAAGTGCTGTGAAGGGTTCACCTCCAGGGCCTGGTAGAAAAGGTTTCAGGTGTGAAACGCTCATTTTCGAGAGGCCGTTGTAAACACATTGAGTCTTTCAAGTTGGCCGTCCCAGACTTCACTGTGTGCCGTCTCTCTAAACCAAAAAGGATGGGGGGTGGGGGGAGGTGGAGAGTCTGGGGTTCTGCAATAGACAAGGACACTTAAGTTCCGTTGTGTATAGAGAGTCCCCCCCTAAAATACTCTTGTCCCTCTCGCTTTCCATCCTCCTATGGTTTGTGAGTGCTTGGCGAGGTAGGCAACCTCTGTGTTTTCTCAAACAACAGAGGTATGGATGGGCTGGAGACAGAGGAGGCTTAGACAGAGAGATGTGGATGGGGGCAGTAGGCCAGAGGTGTTGGGGTTGGGTGAAGGCCAGGGTGGTGAGGGGTTAGGGGGTGAGGGTTGAGTTAAAGGGAGCCTGAATAGAAAAGGGAGGGACTGTTTGCTAATTATTGTCATTGGTTATCAGAGCACTGGCAGTTTCAGGGACTACTTCAAAATTGTTTGAATGAAATGAAACATAAAGAATGACACTTCTACTAAGGCGTACACACAGGATATCATTTAAATACACAAAAGACAGAGGAAAGAGGAGAAAGGAAAGATATTGCATGATGATGGCAGAAAAGATTTCCCTGATATGGGTTTTGGGGCTCATCTGGACAAAATTAAGCCATGTTCTGTCCGCCATCACGAATGTATTCTTTAACAAGGTCAAGATGACCTTCAGGGTGTTAGTAATCAAGGCAATTTCAGGGCTTTAACCAATCACAAAGCGTGCTGACAATATAGATGCACACCATCATCTGTATAGGGTAATGTGTGCAGGGTACAGCGTAATGTGTGATATCTACTAATTCCCAGCACAATGATAGCTCTAGCAATTGAACAAGATGTGCTTCATCAAGACTGAGGTGAAAATCTATGGGACAGCTTTCCAGGAGCGGGAGTAGACTTGCTGTGGATGCCCATCACTGGAGGTGCCTGGGAGCCTGTAAGTGACCCACCTCAGGGTGGCTTCAGCCTGGACAGCAGACCCGGTTGACTGGGTGTCTGGAGGGTGTGCTCCAGTTGGGCTGCTTGTCCCGGTAAGGGCCGCCAGGAATAATCAAAAACCACCCGCTTAGAAACAAACTATAATTATACATCATGTCAAACCCTGCTTTCAGCTAAGCCACAAAGTCCATTCTGGGCTTTCCTCTGATGACATTTTAAGAGAGTCTCTGTGCTCCTCCTGGCTCCAGGACTCGTCCCGTCCTGTCAGCCACATCTCAATGCTATCTGTTCCAACTGGAGAACCCCCTACCCCCAAAAAGGGGGGAAACAGAGCCAGGGGACATAATAAATGGATTCTATTAGGAGGACTAATGCATGAGGCTATTGATAAAGTCTTGTATAAACAGGCAGGGGAAGTGATTGATTAGTCTTTTAGTAGTTTCATGCTTCTAACCACAAGCAGTTTCCTCCTTTGGGTGTCTTTGTTCCCAAGTTCCAGCTTTGTTCCCAATTTTTGTGTTTTCTCTAGTGATATTTATCGGGGACAATTTTCTTTGGTGCACTTACTGAGAGTAATTGTCACAGGGTCAATGGGGTCAGTTTATCTGATTTTTTTTTTTTTTTGCATGCTAGCATGGATTTTTTTGCATATCTAATTGATAGTGTACATGCAAACGCACGCAATTGTAACAGTTGCAAGCATAGCTTCAGAACATGAGACTTCAACTTCAGCCTTCAAGAGACTTCAACTGTTTGATTTTGACGTGTGTCCGATCTGCTTTGAATGCTTTTAGGAGCTCCTGCTACATAACTTTAGCCAGTTGGTTTCTGAGAAAAACTTGGGCAAAATGTTTTAATGTTAGTCTGATATCCAAAAAGATGTGATGTAATGCATCACTGCGTCAAATGGATGCCTGTTTTAACTAGGAAGATGAACGATTGTGTCAAAGAAGAATGAAGCATGTTCAATATCTGTTTTTATTCAGATGTTGAATCTTAATATATTAATATATAACCTTAAATATTTTTAAATGTCAATTACAGGCACTGAAAAAAGATGCATCAGGCTGTAGATGCTTTGACTGATGGCTTTCTGCTCTGTGACGTTGTGTTTGTAAATTGCTTTGTGTGTTTTATGTTTGCAACTTTATTAATTGAGCCCTTAAGAACCATACTGGGCCAACCCATGTTGGGGAACTTTTGAGAAAATGGGACTTAAAGTTGCCAGCCTCCTGTGTCACCTAGAGTAACTGGGAACTAGAAACACTGCTTATGTTAAAAACTCATGATATGTTCAATTACGTAATGCACTTCTTTTGCAGGTTTTGGATGCCCTTCTGTTTCGTTTAAAGTGAAACCTACCTCCTTCTGAAGCGGAATCATCATCTTCTGATTCATTTGGGACAAACTCTGGGTCTCCATTATCTTACACTTCACCATCATCATCAATCATAGCAAGCAGTTCCTCATCAGTGAGATACCTAGCCGCCATGTCTGCAATGAATTATGGGAAGGTTCTGGGATGGCCTATTATGGATAAGGCAGTGCAGTGCATATGTACAGGGGCAGAGAGGACGTTTGCTTGTATGAACAATCCATGTGGGTAGATTGGGTTGGCTCATTTAGGAAATGTAGATCTTAGTTTTCTGCACATGCTGACTACCTCAACTCTATTTCGCCAAAAGTGCGGGATGGCCCGGTATGGTTCTTAGGGGCTCAATTGTGCTGCTGCCTGTCTTGGCCAGGACCCTCTTGCAAATGAGACTGCTAATCTCAATGAGGTCCTCCTGGTTAAATAAAGTTTAAATAAAAATAGATTAATGGCTAGAGGTGTAAAATCCAGATTCAGAAAACAAAAGGCCAATCTCTTTAGTGACTTGTTCCAATCACATGGGGAGTGTCCAAATATCTGCACTGGATCTTTATGCACCAAATTTGGCTTGATACTTCCTACTCGACCATCAATGTCGTAAGTACAATGAGTATGCATCTTCACTGTATGCACAAAATCGCACGTAATATACAGCAGCCTTCTCTCCCTCCCCCTGACCCCGTTTGCTTGTAATGTGGTAAAACCTTCCCTGTGCTAAAATCTATATGCATTACTTTACGTCAGAATTGGTGGCGTTTATGTCGTCGATTAGAATGCAAGTGCTGAATCGTCAGACTTCCATCTGTGGCTGCCATGCACACACAGTCCCATCCCTATCCGCTCGCTTAGTCCGCCAGTAATGGGTTCTGCGTACCTGAAGCTGCTGAGGCTTCCACACTGTCGCGGCGAGGCATGGCTCTTAGATGATTTTGCTGCATCTTCTCACATGCAGCACACAGCTTTCTAAATATTGGCCGTTTTTGTTTGGTAGAAAGCCAAATATGACCAAACTAGAGGCGCAAGTAACATTGGATTTTTCCAAGAGTCATGCTGTATCTTCCATTTACGTTTTTGGCATCTCCGAAGACTTCGGAGAGTGCTATGAGATGTTTGAGAGGGAAGTAATTTTTCATCAGGTCAGGGCCTAATTATGTAGACTGAAATACAGTACGTTTTCCCTCCGAAGTGTCAAGCAATAATGGTAATGAAAGTTTATGTACGCTGTACTAAAAGTTCATAATAATGGTTATGAAAGTTTATGTACGCTTGCATAATGCAACACCCTGGTGGTATCAAAAACTCTGAGCTTTTGATACCACCAGGGTGTTGCATTATGCAGTTACTGTTACAGCCTTAACATACAGTCCATCTATGTCCTGGTTATTTAGCATTTTATTTGTACTTTGGACTGAGTGGATTGGATGTTTGTTTCTGGTTTTCTGCTTTACATGTACGAGCTGTTGCTGATGCAGATGTATCCTGGAACAAATCATACAAAGCAGAGAGACTGAACAAAACAAGCGAAGGCAAAGTGACTCTTTATGAGCGTGTGTGTCTGTGTATGTGCGTGTGTCAGTGTATCTGTGTGTGTGTGTGTGTGTGTGTGAGTGACGGAGGGGGTGGGGCCACAGAAGCTGTCGGTATGCCAGCCGTAGAGGAGGGAGTACTAAAAGGCGAACGAAAACACTTGTAAGACTTAAATGTCACTCAAGATTGCTAATGCTACACCGAACAAAGAGCTCAGATTGATTGACGTGTCCCGGTGTCCCCTCGGCTCAGTCTCGATGTGCGGCGCGAGGAAATCCACACTCTCAGGAAGCAATAATTGGCATCAATAAGAAACCCCACATAAACGTGCAGGCAGAGGTGCGTTAGCCTCCTCAGCGCTCCTATCAAACTCACCGACGGAAGCGGTCAGCGGATGCTATTTAACCGCTCCTGTGAGGGCTAAGGACACACAGTCAATTTCCGTAGAGAACGCGAGGGGCCGCACACTGTGTTTTAAGATGGCGTACAGGCGCAATTTCACCCTTGCATTCAGGTAACGCCAGGGACACGAACAAACCTTTGCAAATGCACAACAAATGGTGCAGTTCCCCCACCGAAAGCCCTGTTAAAGTATTGCGAAAAAGTATTCACCCCCTCCTGATTTCAGCTATTTTTGCATTTTTGTCACATCAGTTGTTTCAGATCGTCAAGTCTAAATTCAATACAAGACACATACGACCACAATAAAGAAAAAAATACTGTTTTTAAATTTTCATTTCATTTATTGAAGTTATTTAGCATCAATTGGCACTGTGTGAAGAAGTAATCCCCCCTCCATGTAGTTACTGTCAATTTACTGAAGATCATTGATAATTGGGTTAAATTAGAGGATACTCACCCAGGCCTGATTACTGCTGGCCATGCTGAATCTGAAGATCACCTAAATGCAACCTTCCTATAGCAGGCTGAAGGGTCACGATAAGGACATCAGACCTACAGTCAGAAATGTGGTGGTGGTGATGTCATTGTATGGTGGTGTGATGGGGTCGGGCTGCTTTGCTGCTTCAAGTCCTCAGCCACTTTGTCTTAATTGACAGAACCATGAGTTCTGCTCTGTCCATGAAAAAAATCCTGACGGTGAATGTTTGGTCATCTGTTTGCGATCTGAAGCGCGAGTGCATATGAGTCATACAACAATGACCCTCAGCACAAGAGCAAGTCCATCTCTGAATGGCTCAAAAGAAACAAAGCGAACATTTGTGTAGCCAAATCAAAATCCTCACTTGAAACCCACCAATACGCTGTAATCTAAAATGGGCCGTTCACATTTGGAAAAACCCTCCAATCTGGCTGAAATAAAACAATTCTGCGAAGACAAGTGGGCCAAAATTCTTCCACTGCGATGTGAAAGACTGATCTCTGACTGTTAGAACCATTTGGCTGCAGTTGTTGCGGCTACAGGCGGCACAACAAATAATTCAGTTTATGGGGGCAATTACATTTTTACACTGGTGATATACAGTACATATCAGGTAACTTTCTTTTTCTTCACCAAATGAAAGAATCATTTAAAAACTGCAGTTTATTTTTTCCTCATGTTCTCCAAAGCTTATGCTACACTGTGTGTGCAGATCTGAAAAGATGTTATGTGTGAAATATTTGAAAATAGAGGAAATCAGGAGGGGGGAAAATTCTTCTTCACGGCGTTGTAACTGATGCGGTCTCTCTGACAGATGGGATGCGGGCTCGTAACTGTGCAGTCAACACACAAGGGAATCAGTGGGAGCGTGGACACCCTGTAGGACTCCAGTCATGAGAACCTGTTTGACAGATCGAAAAAAAAAATCAACATATCCTCAGACAACTGTTCGTACGATATCTTGCGAAAACTTTTGCACAATTTTTTTGTGCAAAATCCAAAGGATTTTCAGCAACACAAGCAATCAGTGGGCCGCCAACGGTCAGGAAAACATTGTGGCTTTGGTTAAAGTTTCTACTTTCTAAGGGTAAGAACTAGTTAAGGCTGGACTATACAGTATGTGGACATCTGCTAAGCTAACAGCTCAAAATCATCCTCATCAATCATAATTATCATATGCTGTTGGTCCCTCTGTTCCAGCTATAATAAATAATAATATTTGGGAAGCCTCTCCTATCTATCTTAGCACAGCAGAGTAAGGATTTGCTTCTACTGTGGCCAGGAAAGTTTAACTGAGCTTGAGTAATAGTATTAGACAATTACAGCAGCTCAAACGCAGCTCTCCAGTTGATTCCAATGATAATTGATGGGATTGAGGACAGCAGTCTGTCCATGCATACCTGAGATGGGGTAGGCCTGTATGACTCACTGTAACCAAAATAAAAGTTAAGTCAACTTTAAAAGAAAAAAAAAAAGGTAAGGAAACCTGCTGCAAAGTATTTTTGAGTTGGCTCAACTTCAAGTTCCAAGTTCTTTCAAAAATGAGTTTGTGCGACCCCTGGGACTAGACGTTGAGGAAACATAAAAATGGTTTTCAGCTGGTTGCCTTACTTTTTTAAGTTTAGTCAGCTGTACATATATATATATATATATTTTTTTTTTTTTTTTTTTTTTTTTTTACAGTGTATAGCTTACACAGAGTGGTTTTGATATTTATATTGTAGGCTAACTGAGCACTGTCGCTGATTAGTCCCATGACAGAAGGGAGATATGCTGAAGAGGCTTGTTTTCTGCACACCCACAAAACAGACACGGCTCTTTGTCTGGCTGGCTAATACACAAATAATGCTAAACTGATGGAGAACTTGACTGAAGGCAGCTTGTCTCTATGTCTCTATGAGGACTTGCATCTTGTGTTAGCTCATCGGCAACACAGATCTCTGCTCTGAGTCCAGGGTACAAGGAGAACAGGGCAGACTGGTTCAGTGTTTTGCTAAGAGGACAGCTGGAGAGACCTGGCTAAATCTTTGTAGTTTTGTGAGGCCTCATGGTCTCTAATTCTGGCCTATTTGTATAGGCATACACATCAAGTAAAAACTGACATTTCATGACACCTTTTGAGATAAAGGCTGTTACTTCTTATTACTTCTTACACGATTCCAATGAAACTAATAAGTGAATGACTCTAATTTTTTGCCATAAAATATTTTATTGGCGCATACAACAAACCATGCATGAAGTCAAAAAGTCAAAACAATCCGAATGTCCTGAAATGTCCATTTTTCTCTTGATGTGTTCACATGGCAGGGCCATTGATTTACTCGCAAAACTGTCTCCCTGAGATTATTTTCGGAGCAAAACCCACAGCACTGACGCAAATGCTGCAGTGTAATTATTGTCTGAAGTCTTTATGTCTTAAAACTTGAAAAATGTATTCTTAAGACATAAAATTACACATGAGAAAGGGTTATATTGTCAAATACAATAATATTCTTAATACGCCTGGTATAAATTGTAAAAAAAAAAAAAATAAATATTTAAAAGTGTATCGATTAACAAAATGAGAATCTAAAACACAAATGCACGCACACACTTGCACGCGCAGAAACACAAATGCGCACACATACGCAAAAAGCAAACATTCACGCCAGGAAAATTAAAGTTAAAGAATGTGCTTGAAGATAAACATCCATGCTTTAAAAAGATAAATACACTGATTAAATTCACTCTCTAATATCCTCATTAACTTTGAATTAAACACAAAATGAGGCTTGATTCTAATCAGCCGGCTCATTACGCCATTTCTTCGCTGACTTTGAGGTTCATGACGATTTTGAATGAATAGATAAGATACAGAGATAATTTGTTGTTAGAGGTCCACCCTCAGCTTCCTTTTAGTGAAAGAAAGTGGAGGAAAAGTCAGAACTCCATAAAGCAACAGTTCAGACAGGCACCTTGATGGACGTCTTACTTATGAAAGAATCTTTCAAAGGCAGCTCCTTTAGCAACATTTTCAATATTTCAGGATAATAAGTATCTTTTCTACCCATTTAGAAGAGACTGGCAGGTCTTTCACATTAATAGGCCTTATTGGTTACTGGGTTAACACTCTACCTGAATCTTTTTTTTTTTTTTAGAGACGCCTAATTCATCTGTGATTCTGGCTGAGACGGCAGCGTGTTTCTGAAGGGGTTGCGGCATGTTCGGCTCGAAGACAAAGGCGCTTCTGTCTGAGCCGCCGGTGAACTTGTGTCCGACCAACCGTGAAAGTCAAGGGAGCGAACAGGATCACTGCAAGCGTCCGTAACAGAACAGGTAGCCAACAGGGTCAATATATGCCGAGAGGCTCTGCATCAACAGCGGTAAGGGGCGCTAAGCGCTCTAATATGAGGACTGCGTTTGATAGCTTCATCGAGCGCCACAGATATTCTTACAAGGTAAAAGAGTGATGATGAAATTTAAGGGATTGGAGGCAGCAGTGGTCGAGCATGTTAAGTCTGGATTATTTATTTATTCATTTATTTTTTTGTAACGCTCAGTCTACTTTGCTGGCATTACTTGTAAATCTCGCTTCGTTGGAAGCACAGCCTGACCGCACGAGAGGAAGGAGCCTGAGAACTTTCCTGTAATCGTAGTCATTTGTTTCATCTGAACTGATGGAGCCAACCGTTAGCAGTTATATTAGTAATAGTACTGCCACATTCAGATTGCAACATATCTGCCTGTAAACACATATTTACTTAGAGTGTGTTTATCATAATGCCCTGTGATGGACTGTTGGCCTGTTCAGGACGTATGCCTCCCTCATTCGTGTGTCCCCCCCCTCCAAAACCCTGTCCAGAAAACTGTGGGTTAGTTGGATATAATAGTTGGAAACAATATTAAAAAAAGAAATAATAATGTCATAGAGAGGTAAAACGGTATTTTGATAGTGACAGATTTTTGTTAAAATAAAGTGTTAAAATCTTTATGAGTTTCGCTCTTTACTATGTATGTTAATCGCCCCAAATGAAATAGCAGACTGTCAGCTGCAATTTGTGAATATATCTCCAGATAACCTTTGAGCGCTGGATAAATTTTCAAGGAAGTAAAAAAGCAGTTATCCTGAGCTGTTGAAAACCTATGATAGGTTTTCAACAGCATCTGATTTTGATATCTTACATCATTGGGCAACTATAGTTGCCTACGGCGCTGAAAGGGTTAAATCTGTAGGAAACCGCAGCCCTTTTCTGATTTTGTCACTGTTTAAATGCGCATGGGCCTGACTGGATATTGCGATTTGTTATGTACTGGTGAGGGTCATTCAGACTAAAGGGTCGTGTAACAGGAAGTATCAGATTGGCTGGCAGCTCGTGGCCCTGGGCCCCGGGCCCCAGCTGGGTCCCCCCGGGCGACACAGACCTTTAGCAGGCGTCCAGAACCAGGGCCGGGTCCAGGGAAATGTCTGTTCTGCGGGGCTGCACCAGAGCTTTTTACTGATGAAGGCTAATTTCACTGACAGCGAGATGGAGACCACCATCTGCACCCTGCGCCCGTGTGGCTGTGTTCGCCAGACAGCCCCTCCACCTGCCAAGGCATGTAAAAATAAACCAACAGTGTTTCAAAGAGAGAGCTTTTAATGACGTGCGTGCGCGCAAACACATACACACACACACACACACACACACACACACAAACATGCTCCCACAAACTAATCGTACACTTACATCTACTCTCAGCCACTGACACTCACACAAACATACACACATACATGTCCTCACACCCACATACAAAAGACACTTGCACCCACATCTGCACACAAAAACACACGCACACTAAGTACACACTTACATCCACATGCAGCCACAGACACTTTCACGCGCACACACACACACACACATACACATATGTTCATACACCCACACACAAAAGATACTTTGCACCTACATTCACACATATGCACCCACACTCACAGGTTGGCACACCAACGCACAAAAAACACTCGCACATGTATACATACATGTGCACTCATACGCACATGGGCACATGTGCGCGCACACACACACACACACACACACACAGTCACACACATACACACCCGCAGGAAAATGGACGTCGTCTTTGTTTATCATTCATCTTTTGCCCACCTTTGTTCCCACATGACCCAGGTTCTGGAATTATCTTTATTCGGCCCTCAACGTCAGCCAGATCACAATCCTGTTGTGTCTCGTCTCTTTAACATTTATTCAGTGGCTTCCTATCATTCTCTCCTTTGTAAAATACACATCATACATGCAAATTTGTCTTAAGCAAGCAAATGAATAGATAAATGGCAGTCGATTGGATGAAGGACAGAGAAGCTATTAATTATGTAAATGGTGTGCAGAGAGCGTAGTCAGATGTGGGACCTGTGTCAGTAAGGAGGCATGGTGCTGTGTGATAAAATCCCTGGCTGGTATGGACCTCCATTCGGTGACAGGTCAGTCTGACGCCTCATTGTGCTTTGCTCCTTCGCTCCCTCTCTTTCAATCTCTCTCTCTCCCTCTCCCTCTCTCTCCCTCTCTCAACCTCTCTCTTCGCCTCCTCGTCGTCTTATCCTCCGTGTCCGCTGGCCCAGTCCCGTTGTGGCTTTCTTTTTCTTCCCCCAGCAGACCTAAATTCATCCTTTGTTCTCTCGGCTCCTTCGCTGACAGAACTCCACAAAGAGATGTGCCACACAGGCGCGACCTCTCGCGCGGCGAAGACGACCTCGGGGATCTCCATACGCGACCCCCGACCTTGGGCTCGACAGCTTGATTAATTGTAGAGCTTTATGATTTATGACTATCTCCTCAGCATGATTATTACGGGCAAACAGGTGGCCATACCATGCGACTGCGAGGGAGATCTTCGACGGCTAGAGTGAGAGAAAAGGCATGAGAGGGCGGAGAGCAACAATGTGCAGATTGTATTGGGTGTAGCGGGGTGTGGTGGTGGTGGCGGTGATGGCAGGGAGGGGTGTATTTCACTCCCAAATTGAACTCCAATTTGGATCGGCCATACATCATCAGCCCTGTCGTGCGTTTGGTCACAGTCTAGGGGCACTTCCTTATCGAGTACTTCCTGAACTTTGTTTTGTTGTTCCTTCTATTCTATTTCCTCTCCAGGATGGCAGAAGAATAACATCATTGAGCTCCAGGATTCAATAACCGTACGTAGGTTTATGTAAATTTACGCACGCCAAACTCCTCCAGCGAAACTTCACTGCATAGTGGATTTGCCCTAAACGTTTTGATGTTTATGATGCCTCATTGTCCAATAAGAGCTCAATTTACGTATTAGCATAAAATGCTCGTTCCTTCAGTAAAAGGGAGGAACATTTAATTCATATCAGCTCTATGTGCATACATTTCATTTCCAGAGTTTTCCAAGAGCAATTTTTTGTGTTCTTTTGCTCTAGTACAGTCCATATGATATGCCAGTACAAAAGAAGAAACAGACCCTAAACTAAAATGTTAATTTGCCTGTTCGACCAGTAAATTCTGCCTGGTGATGAGCTATTGTGATAGTGGAGTTAATTTATAGGGTGGCTACCATGTTTAAGCATATATGACTCACTCCAGAGAGGTCCCAATGGTCTTAGTATTGTGATAGCTGGTAGTGTGTCAGTAGCTGCCATGGCGAAATCGATGGCATTTCTACAAACTTTTTGCATCAAAAACAGTATTTTCTTTATGTACTTATTCTTTTTCTGTAATGTAATCTTACCTGTAACACATTCGCAAGTTAGCGGAACCTAGCAGCAGAGGGCCACACGCCTACAAAGTTCACCCTCTGTGTCAAAGTTACAGCACTGCTGTTACACGAGATGAGGGCGTCTTGGGTCGCCCTTGTGGTATCGCATAACAGTGGTTTAGAGAGGGCTGAGGTGGGGATCGAGCGGGCGGGTGGGGGATTTGGAGTGCTACCAACCCTGATCCAACATCAGCTGCATGGATAACAGGCACTGGCACTCCGATGTCGCAGTGAATTCAGAGCCAGAAGAAGCACGAAGCGTAGAATGGAGCCAGTGCTAGGCTATGTGTTCTCCTGTACTGGTGTAATCATGCTGTGCCCTTTTTTTAACAGATTCAAAGCATGAGAGTTTAATATTTCTAGTTGCTAGTTACTCAAAATATCTTAGCCATATTGATAGCCATATCTCAGGGCTCTCGGTTGTAGCCTATGTTAAACACACTACTCCTGTTCTTGATCTGTTGGATAAGCTTGATAGGAGACTTTGGGATAAAGTTTGTTCTGATGTCAACAGCCCACTCAATGATTTTTTGCCACAGAAAAGGCAAAGATAATTGCAACCACGTGGTTATCAGTGCATATTGCCACGAGTGAATATCGAAAGATGAAAACAATGTTTTATCGATAGATGTCTTTTTAAATGTACGTAGTTTTCATTACTTGATTTTTATCGTAGACAGTTAGCATTTTTATTGCTTCTTATTCATATTTCATGTGAATATTTTGTTTCAAATATCCTTGTTCATAAAGACATTTGCTAACCAGCTACATTGTTAAACCAGGACTCCCAGAGGCAGTCAGCAATAAATAAACTGGCTGTATATTAGCTTCCTACTTCCTGTTAGCTCTTCGACTCACAGCACACAGCGGAACTGAAAGATTGTTGTTTAATGGTAAATAAATGAAGTGGCCATTCGCTGGCTGGATAGTGTCCATTTCTGTTCCTGATAGGCCGTGGTCGAGGAGTCAAAAACCGTCACTGTCATTCTTCTGATGAATTATTATAAAGTTGGCAGAGGTTAATTTTAGCCTGTGACCTTTCAGCCAAATTCTGTGATCCTTCACGGAAGCTGTGGTACCATTGCATAGCCAGGGTGACAAAAGGGGCCGACCTCTGACCTCCGACACGGACTGTGACACCATTTTGTGTAATGGATCCCGTCCCCCTGCTGGGCGAGCTGCCTGGTTCCTCTACCTACGATGCTGGGCTCACCCAACGTCATAGACGTCCTGTCTGTACCCCCCTCCCCCACTGACCCCATAAAAACTTTCAGCCTGCCACTGCCCGCCCCATATGTTTGAGGCGAGCACAAGGTGGTTTCTGGGATACTGCGGTTGCTAATTATAAATTTAATTTGCATTTTAATTAGGATGGTGGAAAATGAAAGGATGCCAGCTGGAGAAATTCAGGCCCTTTCTCTGTCTCTCTCAGCCTCTCCCTCTCTCTCCTGCTCTCTCTATCTCTCTACACCCTTCCTCTCCCTCCACCACCCTTCTTTGCAATTCAATTCGAATCAAAGTGCTCTGCTAGTGTGATACCACTTTCGTCTCTCCTCTTGCCTCCCTTTCTCCTTCTCTCTTTTATCCTCTCCATTTCTCTGTCCACCTTTGCCTCCTCAGTACAGAATTGTCTCCCCTCTCTCCAGTAAGATAAGCAGACCTGCTCTGCTTTTGCCGCACTCAGATGACAAGGTATCGCTCTAGCATGGTGACCACTGTCCCATCCTCCTAACCTGGAAATGAACCCCTATTTTGATATCAGCATGAATGTAGAGGAACTTCACAGATCAAAACTGGCAGACAGACTGCGGCTTCTTTAAAGAAGTGGAACTGTTTTTTTTTTTAATCTATTTTAGTTAATCAGTTGAATTGATGTTATTAAAACGGTAATATACGTTTAACTCCTACTGTGGCAGTTTTTCATGAAGAGGCTGGCCTCTGATAGAATTACATGGATATCATAGGACTGAAGCATTTGATTCAGTTTTCCTTTTTCTGTTCTGCAGGAGCTAACCACCGGGTACATGAAATTACTTATCATAATCCAGTAAATGCCTGCCAATTTTGAACAAAGGATGACATACACTTTTAAAAAAAGCTGTTGCTTCTCAGAGCTCAGAATTTGGATGTTACTCCTGACCAGGGTTACACAGCGTCTAAACGTCTCCCTGTTCGCCTGCCCATTGTGATTATCTGCTTCCCTTAATTTCCCTTGTCCTTGCCACCCCTCGGCGGTCGCGTTCTTACCCTGATTTCAACACCTCCCATCATCCCTGTAATTGTCCTTAATTGATTGACAGCTCCGATAGACTCTCCTGACCCCAAAGCTACGTTTCCTTGTTCCGGTTTTGAACCGAGTGCGTTGGACGACCTCGTCCTGCTCATCAGCTGTCAACGAATCGGAATGCTGGGATAGAGGTGTAATAACCGCCACAAGACTCGCCCGAGTTCTGCATTTCCTGCGCTCAAGCAGCATGCAATAAGCCATGAGGCGAGGGCTGAAGATTTAGCGAGCCGGCGTTATCGCTTCTTTATTGATTTTGTAATCCTTTGCAGTATTAGTTTTGAGGACTGTGGAGAAGTTTTTCAGTGGGGCATCCCTTCCCATGTAATATCATGCTGAATCTCTCTCCATCAAAGTTTACTCTTAAAGTCTGTTAAGAATATTGCCGTGGTCAGAATTGATAGAAAGATTCATACAAAACAGTAATAAACACCCCACAGGAAACAAGAGGAAAAAAAATGAATCAAAGAGATTCATCATTGCACGGTGCAGCAGTGAGCATTTGTCATCTGATAGTGTTTTGCTTTTTTCCAACCGTTGGCCTTGTTAAATTTTTATTCAACTGCACATTGCAGGTGTGGAGATAGTTGAAACTGTCATCAGTCGAGGAGTGTTGAGGTCTATATTTCTTGTGTTTCACACTGTACGTCCGTCATCTTGTCCGCTAACAATTTTTACCACATTTTTTCCTGAATACTCTTTCAACAAAATGTTATTTGTGCAATCCAGGAAACATCATTCAGATCTATTCACCTCGCCAAATCTGTTGTTAACTTATCCTCTGACATTAAAGTGTACCAAGGAAGAACTCTTTCAACTCTGTGTGGCTTTCTTCCCTTGAAACATATTCAGCATCAAGTTGTTTTTATACTTAGTCATCGGTGTCATTGGTCAAGGCAAAATAAAATCTTCCAGATTTTCAGTGGCAGTGAAAATCAGAGGCACCAGACAAACACTCATCCACAACTCAACATCAACAAGACAATTACTGAGAGTCAATGGTCTGCGAGCACTGCAGAATCCTGGCTGTCAGACCCTCATCAGTTCGAATACTGTATACTGAGCAGTCCAGTGCATTTACTTATAGAGTTAATGGCACAGATGGTCTACTATGATGCAGCACATTGAAAATACACAGCAGTGGTATCTACAGCATGTTTTCTTGGTGTAATAATTTGTTGTATAATTGTAAATCATTACATACTCATAATGTGCTAACATACACATGGTAAATGCTGTCTTAATGGGCAAGTGTAAAACAGTTTTGTCTTTTTTTACGTGTAAGACATTAAACACTAAACGCCGGCACAGTATAGTGTTTCACAAGCACGTTCAGCTGAGCTGATCTCACGTTCAGCAGGTGGTTGTGTATCTCTGCGTTTACTCTACGTCTGTGAAGCTTCGGTATCACGTCTGCATCAGGGCAGAATATGTCTCATTTCAGACGCTCAGGTACAGACTCCTGGTGCAAACTAAGCACAGTGACAACAAATCCAGATTTAGAAGTTAAATTCAGTAACTTCTACTTTTGTCTGGGAACGTATCTGTAGCTGTATAAATGAGTGCGTCTGCCTGTGTTTGTGCCAAAAGGGTTAGAACTCAAACAGTCAGTGACTTAACCCGTTAATCCCACTGGTCACATTTGTGACCGAATTTTTAAAAAATGATTATTACTAGTAGCTCTAAAAGTGTTGTTGTTGGCTTTGGGCAAAATATGCAACTTTGAACTCAACTCAAAAATACAAACAGTGTATGTGTCAGGGGGGTCTAAGGAGTAAAATGCATACACTTACATTACTATGAAATAATTTGGGATTAAATGGGTTAATACAAATAGGTTATGTAATTATTTTACTCTCAATCATAACAATACTTCAACAGTTCTAACATGTAAAATGAAATTAAGTCGAACAGCCATTCTGGGGAAATTCAGGATATGTACTTGTAACATGAGCGTTAGTCCAATCTGTGAGTCAAATGAGAGAAGCAGCTCCACCACAGGACTGCACTGCGCTGCTGCTCTGCACTTGACTATCCTTCTCCTGTATTCATGTGGGCAGGATGGTACCAGCTGGATCTCATTTCCCACCACCGAGTGCCAACCCCAACAAAGTGCCAGCCTCACACCCTCCTCGTTTCCATGGCACCAAATAAAATAGTCCCTTCACAAGTCGCTTCAGATCAGCAGTCTTACAGAGAGGCGCGGGTGCTTAGTGGCCCAGGGGCTGAGCCAGACCAGCAGAGCCGACTGCCTACATCAGTGCTGTTATCATGAGAACACTTTCAACTTTTAAAAAGAGAGAAATATAAATGTCCTTCAAAACTGCAAATCAGCCTGCATTCCTCTTCTTCTTCTTCTTCTTCTTCTTCTTCTGCGTAGTAGTCGTGGTAGTAATAGTAGTTGTTGTTATTGTAGTAGTAGTAGTGACCAGTACATGCACCTGCGCACAAACACATATGCACGCTCGCAGACACACACACACACACACACACACACACACACACACATACATTAAATCCATGCATGCCCACTGTGGTAGAAGGAGGCACTCTTCTCCTCCCCCTCATCATTCTGTCTGTACCTGGCTATTCAACCAATCCACTCCCATTGTTATCTTTTGAATGTCCCTCCAACCGCCCTCTCTTGATCTGTCATTGGTTTTCTCTGCCATTTGTCCTTTTGTATCCAATCAGTTCAATCTTTACTGTAAAGAATAGCCCACCTTGTTTCAGCATAAATCTCTGGGCCTCCATCTTTAGAGCCTCTTGCCATGCTGGTACCAGACAGAGCCACAGACTTCAGCAGTTGGTTTTCATTGGTATGGTTCATCACTTGTTCACAATTTTACCAGTACAATAAACTTGATAAAAGACTATTGGCTGTAATCTCTCGGTTCTACGACACCATACACAGATGCGCACTTCCACATATACAAAACACACTAGTGCAATGATGCATGCTGATGTACAAACAAACAAATGCACTCAAGCAAGCTCACACTGCGTTGAAATTACATCCAATTACAAGACATCTGTGTGCCCCTTTTCATTTCCTGTCACGAGCAGAGCAAAAAGACTTCACCCTCCCTAACCAAGGAAGAGCATTTAGCAGTCATGTGCACCTGGTGAAACCCACATTTAACTTTTCCCAGCTCTCTCCGCCCTACCTCTAACCCTTTTCAGGAGCGCAGTATGCTTTTTCCTCACACTAGCGGAAACCAAATGGTACCATGGGCTAACAATGAACTTCCAACAGATGTGCAAAAATTTTGTCTTCATGAACACTGCTAGTCACAAAAAAATTAACAAAAGTGAAGCTGCTTTCAGAATATTTAAAATCGAACAAAAAGAAATTAAATCTAAATGGGATAGCGAATAAATGCATGCATAAATGCAAATTAACAAAATAAAAAAAGTATAAACAGAATGTCTTAACAAGTGTTTAACCATTGTTATGAGACTTAGAAAATAATGAAATTTTGCTTCAGTAGAAAATCATTGAAATCATTTTTTGCATTTAAGGTGTTTTCTCTCATTCGCAAAAAAAGTTCACGCTTTTATCCAAGTTTTTCATATTATGTAAAAATAAAGTCATAAAAATAATATTTAAGTTTGACTGCAAGAATAAACATGTACGACTGGCATTTTGTAATGAATCATCACCTTAAAATTTTGGTATTTGTGGAAATTTAATTCAGACATTGAGGCAGAAGATTTGCTTGGGATTTTAGTCCATATAAGGCTGGTTTCACAAACACAGGTTAAGCTTAATCCTAGACTAAATTCCATTTTCAGTACAGAATCTCCATACAAAACTCTGTTTAGTCCAGGACTACACTTAATCCATGTTTGTGAAACCAGCCCATAGTTACCCAAACAAATCAATTGCACTGTTTTGTGAAGTGCCCCTCAGGTCAGTGCCAATAAAAGGACAGATATGTAAATTCTGTGCGTTGTATGGCCAATAAGATGTTTCCACTCAGGTCAGATTTCCTCCGGGGGCTGATCCTATCTCACCTGCATATTCTAAGCCCCTCCTCCAAAAGAAGCATGGAGAGATAAAGGCTTACATTTCACATAGCAAGATTACTGAGTCAGCTGTATAACTGCCATGAGTGAAATGCATGACAGTGCATTACTTTAGTCCATGTTCAAGTTTTGTTTTTATTTGCATTTGTGTGCATTTAAAAAATCATATTGTAGCCGTAGTTCCAAAATGTTAAATCCTCTCCGCTAAATAAGACAAAAATATTGCCAATGAGACTGATAATTCATCATTGTAGTCGCAAGAAAAACAAGCAGGAACAAACATGCCAATATTCTACTGTCTTCTTAATAGAAAAAATAAGACACAGTGAGACCAAGAAGTGTCATTACGGGGCTAAAAAAGACTAACTTTTTTGCAGTGACTGGTCTGCAAAAGAAGTCAGTAATTAAATGAAATAAATGAAAAATAGGCCCCTTGTGGAGGGCCTGTGCGGTACGGGGGTGGAATTGGGAGATGGAGACGAGGACCGAGGACAGCAATAAGGCCCTCAGCCCAGCTGGCAGGGGAGAACGACACTCTCTGGAGCCAGCGAGGGCCTGCCAAAGGCCCACAGCAACAGTAGCTATGTGTGGGGGGTTTGGCATGGCTGCTGCGCCCAGCATCCAGCTCTTCCCCCTGGACTCGGGGGCTCGTCCGAAATCCAGTGCCCCCGTATCTTTCATTTACAATGGTATGCTACCGGCTTTCTAGCTGGAGCCACTTCTGAAGTTCGCCTTGATACCGTCGCGACTAGCTGCATTTTTACTCCTGCTACTACCTGTCTGGTAATTATGCTACGAGAATGAACAGCGCAAAGCAATTTTAACGTTTTCATTTTCCCTGTGCTGTGCTTCTACTGTATTTTATATTGCGTTATCTGTGAGCACTTGGACCGTGATTCCTTGATGTTTCACTTGATATATATACATTAATTCTCACAAATAGCAGCTAAGTCTCAACTTCAACCTCACACTTAATGTTTTTAAATGCAAAGTGCTGTAGTGTTGAAGAGCAAAATTGTGCCATTGTCCAAATACATCTTCCTCCTTCGGTGTTTATATGCCAATTTCGTCAATCTTTTCAATCTCTGTGCTACAGTCATTACAATTGGGTGGCGTATTATGAAACGAGTCGGGGAAGATCGGACCGCTGCAGAAAAAAAAAAGAAATTGCCGGGTTCAGGGTTTACGAGGTCACAGTTTCCCCCGCATCTGTTTCTGAAGAGATGATCCAATGAGAGAGGTTGAGGGCAGCAGTAAGCTCCGTGCTCATTGGCCGGCCGAGCTGAATGCTGTACGCATTGTCTGAGGCACAGTGTGAGACGGCTGTCACTGGAGCACAAGGAGTGAGGGCCTGGGAATGTGAGAAAAGACATATTCACTCAGGCTGAAAGAGCTTCAGCGGTATAAAGATCTAAAAATGGGAGCTAAGTCATTTCTCTTTCTTTTCCTGTAGTTTTTAAGGCTAATAATAAGGCCCCTGAACACATAGGCCTTTGGGCTGAAAGAAACTTGTCACGGTGGTTGGTAACTAATGACGATCTCTTTTAGTTTATCTTCGTCAATTGTCAAATATTTGAGTCTGTGAAGTGGTGTGATGAGGTGCAAAGACAGATATTTGAAGGGATTTTAACTCATTTGAGCAATTACATGCTTAACTGGTCCAAGATAATCTGTCATCCTGGGCTCTCTCTCTCTCTCTCTCTCCCTCGCGCTACTCCCCCCCCCACTGCGCAGGAGGGGAATCTTAGAAAAGGAGGATTGGAAGCACAAAGGCTTTCCCTGAATAGAACGAAGGCACAAGAGAAATTAATTGCCGCTAACAAACAGCAGGACTGCTTACAAGATCTGCGTGCCACTCGGTTACCTTGCACAAGAGGTGGGAGGGAGCAAGAATTGGTGAGGCGGGCAGGGGGTCCGGGAGCCTGAGGGAGACGAGGCCAGGGTGGAGTGGGAGGGGAGTGATTTATGAATATTTGATCAAGGGTGATTTATGACATCAAAAGACACTGCAATGAACCTTAGGTTACATTATCCAGTGAAATAACCACTCACAATGTACCGGTTTGCTGTCATTTTAAATATGACAGGAATTATTTTTTCTGCAAAATAAAATATTACTACTGTAAAGTATTGAATTATTTTGGTTAAAAAAATTAGAATATTATCATTATTATTTACTATGATTCTTCTACATAGGACAAACGGGACTTGTAAGCAGAGGCACACACTGACCCAGGAACAGATTTTTTGGCAGAGGCCCTGACTGCCGTGCAGTGGGTGGTCCTTATTTTCACAGGCTCCTCCATCACTGACCTCCTACTGGGCGGCAATCCGCCTGTCATCACTCCCCGCCTTCGACAGACCACTCCCACTTCCTTCATTTTTTTTCAGTCGGGATTTCCTATTAGGCTGCTCAGTCCATGTTTATGAGAGCACTCACTGTGTTTTCACATGCCAAATACACATCCCATAATTGCTTGATGTATGTAAAAAAAAAAAAAAAAAAAACAGTCAGACACACTGGGGGTGTGGATTTATTGTTTTTCCTCTCTAGGAATGCTTTTGAATAAGGTGAGAATGAGATTTATGAGACAGATGTCCATTCCACGCAGACTTGTCTATTAATCATGGCGCAAACTTGGAGATCAGGAGCAGCCAATGACAGAGCAGGATATGATACCCCAGGGCGGGTAAGGTGGCGTATAGCGGCTTCATTGCCTCCACCTCGACACAGATGTGTCGCCTTCCTGTCCACCATTATGCAGGAGGGGGTGGGGGGTGTTGAGGCTGGATGGGTGCGTCAATCTTTGTGCACCAACACCCCTGGCTTGGGCCGCGCACAAAAGGATATTTGCATTTTTGCATCTCATTATGATTGTAATTACGAGCCGGCAAGCCCATTCTCCCCCCATTATCTCCGGTAACATTATATGTGACGTCTGAAACGCACAGTTAAATGTCAATTATTGACTACAAAGGGAAAAGTGACCTTTGGGGAGAGTGTGTATGTTCCCTTTTTACCCCTGCCATACTTTTTCCCCCCCCCACCTCAGTTATTAAAAAAATGTACATTTTGACTCACACTGGCACTTATCTTGCCACTAATATTAGTTAAGCCTATCACTATGCAGACGAACACATTCAAACCAATATCAGGTTCAGCTGTGCTATCATTCATGCTGAGCTCCTGGTCATTCAGGGCTCGTGGCTGAAGCTCTCATTGTGGCTAGCAAGCAGCTAACTAGCACTGAGTTTGACATGTGTAGCTATCCCACCCTGGCAGCGGAACATGGCTGCCTCTGGACCACAGTGCTGTTCTGTGCAGTGGGGCTGCGCTAATGCCCTGCCCCCAGACAGCAGTCACTAATTAGGTTAATGTGCTCAATTTCAAAGCAGGGACTGAGGCTGGCCTCTCACTAAGTGCGAAAAAGCGAGCCGGTGCAATTCACGCGGACCTCCGTTCAGCCAGTCCATCTCAGTCCGCCTTTCTTCTATCCCTGATGGTGGACAGCAGGACAGACATAGCATTACACCTCACTCACCAGACTGTAACTTAGTCATTGAGTTACGGTCAGTGACTCAGTCTCTTGCAGAGCATTGTACCTACTCACTCACGGACTGACTTTCACAAAGTAGCTCAGTCAAAGATTTGCAAACTGTCAGAATCCCTCGCTAACTCACAGACATACTGTCCTCATCATATTACCACCCCTGCTCATCTTGATAAACTCACTCATTCCGTCCTTGATCATATTTCCCCATTCACTCGCAAGCAGACTGACTCAATCACAAATTTACACTGTTAAGGCCTTTGCACACCAAGTCCGTTTTTGTCGTATGCGAAAAAACTGCACTTCATGTGCAGAAATGCCTTTCACCAAGCCTGATGAAAACCAACGGATGCCATTGCAGTGGCTTCGTCCATATACAGCCAATGGTCTGAAACTGTCTCAGTTGACTCACTAATTCACACAACATCTGAACTTCACTCTCCTCTGACTTTGTCTAACACGTTTACAGGTTGACAGACTCATACTTAATGACAGATTAAGCTGAATAAACTTCATTGCATTTTATTGCGAAACAGAGAAACATATTGCAAAATGGTTCTAAATATCATCTTGCATCTACTGCTGTATTTTGAGAGCTTGCAGTAATTTTAGTTTGCAATAAAAACGTATCAGTTCTGTCGATGGAAAAAAAAAAATCTTTCTTGTCTTGAGTCTTCCCATAATTCCCCTGAATTGAAGAAGCAGGCAGTTCAGTGTTATACAGAAAAACAGTGGAGATTAAAGTTTGACGTGCGTGTAGAGGAAGGCCAATGGAAGAGAACGCGAACCGCACCGCCCAGCTCCTGCCTCCACCTCCGTGTCTAATGGACGACACACATTGATCTATAATTCAGCGTAATCCCCTCGGCCAGCATGCGACCGATTCCAGTGGCGTCACTTCAAATAGCTGAAGCTGGAAAACCATGTTAACACATTTGATGGCTTGTTTGCTCGTTTTATTTAAACATGTTTCAGCGACGCTTCGGCAAAGATCTAATTGTTTCTTTTTGAGAATGTGGAACAGTTTGTGGTCGACACCATTCGTAGAATGGGGAAAAAGAGAGGGGAGGGGAATTATTGTGGATGACGATGAAGGGTCTGTGTGTGTGTGTGTGTGTGTGTGTGTGTGGTGGGGGGGGGGGGGGGGCACACCGTTGTTCTCTTCATTAAATATTTAACATCCTTTTCAGATGAATAAGACGGTGCAGGGAAAAAATGAATCCCAAAATTCCATCAGGAGGATTTTTCACTTTGTTTTTTGTGTCATTACACAAACTCAACTGTATAAAGCTTTTAATATACAATGTACTTTCAAAATGCAAAGGGGTCTTTTATGTGTATCCCCATAAGGGCTTCTATTCAGCCGCTCATTGTTTACAATAGGCCTATACACAGTAAATATTAAATGAAATAGGCTCACATTCTGGAGAGGATCTAACTGGATGCTCCGGTGGGTTTATCTGGATAAAGAGGAAGATCGAGTTTCCATGTCTGGGAGTTTCAGTCAGTTTTTTTTTTTTTTTGTTCATCTTGTTGGTTGATTGTAACAAAGGATGACTGAAGATAACTCAGCGCGCTGAACTGCTGTTTCCCCTATCACAATCTGCTCGACCATATGATGTTTCAAATGATATTACCTTCTATAGCAGCAAGAGAATTAATTTATTGTGTGTTCGTTACCACTGGCTATGTTGACAAGGCCTTCCTTTTTAATAATTGAGGGGACAAAATGTGATGAGGGATGTTCAAAAATATATATATACATATAAATAAAAAAATATTCTGCACCAAGGTCCAGTGGGACACCGAAAGGGACCAATTCAAACTTGCCCATAGTGTGCCCTCATACAGGCTCTCTAGAATTTTATTGTCGCCTTCAAAATGTCACATTTGCAGTTATTGCAACTTATGTAAAATTATCATTGAAAGAAAAATAAAGTAGGCCTATATACTCACAGAAAGTTTGGGGCAATGCACATTGTTTTCAGTGAACAGAGGCCTTACAAAATAACAAAAAGAACAGTAGCCTTGAGCACAGCAGAGTTTTACAGAACTACCTTTGACAAGACAGGCCTCAAACATGCGTTGGCCACAGCCGAAAATGGCCCCTTATTTCGGCCATGTTAAAGCGTCTCAAGTAGAGTTCCGTTGTATCCCCTGCAGTTAATGGTGGCATTAATTTGTTTTTCCAGTTACAACTTATCTTACACTTTCACCAGTCAAGTTAAAGCTTTGGTGTATCAATGACAAATTAGTGCGCAATTAACAATTTCAGAAATGCCAGTTTCCACATGCCATTATCAGGCAGTTCTGGGAGTTCATACATGAGTTTGCAGACTAGTATCACATCTTTTGAGGCTGTTGAAGTTTGCTTACCCATTTCAACATTTTAGTTGCTCTGTTTTCTTTTTTTAGTTTTAATTAAAATCTGGCTGCCTCAAAATTCCTCTATTTTGAGCACATATTGCTGACTACAGACCTATTGCAGGTATTTTCATATGATCACAGTACTGGTCGAATCTCTTTTTAGCGCAACAGAAAATACCAATCTTGCGAAGTTAAGTCATGTACATGTCTGTATTAGATCTTAAGCACTTGGCTGTGTTTTTTTCCGAGCAGGTAAAGCGCTGTAATTCTTTTTAATGTAGCGTACAACTGAAATGGTGTATTATTTTCAAGTAGGACCTCTTTTAGGTCGCAAAAATACGCTGTTTCCCTGGTCCTGTTCACAACAGTGTATCGCCTAAATTTCCACTCAGCACTATGAGCTGGTGCGGCTACCTGGAGGAGATCAGAGAGTTTTCTACTACATCTAATGTAAGTAGTGGCAATTTGTAGCTCATACAACCTCACTTCAAAAGAAAAGTGAACTATCCCTTTAAAGATTTAAAACTAATAATTTACAATATTTTAGGGGGCTAAAGAACATTTTTGGGAGGCTAATAAAAAGTAGCCTTAGCAATGCCCCTGGCTGACCCAAATTTTTTCAAATGTACACATCACAATGACTGTGCTTAAACTCTGCATAATACCCCCTTTTTTCCCAGCCAGTCAGTGATAGGTTGGAGAATTGATCAGCAGTTTCAAAATATTGCCTCTGTACTAGAAAACTTGCCTGCATTGGTTGAGACTGCGTGGGTATGCAAAATTGGCATGTTTTAGTGGAAACTGAATCCAGTGTAGAACAAGGTGTGTAAACGTCCATGATGAATTTTCAAATTTGTTGCTATTGAGTTTATTGGCTTTTAGAACCATAAATTTTGGTTGCATTCCTGTCTGTTATCTGGTTAGTCTGCTGTGCATATCTATAAAACATGTCATCTGTAAGCTATCTTGTTTGCTCTACAGTTAACTGGAATTGGCCTTTTTATTATAAGATGACCAGACCCCTGACCCTTTAAAATTAAAATTTCCGCTTTAAAAAAAAGTCAGGTTCTCTTTTTGTGCAAATGCACCAAACCTCAACGATACCTTCATGTACTGTAGGCATGTCAGGCTGCGCCAGGTTTCTGTGATGGAACAATTATCTTTGAGTATTGTGAAGAAACCCTTCAGATTCTACAGCCTGGATATGAATTGCAATGTTGAATGTTTCTGTTCTACTTAGACTGTAAGAAACACCATGAAGAGTTTGTTCATCTGTCCAGGGGTCATCGTTTAGTATAAAAGCTGTTATCATGCCGAATGCCTGACCTTAAGGTTAATTTTCTTCCAGATAACCAATGTAAACAGGCACTGCTGCAACCCTGGAAGGATGTAAACTGCTCTTTTTACATGTTATTCTTAAGACTGTAGCATTTGTGAACTTTCTGTTCTTATCTTTCGATGTGTAGAGTCATGGCTCTGTTAGCATGTGGGGATCCACAGAGGCACAAGGGTAAGTACGAGAGATAGCCCTTTCGTCCTGGGGGAGTGACACTTGATCTGCAGCCTTTACCCCCGCCCTCCGGACTGCTTTCCCCCGTCGTCCTGTGCACTCCGGCCCTTGGGCATGTAAGGGGCCTCCCAGGGCGACCGTGCTTACGTGACCCTCACCTTGGCGTATGGCCACCTTGACCTGACCCTCACCCTTCTCGCTGGCCCTTGGGCCACATCTGCTCCCCTTCCCGAAAATTGCCCAGCCATTCGACGAGAGAGCCCAAACGTCACCTTGACGTTCCATTTGTTTTCCTGTGAGGGGTCAGGAGGTCCGTCATTAGGCTGAACTTGATCCCTTGCTTCTCCAGAAACAGTGGCAGAAGATGCATGTTGCTCGCATGGGCCAATCGAGCAGGAATGGCTACTTAGCAATGAGAAAAATGTCAACTTGGTTCGAGCATGGATTCCACAATTTGACCTAAAGTTTGATTAATCGGCAGTGATTTTTTTTCTGCTCCAAGCACTGCATGGCGCACTGATTTAGCAATAACTAGCTGTGCAATCGTGTGGCTGTAACTAATTAATTTGTCATATGTTTGCAGGTTGTAATTACGGGAGAGAGTTTTTTGTCATTGGTGTGTTTGTGTTTGTGAGTAAAAGGGATATTAAATAATTTCTCTATCCACAGGTCCAGTTCTTTTGACTTGCCTGTAGCATAAACTGCAGCGCCTGGTTTTTGGCGTTTATCCCCGTGGCATTAAATCGCCCTGTGTTTAGGCAAAAAAGTTGTCACTTACAAATGATGAAAGATGCAAATTCGCTCCAATTATCTCCATTGGCGCAATTTTCTTGCTACTATTAAAAAAAATGCCATGATGTATGAGCTGGAGGCACAACAATGCTTTGCCGCTGAAATGCTGTATAAATTATGCTGCAGCGTTGGGCGCTTTTGGGGTCCCTGTCACTTTAACGCGGCTGGCTTTTCCCGAAATGATGGCTTGATTGTGGTGCCCTTTCTGATTTCCTCCACTGTTCGGGCCCACTATGATTTCCGTGACCTTTTCGGGAGTCCCCCCCTCCCCCCACACTCACTCCGCACCCCGTCTGAACGAAGCGTAAAAAGGCTGCACCTTTCTGTAATGCTATACAGCCAGACTTCACCGTTAATATTAATGAAGAAGGATCCCCCCCAGCCCCCTTCTCTGCAATGTTATTCTTTAATGGATAATAGATTAGAGCGCTGTGATTGATCGTTAGCTATGCATGTTGAAAAGCTCGGTCTCTGGCTGGGAGCCATTTTTTTTTGTGATCCTGTTGTGTATTATTTTGAATATTAACGCTAGCGGTAACTTGATTGCTTGAGATCAGTCACTCGCATGTCTTTACAGGAATCTTGCCCACTTATTTGGATAATTGCTTTTATACAGAAACAATGGAAGGGTTCGAGTATAAACTGCCCATTTAAGGTTCTGTTAAAGTATCTCAGTCAAGTTCAGTTCAGGACTTTCAGTAGGTGCCTCCAGAATGAACCATTCAGTGCTTCATAACTCCTTGCACTCAAGGGACAGATAACAGACTGATGACCATACATTTTCCCTCAAGATTTTCAGACAAAGAGCAACTGCAAAGTTTGATCAATTACGGGAAGTTTCTCAGGCCTTAAATCACCGAAGGATCCCCGAGCCATCACATTACAACCAGAGCTCGCATTGTGGAAAATAAACGCAGGAATGGAAAATATCAGTCCTTATATTTGTACCTATCGAAGGAGATTGAAAAGGGTGCAGTAATTATCGCACAACATCCCAAGTCAGACATTCTAGTGAAGTTCTTCTAAAAATCATTCAAACGAGCCCAGAACAAAACTTGGAGAAGAAGTTAGTGCAACACAGGCAGGTTTCAGAGAAAAAGCTCCTGCACAAGATATCACTTTATCAATTTGAGAATGACAGTCCAGAAATGTGGAGACTTCAATACCTTTTATACAGTTTGTGCAACAGAGACTATTTCAGAGCATTTCATTGCATATCATGTAAGCGATTTTGGGCAACGCTAATCAAATGTATGTAATCTACAACATCAGGAGGTGATGAAGGCACAGAAGAAACAGGAAGAGATGTGTAGTGTGTGGGTATGAGCAAACTAACGAATATGAAATTCTGGTGGTAGGGACAAGATGCTCAAAGCTAAAAACTTCTCAGAGCTAGCATTTACCAGGCAGCTATCTATTTTGAAAATGAAATGTTACAGAGAAATATGATGAGTATGTTAGGTAGATCATAGAACAAACAAATTGATCAGTGAAGAACTTCTGGTGGAAGAAAAATGGATTGAGCATTTTGTGACGGAACAAAAACAGTACTATTTTGGCCATCTCTAGAGACATGAGAAGATAAGTGGAAAAGACTGATAAGTGGAAAAGAGGAAAGGAAGACCAAGAAGGCTGTGGGAAAGAGACATATAGGATGCTTTCAACAAATCAGCAACAGATGCTAGCAAATTAGCATCAGACAGAGAGTGTTTCAGAAATGCAGTCAAGTATGCGATGTCCAATGGGATAAGCAGTTGGAGAGATTTTGTGTTTACTCAGGTTGTCTTTGTCTTATATTTGCGTGCATTCCATTTTATCAAGTGTGACAAATACGCTAGAAATTGCAGGAAACGAGAGGGAGGGAAATATTTTCTCAAAGCTGTGTGTGTGTGTGTGTGTGTGTGTGTGTGTGTGTGTGTGTGTGTGTGTGTGTGTGCGTGTGTTTTTGTATTGTATATATCATAGTACTTTGTGAGGAGCACTGTCTCACCCCTGAAAATACGGTTCGCTATTAAGAGCGAAGGCTGAAACGGTATCACGTTTCCGCCAGGCCCTTTAAATGTATTTTCTTTCACTATTTTCATCTTGAGGTATAATGTCCCTGGCCGAGTCAAGGGCCAGGGTAAAGGTTATAAGACGGTTTGCCCCCTCAGTTCATTGGCCTTCTCTTAAACGTGTGCCATATGGCATCTTAATGATCTGTGGCAAGGCTGGTCAGCACACATACACTAATATCCATCAAACCCGCAGGTATTTATGTAATTAAAGAGAGGTGTTGTGATTATTGCATGGCTGTGAGTGTCTGCCCGTGTCATTTCATGCTGTATTAGTGGCCCTGCACAAACCACTGGCTAAAGTTTCATTTTTGCTTTTGTTTCACAAATGGAGTACTGGCTAAGCATTCATTTAGGAAATTTTTTTTCTTGTAACGAGAACCCCCCTCTACAATAAACAGTTAGTAAGAGGTTTGGAAGTTTTACAATTAAATAAGCTGAGAAACAAAACTATGAGGCATATTCGCAGGGTACAAGCCTACCAGCTATGACTAAAGCTCATCATGTTTGCGACACATCTAGGCGTTGTATTGTTTATTTATTTAGTCATATTTCAGCAATGGAAATGTCCCCATGCTTTTTATCCAAGCATATATTTTCCAGATAGTCATTATCAGACAAGGCCAGTGTTCTTTGCATACCGTAACCCTGTCTGGCGATGGTCCACCTGTCATTTTTGAAAGAAAAATGAATATCGTCTGTCTGCGAAGAAGGGGCTTGCTATTTGTCGGGCCATCATGACCTTTCCAAGTGGCCCCTCAGATTAGATGCACAACATGGAAAATTGTGCTCTCGCCGCAGTCTATAAATCATTCCTAGCAATTTTTCTTTAAAGATGTATGTAAATACCAGGGTACTAGGAAGGTAAACAACTCTAACCCTGCGCAAATGGCTCAAAAATTGAAAAGGAGCACCTTATTTTTCATCTGAAATTGCTTTTGAAGCTCAGATTCTGCAGGCAGGCATAGTTTGAGGAGCACTGATTGGCTGGAGTGAAATTATTGGCTCTAAGGGAGCGTGGGGTGGGGGTGGTGGTGGTTGGGGTGGGGGTTGTGGGCAACACATTGGAGGGGGTAGAGGACGGGGTTTGGTGGCTAGAGTTCCTGTGCCAATCAAAGGTTTCGTTCGAGCACTCTCACTGACTCCTTGTTTTGGACCCAAAAACGTGTACAAGCCCTACAGGACCTCGCAGCATTGACACCTTTTTTCAGGTGGGAGCTGCTACTGCTACCCCCTCCTCTTGATCCCCAGGCAACTTCTGATGCCCGTGCCCCACCACTTGGCCTCTGATTGGCCGGCCGACACGCAGCAGGGTCTGTTGATCCCTGCTGTGGCAAGTAGGGGCTAGACTTTCGACCTGGGCCGGTGGCTCATTAACGGTAGCAGAGCAACTACCCGGCTTCTTTGAGGGGCACCTTTTTTCTGTGAGAGGGCTGTTGCCTATCAAATATACATCATACAGTTTCTTCAGAAGAAGGGCAGCATTCAACATTGTATTCGATAATAAGGATTCGCCTTGACCGCCATATCTGCCACAGATCCTTTGTGTTGATACGATAACTCAAACAGTTTTTATCGGAATCATGTGAAACTTTTTGTGTTCGTTCCTGGTCCATTGATATTGTTTTGTGTGACCCTATGACCTTTCCAATAGTGCCAACATCAGGTCAAACTTTATATTTCCGAATGCAATAATTCAAACAGTTTTGCGTTGACTATAGTCATGCATCTTGAATTGTTTCCAGAGCATAAAGAAGGACTGCGATTGATTTTGGTCACCGTATAACCTTTGCTATAATGCCACCACCAGGCCATACTTTAAATTTTGAAAAACTGCAACCACTCAAACAGCTTTAATGGAAATCATATCAAATCTGCTTGTAAATATTCCTGGAGGAAATTATTGATTGTGGTGGCTCTGCAATGTTTCCTGTAGCACCATCCCTGGGCCAAATGTAACATTACCAAATGCAATAACTCAGACAGCCTTGATGGGAATCATGCCAAACTTAATGTGATTGCTCCCGGTGTATCTAGGTGATGCTGGTGACCCCAGGACCTTCCCTTAGCTAGCACCATAAGACCAAACTTTTCTAATTTTTAAAAACACCGTAACTTAAACAATTGTTATGGGAATCCAGTTGAATCTGCGGTCAACATTCCTGGTGCATAGAGGAGGAACGTTACAGATTGATTTTTTATGGCTCCATCACTTTTGATGGCATCATTACATGAAATTGCATTTCCAAATGCAATAAGTCAAATGGTTCTAGTGGGAATCAGATCAAATTTGCTGAGAACGTCTCAAAGCATAAAAGAGCAATCTTACAGTTCCTGTACCACCACCTTTAGGCCAAACTTCATGTTTTTCCGAAATGCAGGAAGTCAAACAGTTCTTATGGGAATCGGGTAAAATTTGCTGTGAACAGTCCAGGAGCCCAGAGTAGTTCATTGATTTTCTGGACCCTATAGCCTTTTCTGTTGCGCCACCATTTGGCCAAACTACAAATTTTGCCTGTGGTGAATGCAATTATTTCAGACTTTTACCCTGCTGTTGTCCACTGACAGCATTTATCTGGTTTTAAAGCTGATATTAGCTAATGGTTGCTACTATGCAGACACTAACTGTGAATAATTTGTAATGTTAGAGACTGAATTACAGTTGTGGTAAAACTATCAGGTGACTACACGTCGCACTTCTGTGAACGTAAGGTCAATGTTTGCTCAGCCTCCAGACATTACCTTTCCATATTCCTTGTGTAGTTCAATGGACAGCAAGCTAGCTACTTATTCAGTCATCTGTATTAAGGGTCTTGTCACTACTTGAGTGATTATGACATCATCCATTGACATGGTGGCTCTATTTGCTGACCAATTAGAAAAAAGCGAATTCCATAGAAGGGACGCCCACTCAGAACAGCATATTTTTCAGAGGGTTAGGAATGACAGGAATCAAACTGCCTAGAAATGATGTAAAATTTTATTTATTTTCGTTTAATAACGAAAAGCACATTATTCCACAAACAATTGGCCCCAAGCAACAAGAGCTGGCTCGGACACAGATTGGTTGCTGGAGTACAAACTGGCTGTTGAGTTCTTCTTTTGCACAGAATCACTCTGTTTTCACAGGGTGCTGCCAGGTGCCACCAAACCTGCAATCAGACACACACAAGACACGGGAAAAACTGTCTTCCTGCCACTAGAGGCAGCAGAAATTTCAAAGGTCATAACAAGAAGAATGCTAAATAATTTTCTTTTTTAAAACGATGTCCCCTTTAGAAAATGATTTATATATCAATAGGATAAAAGAAAGAATGAAACAATCAATACTTGCAGCTTTACACAAGGCTGAATGATAAGATTTTCCTCTACCGTGTACCTTGGCAGCCCCTACCCTGGAACCCAACCCTCCGTTTCAAACAAGCGAGGTGAAAAAAAAAAGTCTAAACTTCGTATACGTGCAAAGAGACTATTCAAATGTGTTTACACTCCAGCTTTCACTGACCACGTTTACGCATACCAATTTTTCCCGTTACTGAGCTTACCGTGGGTATGATCATATTTCAAAAAAACCAGCATTACACAACCGGCAATACCCAACCATATTCCTGTGTACGTGATACACGTGCATATTCCAAAAGCCCCCTCTAACCAGAAGAAATAGGCGGCTCATTTAATACCTTTTGTGTATATTTATTTTTGCAATTACAATTTTACAACCCCAAATGCTATGGCAAACTATTATGCTACTTCACAACTTACATCACTGAAGACAAGAGCGACAGGCAGCGCCGTCATATAGGGGGGAAAGGTGATGACAATTCTAAGGGCCCACAGTCCATTAGGGCCCACAAAACCCACAGTAGCCGCCATGACAAAATTATTCTGCATAGATTTACCTAATATTCATACTAATGCATGAGAGTTTAAACAAAGCCATTAAGGCATGCAATATTGATGAAATACATTTCAGTAACCCCCCTCTTAAAAAATGGTTCGATCCATGATTCTTGCTTGTACTGGAAAATTGTCTGTGCGTTTTTGCTGGCGAGGTCGTGAACTTACGCAGCAAACAGGGTTCACCGCCTTTGCGAATATGATGTCCAAAAAAACAAAAACACACAAATGTGGACACCAGGGGGGTATACTATGAAGCTGGCTTTGTGATTAAGCCTGACGTCAGCACTTAGTAAAACCAGGAACCTCTTCAAATCTGGAACATGGACTAAAGTAAAAGGAGCTGCTCCGGGTTTTACTTTAGCTTAAAGTCAGGCTTAGTCACTAAGCCAGCTTCGTAGTTTACCCCCCGAAAAGAATAGAGAGAGGACAGCAGGGGCAAAGCAGGGGTCCAGAACATTACAAAATTCTTTTCAAAGAAAGGTGAGAGTATTTAACAAGCTTGCTATGTTAGCTGTTCACGCTGGCTATTCAGCTGCTAACGTTACGTTAATGTAACATGCGGTCAGCTGAGTAAATAATCGCCTGACAAGAATGACATTACTCAGTTACTAACTGTATCGTCCACAGAAAAGATCGGTAAGGTTATCATTCGCCAGCCATTATAATATGCCGTCAAAAAATCCGGTAGCAGAAGGACACGTTCCTCCGTTCTTATTATGAGTGGTTGCTGCATACTTAGCTCTCTCTGGCTGTAAGTGACTGTACAGGTACAGGCTAGGTTTGGCTAGCGAACTTCATGCAGTCAGTGTGGTAACCTTAGGTATAACTTAAATAATCGCTTGACAAGGCTGACATTACTTTTACCTTAAGTGTTTACTAAAACTAAACTGCTAATTTAGCCTGTTGACATGTCTTTTTCACGCAGTGGGTAATTTTGCGGAGCTTGCCCTCCTCTTAACAATAGCAAAATGAAGCTGAGTGCTTAGAGCTATGGTACTGAGAAGCCCATTTAGATTTTGTTTATTCCCAGACTCGGTAGGTTAGTTCTTCATCAGTTGTTCCATAGAACATAACTTTAAATGTTTACGAAAGTAATATGAAATAGAACTATGAAACCTTTATGCACTGCTACTCCAGAATCAGCTGTGGTCACTTCATCTGAACCGGACCCAGCAATAGACCCTCCCCACCAGCAGTCTGAAGAAGTTTTTGATGGTGAGTGAGTAAGTGAATGTGAATAAGACGACTAATAATTCATAATTTACATAATGGTACTCTCTTTGTTGAGTGGTTATTGTAAAAAAGGAAAAATTGGGTGTATTGCATTAGGCATTGCCAAGAACACTGAGAAACAGAAAAATAAAGAATAACATCATGATACACAGTCATAAAAAATGGCAATGAAAAGTCGGGGGTGGGGGCCTACACCGATATTCTGTTAGGGGGCCCAGAATTACTAGCAACTGCCCTGGCGACAGGCAATGCAAGACATCCCTAGGTTACAGCCTGTGGATGAAAGTTTCGCTTGTTAGCAGCTTAGAGATCTTTCCAACGTGGCCTCACCTGATCAACAGTCCTTATAAAGTTGGGGTCCCTCGATTTATCAGTGACCGATTTAAATAAATCACTGTTATGGCGTTTCCTTCCGTCAAGGTGTTTTATAAAATTCATCTCTTTAATGCAAGATAAAAAATTGGTATCAATACCCCAAAAATGTGAACTTTTCCCATTGTACGCCTTGATTTTCAAGGAGTGACTTTTAACCTTTCCCATGATACCTTTAAAGTAGTGCAAGCTCAGAGCATGCATAGACAGTAGTAATTGGGGTAAGGTATTTTCCGAAATTTTCCGGTTGTTAGTGGCATAACCCAGCTATCTTAGTCTGGTTTCTCACAACCAAAATAAGGACTTAATCGGGTAATGCTTATAGGAGAAAGGTGTTAATTTCCAGAATACTTCACTACCCCGGTCAATAACTTGAATACTGTGTGCATGTAAACATAATCATTAAAGTGTGTATCTCACTGGGCTTGCAAACAGTTGGCGACTGTGGAGAATGGACATTTGCTGCATTCGCCATTCATTCTGCAGAAATTCTGCAAATAATCTCCAAGTAGTCACCATGTTCACCAACCATTCGCCGATCTCACTTCCATTCACCAAGGGTTTTGAACGCGTTCAAAATTTTGAAGAATCTTTGGTGAACATGTCTTTTCGCCAAATGGTCTGCCAATACTCACCACCATCACTAACTGTTTTCCAAATGGTCTGCAAACGTTCTTTGTGGTCATTGACTATTCTTTAATCATTCGCCTCCCTCGGGAATGTGGTGACTTGCAGAATAGTTGGCGAATTGACTGAATGGTTTGAGACAAGTTGCAGAATAGTTTGAGAATAGTCGACAAATCTTGTATTCGCCATGCTTTAGGGCAGGGCTCATAGTATTTTTCAGTTAAGTTTTTTTGAACATTCATTTTGCTCGCGCGGACTTCGATGTCAGCGTGCAGCTGTCTGGCCATTGATACTAGAAAGAAACGTAACGTTACCCTGTGTAATCTCTACTTCGATCCCCAGTGTAAAAAATTGCAGATATTCTGAGGAATTATATTCTAGATTACATTGCAAGAGATCAAACTCATTTACGAATGCCAAGATCATACACACCTTTAAAATCTCTCATAACTCAACCATTACACATCCTTGGCCGTGTCAGTGCCTCTACAAAGTCCAGTGTAGCCGTTGAGCGGCAGTAGCCTACTTGTCAGCTGCATTCAATCAAGTAAAGATTTAATGAGTGTGTTCAGAATTTCATTTATTGCTCATCAGCTATTGTTTCACTTTAAAGCACCAATCGTGTTCCGATTGTGTTTGTAATTTACAAGTTCCAATAGGAAATGTAATTAAAATTACTGTATTTTCGGCACATAACGCCTAAGATCCAGACCCGTATTAAACTATCAGCTACTGAATAAGTGCACGATTTTAGAACAGTGTCTCCAGGCAATAAAAATGCGGGACATTGTCTCAATTTGCATGACACTGGAGAAGAGACAAAATTGCTTTTGGGGGACAGCGCAAAGCGAGACGCCTGGTCACCCTATTCGCAAACTATTCACAGACTGTTCTTCGATTAGTTGCCAACTGTTCTCCAAACAGTCGCCACAGTCACCACATTCGCCAAAATGTTGCTGACTGTTCACAGGGATTTGCCAACAGTTAGCAATCTATTCATCGACTACTCACCGCAATATCACCAAAAAGACGCTATAAAATATTCAACAAATCACCAATTACTGTAGTATCTTACTGAGTGGCGAATACCTGGTTCACAACTATAAGATTGCAAAAAAGTCGTCAAAAAAGTGGCAAACCACTTGTCGCTGCTTTCACCAAACGTTCGTCGCTCAGTGAGATACCCCCTTAAGCAGCACTAACAGGACGGGTGAATGAGGGTGCAACACAGCATTTTCCAGCTTTGGAAACAAGCCAACTGGACTTGCCAACAACTTTCAAATGAAATAAAATTACACTAAATCAATCACAGTTTAACATTTTATTTCTTTCCTAACAGAAGGGGATAAAGAGAAAATAATATTATATTTGACAAAACTCAGATCCCTTCGAGCGCAGCCTTCGTTTGTGAGCTGTTCTGTCATCAGCTCCTAAAAAATGATGCATTGAATTCAGAATGTTTTTTCACTTGCCTAATCGGGCAATTGAGATTTACTTTCCTGATGTGGAATTTTACTTGCCTTGTGCAATCGGTAAATCAATTGTTGTTGAACCATGCATTATAGCTATTTATGGCATGATAAGCTTTTGTTCCGAATAACACAAACTTTTAAACTAAAACCTTTAATCATTGGATGTGAGGGTTAACTGTTAACAGCCTGACCCGTGTGTTACTGGCAATTGCACGACACTAAACATATTTTCTAAGTTTTTTTGGTAGGTTATTTCATGCACTGTTTCAGTAATTTTACCTACCTAATTTGGATGAGGTAAGGATGACTAATGTTCGATAGATTCTCCGGCTTACCACCTCCGTCTTACCAGGATGCAGGGCCTGGTCTGGGGTACACTTACGCGGGCAATGAGTAAATCGCCTCCAAAATAAGTTTTCCTTCAAAAATTTATCAGCAAAAATATTTCAAAAAAAGATAATTGGAACAATGTATAACATTATTTACTAGTTATCTAAGATTGAGAGTAGTGTTTTCACTGCAGAACCAGTGAAATTGCTATTGTTCCTGTTTTCAGCTTCATTCATCCCAAAATTTGGGATGTTCATTTCCGGTTTTCATTTTTGTTTGTTGAAGTGTTTCTAATCCCTGCTTTCTCCTCATCATAATGCTGTGCTTCTACCAGTAGTTCGTCATAGCTAATAGGCGGTCTTCTCGTGAAGCATTTCGTTTACCTTGGTGAGATAAACAAAATGGCCGAGTCAATAAATTCAGAAGGGTTTAGTCTTCTGATTGTAACTTATCTCCAAGATCAGCATTATTAGCTTGTGATAGATTTGGAATGTGCAGCAGTGAGTGAATAAAACCTCCAGAGGTCGTGTTTGTGGACTGTCGGCGCCTTGCGGCGCAAGCCTCCCAATGAGGTAATTGATGACTGTCTGTGGCTGTTCATTCCAATAGGGAAACTCCAACTCTCCACCGATGAACGGTGTAACTTCACTCACTCAGTCAAGTCACTCTGGCATTCAGTCATGCACACAGTTATGCAGTTTTGCATTTATAAAGCTGGCCCTCACTTTGCTGGAATGAGTTCAAGACTGTTCTTCTGAGTGTTCCTACTTTTTTTTTAAAGGGCATCTAAAGTCGATTCTCAGACGGGACGTTGAACGTCCAATGTTTACAAACAAATCACTTGCTTTTGTTGACATCTTGCATTGTCACATGACCAATTTCATTCATATAAACCAATGTTTTGTATACATGCGTAGATAATCCTTCTATTTCGGTTCGTTTGCGCAGGTGCGGCTCGCTGATTGGCTGATAAACAAAAACAATGGGAATCGACTTTAGATGCCCTTTAAGGTGAATCAAACAAATTGCTAATCATGGGACTGCAACAGAAAAAGAGAGAGAAAAAAAACCAATTTATCTTATTTCCTCATTATCTGCAAAGATAAGTTGCCATAATATGTGAACAATGTAGCCACACCATCCCAGTTTTTTGCCGCTAAGCATGTTTTCTGTAATTTGCTCCTGTGCATGATTTGCTTTCTCGGGCCAGACAGTTTCATGAGCGCAGCAGTGTGAATTCCACTATAAATTTTCTGAAAAGATACCCACCTCTGCTCTACAAATGGAGATCTGTAGACACTCAGAGAAACCCCTCACTGCACACAGAACTCCGTGATCTACAGACACTGATTCACAGCTTACTTTACATTCCACATGAAAACTACAGGTACCCTGATGAAATATCGTACTCTGCAATAAAGAACGTTATCTACAGATACTGAGAATTTCCCAAATGTTCAGTGCAAACTGTAAGCTTCACTCAGAGATACCCGACCATGCACTTCAGACACGGAGATAAATACCCTGCATTACAGCTAACAGATTGTGGTCGACAGAGTGCTTTTAAGTCCAACATTTGATTTTTTTTTTCTTGGAATGTCTCATAGTTGTGTGCCATGTGCAGCTCGGCTTCTTTTGGCATAATAAGAATAGTGAAGTGCTGTAAGAGTTTGGAGCAGCCGGTGTGTGGACCCACGCTGTAACATCTCCAAGCCAGCGAGCAGTGGCCCTCTCTCGGACAGTGCTTACTGGTCCCACGCCTGGCTTCTGCCTTCACAGCCTATGGAAATAATGAAAAGGAAATATAAGAGTGGCTTTTCTGCTTTCATCAGTCGCGTTGGCATCGCGGCAATGCAATCTGTCCGGAGACGGGCTGGCTAATTCCAAAAATCTGGTGCAAGCCGGTGCAGAGCTCGGTTACTGCCGTAACGGATGGCAGCCAGAGTTGGACTGACGTTTGTTTGTCCCCCTCAGCCATCTCTCCGCCCCCGCCGCGGGCCGAGCCCCACACGGTCTGCGGGGGGCCAGGGACTGCGCCCGGTTGGTTTCGGCGCAGCTGACCTTCGCTGCCTGCAGCGGCAACTCTGTTATCGAGTCGGACAGCAGCGGTCAGCCGCTATGCCAGCTCCGTAATCCAGAACCTTCAGGACCGCCGCAGGAGGGGATTAGCTGGCTGAGAGGCAGATCTGCACTCTCAAAGCCTCATTCCTCAGCGACTTCAAATACGTCACTCTTTCTGGCGCCAAGCGCATGCAAAACACCATGAAGTCTTAATGGTGGTGTCTACAGGGCAGCCTTAAGTATCTGGACAGTGGCACAATTTCTTCTTCTTGGCTCTGTGCTCCTACGCATTGATTTGGGAAACAATTTGAGGTCAAAGTACAAACTGTGTTTTAATTTGCAGGTCTTTACTTCTTTGTAATTTAAACTAGGTCAGAATTGTAGCCTTTTTACATTGCGTAGCCGTTCAAATACATATGTACTGGTCTGTCTTTTTAACCGCTCATTGAATAAACTCTGAAACGTATTCGGTCTTGCTCTGACCTTTCCAGTTTGTGAAGGTGTTATGTAGATGGTTTCTGAAGCCAAGAACCTGGGGCTAATATGGAGGGGAGAGACCCCTGACCTGACGGGGCTCTCAAGTTCCCCTCACTGTCCTCAGCTTTTTAGACCATGAGGACTAGAAAGTCTCCCATTGCTAGTGAGAGACCTCTATGTGCCCCCCCACAATATTAATATTCCAGTCTGGTGGGGGGCAGTAATGATATTAGGGAGCTGACGGAATTCTCCGCCCAGCTGGACATGTTAATTGAGAAGCTGGGTCCGGGAGGCAGAGTTCACGTTTGGGCAGATGGCGGGACAACAGGGGGAGGCGGGCTAGGTCAGTGTCATTCCCGGGCCACACCTTTAATGGCTGCAGATCTCGAGGGGTTCCTCAGGGGTCCCTCCTGGGGCTTCTGCTACTACCTCCATGCCCTTGAAGGAACCATTCACTTCCCTTTTAGATATAATGGCACCAATTACAAACTTAGTCTTTTTTGTGCCTTCACATCTCTCCATCCGTTAGCACTAGGATATTGTGAATTAAGGAGTCAGAAAATGGCTGACGCTAGTCGGAGCTGATACAAAAAAAGGCTAAAGACCTGAGTAGTTTGAATAAATGTTTCATAACAGTTGGGTCAATTTTCACATGTAGCTGTGTATTTATGACTGTGGAATCTACTGAATGATACACAGAGTAAGACTGTTGCATGGCAGATATGCAAAGCTCATGTATGTTAGATTCCTCATACTGCATTCAGTGGCCACTTTATAGTGCACTCCACGGCCGGCCTGAAGCATGCCTGTATGTCTGCTCAGAGTGTGTCTGTGTTTGTTGCCTGAGCGTAATCCTTCAGAGCGAGTGTGACTCACCTACAGCATTTATCAGCCTCCAGAGCTGCCCCAGAGATGCACCGGAGAGCTCCCCACTCGGAGTGCATTTACCGCTCAGCGAACATTAGGCTGGACAAGAAATAATGTCCCTCGGCTCCCTTGCCAGCAGGACACCGTTTATCTCCTGTAACTACCTGTCTCCGGCGGTATACCTATCCACACAAATAAACCAGCAGTGGTGTAGTTTGTGTGTGTGAGAGAGTGGGTGAGTGTGTGTGTGTGTGTGTGTGTGTGTGTATGTTCGCGTATTTGTGTGTGCTGCTTAAGATGAGCAGGGATAGTCAGCTGAAAACCCGGAACGGCTACGTGCACTAATGCAGCGCTCTATCTATTGTAATAAAATACCCCAATTTCGTCCGCTTTTCCATCTGCAACTTAATAAGCTCTTCAAGCCCTTGTTTACCTAAACTTGATTCACGAGGATCACAGGACGTGGCCTTTATGCTCTCGCCGCAGTTAAATAGATGGATCTCTCCAGGAAGAAGCTGACAACTGTGTCGCGCCACAAACATTTTACAAGGAACTACACTTGTCCAGGGTGGTCGAGGCACTCAACCCCACTCCACTTAGACCCGATCAGCCACAGACTAAAAGCAGGTGTCTGCTTAATGATGTGGTCAAAGATCAGCCAGCCGAAGGCCGAGGCCAGAGAGGGACAGTATTGGCAGTGGGAGGGTGGGGGCCGTTGAGGGTCACACAGCTCGAAGGGTTAGGAGACATGATCTCCCCAAGTCTGGAGTCCTTCAACCTCAAGGTCATCCATTAGTGCTCCCGTCCACCAGGTCAGGCTCTCCCCCCCCCCCCCCCCGCCACAGGGAAGTTTTATGGGACACCTTCAACCCTCTTAGAGCCCAGAAACCCTGCTGGACCTACTGGGCCCCTTAGGGGAGACTGTGTTACATTATTAACTTGGCGCAGTCATTGACAGCTTCTTATCCGTATGTGTGTTTGTGCGCAAGTGTGTAAGAGAGTGTGTGCGAGAGAGAGAAGGGAGAGGTGAGTGTGTATGTACGTAGCAAAAATTCAGACTCGTATTTCAGTTATATAGTTTCACTGAAAATTTTTATTGTCTTATTTTTTATTGGATTGCGGAATATTTTCAGTCATTTCACAGTTTGATGGATGGGGTAAGAAAAAGTCATTTGCCGAGTAAACAACTTGTTTTTCTCTAAAATTTTCGACTTGGGGGGGGGGGGGGATCTTGCGTTCTATGTGGTGTGTGTATGCCTGTGTGTGAGAGAGAGAGAGATAGTGGATTAAAAATGTCTTCGTGTGCAAATGAATTAAGAAACATGTGATCACTTACAAATTCTGTTGGTTATGAGAGGTTTCACAGGGTATTTATCACAACATAAATTATCATCCCAAACTGTGTCTCGGTTGAGCTGCATTAAATTGCATTTGATTAGATCTTTAATTTTAATTATTTCTGGACTGTTTTAATATTAAAATACCATCTATCCTACCCCCCTCTCTCCACCATTACCTCAATAGCTATCTGTGATCATTTCATACATGCAGGTGATTGTATCACTGCCAACCACACTGTACAAGGACAATGAAGCATGACTGATGATTATCTGCCCTCCCCCCCATCTCTACCACTCTCTGTTTCTCTCCCTCTCTCTCTTTCTCTCTCTCGACAATAGTATAAAATTATGAGTTTAATGTGACTTGGCTTCTTTTAACAAGGAAAGAAATGGCAAACTGCAAAAAGACAAGAAATGTCAACCCTACCACTTATATAGAAGGCTCCCATGATCCTTTGCCCCATTCATCCCTCCCCACTTTACCCCCACCCCACTGTCTTTCCCAGGTGGTCTGAATTGTACCGTCATAAAATAAAATTAAGATGGCAGGGTGTTGACAGCAGTAAAGACATTTCTGGTTTTCACCCCCATCTCCAGACAACAGGAATGACATCACGTCTCCTGAAAGCGATGCTCTAATGAATCCAGTAACACCTGAACTTTTGTGGTGGGAGGGACCTTTGACCGAGGCCTGCCGCTCTGTGTCATTAATAATGGGTTCCTGCCTTGGACTCGTGCGATTGGATGCAGGCTCCCCTTTCCACGGCCTAACAGCTTGACACGAGTTCACTTTGCCGCACGCTCTTAAAGACAGCTACTCGGCGGAGTTCGCTTTTGGCGGGGGAGCGCTGCATGTGGGTGGGTGGAATAGGGTTGTGTGGAAGGTGGGGGGCCCAGAGACCCACTGTCTATCTGTCGTTGTGTCCTTTAAATGGCCTGAAAACTGGAATTCTCCTTATCGCCAATACGAAAAAAAATACCCGGATGTTGCAATCAAGCCCCATTTCCGATGCATTATGGAATAGTTTGGTAGTCAAGTCGCTTCCAGTCTCGTGCAGCTGCGGGGGAACAGTTGCATTAGCAAGCGTGGTTACGGATACTTGCCCGTACAATACCATGCGTTGTAGCTTTATTAATTCTTCGTGCATCCAGAGCTTTTTCTTGGATTGATTTTAGCGTTTATATCATTTGCAGTTTCTCAAGTCTAACTGAATTGTTGCCACGCCTCTGTGTATTGACGATAGCAAGAATTGTCATGGTAGGCTGGTAGGTCTTAACTTAATGCATGGCCTGAGAAGGAATGTTCAGGTTGTCCGTATTCATGCTTGGCACTTGAGCGAAATATGTATGATGATTTTTTCAAGTGAAACTGTTGTAATATACGGTGACTCATATGTAATGCTTCATTAATGCATATTGCTCTGGATAACAATTTCAACTGAAATTGTATAATGTACAGAGAGCCATTACAAAATGATCCAAATGATATCTGCCATGTAAGTCGATCAAACCTCTCCTCTGTCAGGTGTTCATCACGGGAGATGCTCTTAACAGTTGCATATCCTCATAAGCCAGGATTCAAGATCCGGTTGTCTCCTCCTCAAGGGAATTATGAGTAGAACCTTCCTAAAATTTTTGGATGTCCACGGAAAAAATTATTTTGGGGGACTCCGAAAACATTGTCTCAGTGGGTGATTTGCCTGGTTGTAAGGATGGACCTGTTTATGGGTAGCTCTTGTGGCATAGATATGTACTGAACAACAAAAGAAACTCAAAATCGGTGTTGAATTTGACATTAAATAATGCTTAAATTTTTGACAATCCAAATGAAAAGTGTCTGCACCAAGATCTCTGATGTTGCCACGTTTAGTTCAAGCACCACGGGGCCCATAGCCGTCATTGCTGTCTGTGTCTTTCTATCAACGCAGGTCATCTTGTCAGATGTCTGCAGCGGCACCAGTGTCACATTTTTTTGTCCACTTTTGGCTACGTCTTGCTTTCCATTGGTGATTCTGGCTGTTTTTGTAGCAGGAAGGAACGGCTAGCGCAGATGCTGGCGATAGATATGCCAGTCTCGTTGTGAAGTCATCACGTGAGGCTGTCCGCTACTGGCTCCTCCCAGAGAGCTGCTGCTGGCTTAAAATTGTTTCTGCAGATGACAGTTCACCCCAAACAGCCACCCCAAATGTATCTGCAGCCATGCTTAGACAGTCCCCCGCCTGCAGTCATCTGGTGGCTCTTTCACTGTCAATTTTGTTTAATCTTGAAATTCCGACTTCTGCATGAGTGAGTGTTCTCGGTGAGCGTACCAGTATTGGCCTTTAGCCCTGCTGAATACTGCTATAAGGAAAGTTCTGATCTGACTGCTTTCATCAGGCCTGTACGATGAAAAGCCTGCTTTCCAATTTAAGGCAGTGCAGGGAACACAATCAATGCATGTGTTTTTTTGTTTTGAAAGTACTGGACCTTTCAATTCACCCCTGAAAGATTATTTTATTTGCATTTTCCTGATAACACCAGGATATAGTATATTGAAATGCTGGGGGATGGCAACAGCCCCAGAACAGCTGGTTGACTAAATTAAACTTTTCTTCAAAACTTGGATTTCCTAAGCACAAAGTGATGCAAACTTGTGTGCCAAAGAGGCTAGCATAGCTAGACAGCAACGGACGCACGAGCACTTACTACCAGTCCCAATTTCGGACAGAGGTTTAGGTAGCGGTTAACCCTCTGTCAAAAAGGGACTTGGCTTATGATCAAAAATGAGCGATTCGACTACTTTTCTAACTTTGCTTGCTAACTGTGCCAACAAGAGCAACAGCACTAGACATAGCAAGCCAGGTGATATTACTTAAGCTGGATTTATGGTTCTGCGTCGAACCGACGCTGTCGCTACGCAGACCCTCTGCGGCGACGTGAACCCCCACCGCAGAGCCTCTGCGTCGCCTGCCGAGCACCTCGAAAATTTTCTAACTGCACGTCAAAGTGACGCAGACCGCAACGGCACTGATTAGTCCACTCGAGTCTCACATGATTTCACGACAGGTCCTTTGGAAACCTGACGTCACCTAGCGGTTTGTCGGTGAATTGCTTTGCGGCACAGCACGACACAAACGACCTCAACGCAGAACTTCGAAAGGTCCACGACGGTGTCAAGGCGACGGCGTGCCCTTTGCGTGGAGTTGACGCAGAACCATAAATCCAGCTTTACTAGCTAGTCTTAAAGCAAGAAAGGCAGCTTGGCGTCTGCCTTTCATTTTGCAAAGATCTGACGAAAAGTCAGTCAAGATGATCTTTTGTCCGACCTCTTGCTTAGTCTCTACCCCTTTTTCTCTCCATTGTTTCTTCTATAAACATCCTCTTTGGTCTCTTCACTTGATGTCCATTCTGAGAATATTGGGCTAGCTGCTATAGGTTGCTGAAGATCCATTTAGTAGGTGGATTGACATAGCTAGTGCCATAAAATGCTGTGTACATTTCGCAGGTGATTGTTATCAATCAGCTGAAGTCGCACAAAGGAAGAACAGGCGTAGGGGGCACGGAGTGGGAATAAAAGATGCACCATTCTCCCTATCACAAGTCAGTGTACCAGAAAAAATGATTTTTACGCTGGTATTTTAGAATAGTGGCAAAATGTTGCTTCAAAGGGATTATTTACCCTCCTTAGCCAAATTGTCTAAAATTGCTGTGGCTGTGTACAATACAGGATAAAAATTATACATTATTTCAGACATTTGAAAGGAGGATACACATTTTTAACTGACCAAATTATAAACTATGGTGAACCAATAGGGTCCTAATCAGATTTCACCTTGTAGCTCTCCCATAGATGCCATTTTTGCCCAGTCTCTATCTTTTTGTGGAATCGTGAACACTAACCTGAACTGAGGCATTTGAGGCCTGCAGCTTTTTAGATGTTATTCTGGGTTCTATTGTGATCTCCTGGATGAGTTGTTGATGCACACTTGGAAGAATTTTTGTTGGCTGGCCACGGCTGAGAAGGATCAGCATTGTTTCAAGTTTTCTCTATGTGACAGTAGATGGGTAATGTCACTAGAAATGCCTCCTAATAAGTACGTGCCCTGGCTACCTTGCCACAACACTGGCTCTTTGGCGATGTGGTCAGCGCGTGTAACTCTTACCTGGGATTCTGGGGTTCAATCCCCCGTTCGGGCCCTTCGTCGGTCTGCCATATATAGTTGTAGATAATAGCTCTAAACGTGGTTCGCTAGAGTCCCACAGCCATAAAAATGGATTTGTAACCCTCTCTAAACTGATAGATATCAATGATTTTGTTTTTTTTTAACTGATTGCTGTATAATTTTCTACCTTTTGGCTACTTCACACTGCCAGACAGGTTCTATTCAAGCGATGTGTAGATTCAACAGGGCTGAGAGTTGTCATGCCTGAGTGTGTTTAATGAAACTAAACCCAATTATCAATTAAATTTGTTGAAATGGTTGATTCAGTGACTATGGACTCAATTACTTTTTTCACATAGGTCCTGGTAGGGTTTATTAGCTTTTTTCCTTCAATAAATAAAATTGGCATTTACAAACCACATTTTGTGTTTACTTGGGATATCGTAGTCTAATATTAAAATTAGTTCAATTATCTGAAGTGCAAAAAATAGAAGAAGAATATAATTGTGAAGGGGGCTCTGTATAGGGGGTACTGTCTCAGCACTGAATAATATAAATTGCATCAAGAAAAAAACTGAGCTGTGTGGACCTGGAGGACCTCAATTGTGCATTCGGCTATGCTTGCTTCTGCTAGCACACTTCTAGCCTACAGATGACAGAAGTCAGGATTAGCCTGCTAGTTACCGCTTGCTAACACGGTTAACTAACATCACTTGACATAATTTTATGCAGTCAAAAGGCTGATGATATTAGGTAGCTCAAACCTTTTTATTTTATTCACATGCAAAGATGCGAATGTGACATGTTGTTTTCATTGGTCAAAAATTATAGTTCACATGTGAAGAAACCAGTCACATGAAAATTTGTAATTCACGTTACGTGCAAATCTCATGTCATTTTATATGGTTTTCACCAGCGGAAATTCCAATTCAGCACCAATCGAATGTGAAAATTCTAATTTCGCATGACTTTGTGTGACCAATTTTATTTTTACGTGTTGAAAATTTAAATAACGTGAAGATAGCAAATCGTATGTGAAAAAAATATTGTTCACATGTGACATTAATTTCTTTTCACACATGAAAACTGAAAATCACATGTAAAGAGCAATTCACTTGGCAAAAGTTTTGTTAGCATGTGACTTTTTTCACATGTGGAAATGTTAGCTCTCATGAGCATTGTAAATCTCACGAGGAAATGGTCAATTCACATGCAAAATTTTAATTTTCATATGAGAATAGTCATTTCACTCATTTTTTTTTCATAAGGGTTGTTTTGTTAAATTTTGTCATTTTCTGTCCCAAGCGGTTCATTTCTCATTCAATATGCTTATTGAATACACACTGTTTATAATTTTTAATGCTTATTTCATTGCGAGGATGCGCTGGATAGATCAAGGTTCCGGAATTTTTGTTTTTTTTTTGTGAGAGTTTTTAATGTAAATTAAACTGCTGCTATACCTGTAATTCACAGGGACATTTATTATTATTAATATTTATTATTATTATTATTATTGTCCCTGTGAATCACATCTCCACAAATAAAAAAAACATAGCTCCTCCATCTTGCTTTCTGGACAATAAAATTATTTTCATATCTTGAGATGCATTGTGTTCTTCATTTGGGTAAGTCTTCCTGGCCCTGTTGAGCATGTCAGATGTATATGGAGATTTCCTTAAAGGTATTATCAGGAATATACCGCCTTATTGAAAAGATTTCATCCCCCCCCCCCCATCCTCCCTTTACACTGCCACCCCCTTCTTTTTTTTCCCCCTGTAGTAATTTTGTCAGAAGTTGAAAACGTCTTGATTTAGTTGTCTGGCTGTTCGGGCCAGTTATCTCCTGCTGGGCTAATGTGAACAGGACGTCCCGCTGAGCATTGAAGAATACCACTTCACGGCAGACTCGTTTCTGCTAGCTTTTATTTACGGAGCTACTGAAATGAATGGGTATTAGTGTCCAAACATTTCACTATGCTCCTGCAGCCGCACACAAAAGCCACTGATTTCCAGCAAATCTGCGCTTATTTTATTCAAGAAGAACTAAGCCGCAGAAAGAAAGGGAGAGGGGAAGGGAGTGAGAGTAAAATCATTCATAACGACTTAAAAGACCTTTGAAAAAAGAAATAGACTTTGCTCTTTCAAAAGGGGAGGCGAGAGTGAATTTGAAAGGAAAGACGAAAAAAGTAAATCCCAATTTTATCTGGCTATTTTGCTATAGTTTTACAATAGTCAGAAAAGGCCATAGCGGTACATATGAAGCGAAACAAAGACACGCAGGGAAAGGGGAGGCAGTACCTGTGCCATGGGGCATATTAAATTCTGAACACACACGTACACTGACAGACACCAACACACACACTCCTTTTTTTTTTTTTTTTTTTTTTAGTGACCTGCATGCGGACATTTGAGTTATTGGCTCTGATGGGGAGCAGCAGTGATATTGGAAAAGCTGCCCTGCCTCTTATCAGGGAGGGGGCGCAGGGCGCACCATCGCTGCCCTGTTACACCCCACCACCCCCCCGATATACCCCCCTGCGCCTCGGACCTCCTGGCCCGGCCCGCTCCGCTCCCCTCTCTTCGCCTCGTCTGTCACCGCTGGGCCTCTGAAGCCACAGCCGCTGACATTTTGAAAACTCTGGCATTCACCTCGATATGGATTTGGGCTTGATTGCGGCGTCTGCCTCAGAAGATTGCGCGTTTTATTGACTGCGTGAGCCTGTGACTGTTTGTTCAGCTTTGCTTTGTGCCGCGGTATTACTACAGATCCCAGGCAATAATGCCCCCCCTCCCCCCTTGCCTTCCCTCATCCCCGACTCTTCTGTCTGTACTTTTCTCTCTCCCGCCTCCCCATCTCGCTCAACTCACAACCAGCCTGTCTTTGTGCCATCAGGAACGGGCTGATTTCACTCTTTCAGTTCATTTTAATATAATTAAGACCAGGAACTCCTTTCCCTCTAACAGTCCTGGCCTTTCTCCTGCCATTGGCCTCTCACTTCCTCCTGCAGCAGCCCACAGGTTACAGTTCTTAACCATCTGTGGTCCCAGCCGTAAGGCTTTCTTTGTATTATTTATATTACTCTTCATATTATTCCTGCTATTAGTGTTTTTATTACTGCTGGGGTTATTTCTGGGTCTCCGCTGTGATGGGCAGGTGTTTCAGGCCTCGGGGCCCTTTGGCACACAGGTAGGCGGAGTCCAGCAGAGAGTTTCAGCATTTAATATTTAATTGGGTGAAATTCAGCAGGCCCCGCCTTCCTTCAGCGAGGCAGCCGAAGGCCTTGCGGTTAGCGGTTGACCCTTCACTGGACCCGCTCAGCTCCATGTGGGATTCTGTATGTCCGAGGCGCACTGCTCCTGTCATTAAATACCCCCAAAACTGCCCTCCTCAGTGGAACACTCCAACACATGAATCAGGTGTGTTGATGGATGATAATACAAAATGTGTATCTCCTGTATGTGCATATTAGTAGGTACTTATGTCATTTTAACAAAAGTGTTGAAATGGATGTGATTAGGGCATGCGGGCAACGACTTCTTGAGTTTATTAAAATTATGTATGATCTCAATAAAAATCTATCCTATGTGCTCTCCATATAAGCATATTTTCATGTTTTCTTGCACGATCTTTACGCATTTTCTCTCTCTGTCTCACTCACATATGCGCACGCGCCTGTTAATTTCTGCTAACAGCTCAACAGTTGGGGTCTGTGTGTGGTGGCGGCTGTGGATTGGCTCAGGCGAGCATGTGACCTGGGTTGTGGAGGCAGGAAGTTCTAACACCCTTACCTCCACCCCCTCCCCTCTGCAATAACTGAGGCGTAGGGATGGGCCGCACCTGTATGGGCTGCACACAGCCCTGTGCAGGCATGCAATTATTGCGACTTAGGAAGCTCATAACAAACTTCAGCCACATACGTAAGTCTGGTCAGTGGCATCGTTTGCAGTTCCCACATGGTTCAAATGATAGGGATTTGAATACCAACAACTGAACTCTTTTCCAACTGGCATACATAAGGACAAAATGGCTGAGGAAAAATAAAGTCACACAAAAAATTAATTAAAATATTTTATGGGCGAGCTGTCAATGTCATAGGCTGTCAGTTTATCTCTCCACTCCGAGGAATTTTCATTCAAAAGCTCCTCTAAACTACCAATTAGGTCCAACTCAACTCTTCCTCAGAATCCGTAACAGATACCATTTTGGTGCCACTTTCAGTCATTTCGATCGATGTTTTTCCTCTGATGATGCGCGAAAACAAAATGTGTTGCAATGCTTATACAACATTTGCCGCGTGCAAGTGATAAACAAAGGATTTTTCTAAAAGATGACGTCATGTGCCCCGAGGAGCTGAATCACTCAGATGATAGCCGTGCATTTCCAAATTATCCAACACAGCAGATTCTCAGCTTTCTTTTGATGTATGACATGAAGAAAATGGAAGAAATACGATCGCGGATAGTTTGACAACCTCTTTCGCTGGTCATATCTGACCGCGATTTGGCAGTGTCTTCAGGAAAGAGTTAAAAGCTGCAATCTCCACTTTAACCTCCTGCTTTCAAATTCAATGTGCTGGCATATAGAGCAAAAAATATATATAGATATATTTCACAGTCCAAATATTTATTTATTGAAGTTAATGTTCTACATTTGCTTCAAAGAGACATTTCACTTTCTTTTACATAAGACGCAGTTACTCTTGCTTGACTGTACTCCGCAATCTGATACTAAGAATAACATGTTTCAGAGGACAGCTATAGTAAAAATTTTGCTGTTTTACCATGGCAATGACACTGCATCGGTGAACACTTTTACTGTTCAGCATTAACTATACAAACAATTTAGAAAGTGAATTCCATTGTATCATGCATAAAAATAATCACTTTCAAATTGTTGGATATGATTGTCCAATAATCATCAACAATTCAAATCTAATTAGAAGTGACAACTGCTGCATCCAAATTCGCATCTCCATCTAATTCGTGAAGCACGTTCCACACCAGTTCCTAATTACCGTCACAAGATTGGGAACAGGTACAAACTCAAAAAGGTGTTAATGAACTGCCGGCTGATTGCCGCGTTTCCAATTCTGCGCATTCCCAAATTAATGCACATTGTTTCACCATCTTCTATGCCAACCAGTTAAGAACACACTGTTTTTTGGTACGCCATTACGTCGCGGCTGATTAAAATCATGACTGCTTAAAAGCTGTTTATTAAGTGTGCAACGATGAGTTGAGTAAGAACATGGAGAAACGGTTATTTAAGTAAGTGAAATGACGATGTATTTTTAACAATGTAAACCGCCATACGGTCATTATTGTTCTTGCCTGTGGAACACATGGACATTGTGTACAGCTAGACGCCGGCAGGCAGGCACTTGCAGTTTTCAATGCAGTGCATTTTTAGGCAAATTCATCCACAGATTCAGTTTGTGTGGCCTGTGGGTGCATTTGGAAGAGGGAAAAAGCCAAAATAACTCGACAGCTTTCTTTCCAAATGAGGTGTAAGATATTTTGTCTAAGTGGTGTTGCTTATGGCTATTTTTAATTTTGTGGAAAAGTCAGATAATCCCATCATAAAAAAAACTTTTAAAACAAGGCAAAAGCAAAAAAAACTGTGAATGGAACAGAAGCAAACTGTTTGCAAAAGTTCTGTTGATGAAATCCGTCCAGGGGCACACATTACAAATGCATCATTACCTACCTTTAATATTTATGGAAAAAAAAAAAACATGTCATGTGTGTCATGATCTGCTGCTTGTGTTGTTATATTTAAAGACTTACATACAAATTCACTTTTCCTGCAGTAGACTCGGGGGCCAAAGTCATTCGTAATTAATCTGCTTCGACTACTTTGAACAGCACATGAATTCTCATTGAAGGATGTCAGGAGGACATTTAGTTCTGGGATAATGAATGAAGTAAAAGAGTGTGAGGACACAATTAAACTTCCATAATGAGGTCAGACTGGCTAGCGGCGAACGATCTCACTGTGATGGGAGACCCGCTCGATCCTCGGCCAGTTTGTCCTGCTGGGGCCACACCCTCTCCCGCCCCATGGGCGGGGCGGGCCAATGCAAGCTTTGCAGGAGAGACTGCACTGCTTAAACGAAAAATGAGTCACTGTCTGCACGGTTTGTATTTAGACTTAAAACGTTCTATAATACAGTCTTAGTTGTAACTTTCTTAGCTAAATCAGACCAACATCGTTTTGTCGATAAAGTGGGACAATTTGAATTTCAAGAAAGGCCGATGGGGTCCTTAACTTAAACTCGTGAAGTGGATTCCAGCGTTTCTCATTAATAAGTGAACCCATCACTGAATGAAGGCAAAATATTTTGTTCTTTTAGAACATTGCAGTAAGCACATCTCATGGGCAACTTGTGTTACGTGCTCACAAGGCTCTTGAGAGCTTGCCATCTGTAACCTGCTGCCTGTGGCCTAGTTTCTTAAATGGTAATTTACTGCATCTCAGCTTTGGCGGGTCTCTGGTACAGAATGCATTATGAAGGGTACTTGCTATACCATTTGAGTTAGCCTATTCACTAACTCACTTTGAGGTGATTGTGGGTAGCATTGTTGGATAGATTCCTTTTAGCATCAAGTTGGCAAAACTGTCCGCATCCCGCCTGTGAAATCTTACATTATGTCAAATTGCCTACATGATGGAATGAGAAATGTGCATATTGGCACTGCAAAATGAGAGATGTCGCTAAATTTACATCAACACACTTGTACTGTAGCCTACTAGGGTGCCACAGTATTTCCAGCATCAAGTTGACAAAGCTAGGCTTACATGGTGATATTTAAGTTATTCAAGGTTATTGAGTTGACAGTGATCACACCAGATATCCATTCCATGTACTTTTTGCCATAAACCTGCAATATAAGCATATCCACTTTTTTTACTGAGAAATGCTAGTCATTTTTTCATCATAATTTTTTTCTTCTTTATTTACCATCAAATTGAACATTATCTGTAAATCTGATGCAGCTGGTGGTGCCAGATTTTTCCTGCTTCTCTGGAATAAAATTCCAAAAACCATCCTGAAACCTGTGAGAACTTTTAATTCATTTCAGTTATTGTTCAAGTGCAGCTTCTATCTCGCCTTTAAATTTCCTCCTAAAATGCATGTAACAGCCGCTATATTGATAAGCAGTTGTGCACACTTTATAAACTGTAAACGGAATACAAATTTGCAGCTTTCAATCGAATGATCATGCCAAAGGTGATAAGTTTCCCGGATAAAGGGATGGTAAACTATCACGAGCAGTGGAATCTATTCACAATGTTATTGAGATAACAGTTTTGAAGCTATTGTATATCTATCGTCAAATTATTTAATTTTAGCCATTTGAGCACTTTAAACAAAGCAGTCGATTATGCTACTGAGCAGTGGAAGGATTACAATACAAACTGCAGCTGGAGGCGAGTAATCTATTATGCATTACAAATTCTAAGTAATCTACCCTTTCTCTTAGTAATCCACCCTTACTCTTAGTGATCTTTTCTCTGCTGGGCTGTATCTACTGCAAAGGCCCAGAGTGGCTTCCCTGAGATCACGGTCAGTACAGCAGGAAATTATTCACAGTGGGATGTTGTAATGGAACGGAGGGTTATGTTTCATTATCCAAGAAACCTTTAAGATATAAATCTGGTTTGGTATGCCTCCTGCCCACAGAATGACAAAGTGCATACCTGTGGGATAGCAGGATCCTTTAGCCTGCGTGCCTCCATTGTACAGAATTTCAAAGAATCACTGTTTATCACCTTTCTGCTCATTTTTTGCCAGGTTGTGGATTTATTGGACTGAGTTAAGTGGATTGTGGCATTCGTAGGTAACCTGTAGAAAAATCAGAAAATGATCCTGCTGTCAGGACAAAATATAATAATATATCTTTGTTTTATTTTTGATAATTTAAACTATTTAAATGATGATTTAAACCAAAGATATCATCCTTTGATTATTTTAAGCATAAATGAATAAATATCTCATTTCACTCAGGGTTAAGAGTTTATCCTCTGAATCACCAAAGGCCCTAAATTCTTTTCTCTGTGGTACTACTGTAAAAGTTTAATTGTCCTACAAAGTTGCATTAGCACAGGGCATGGCTGGAGTCAGCCTTTGTGTGTGTGTGTGTGTGTGTGTGTGTGTGTGTGTTTTTTTTGTCTCCTCCGATAAATTTCAGGATATCTTTATGATATTCGGCAGCAACAAACATCCTTCTGTTCTATCTCGTGTCAATTAGTGTGGGACGCTAATTCGTTCTGATGTTCCAGGCCACGCTGAAAGGCTCGCGACAGTGTGGCGGCAGCAGCATCGCCATGCGGCCAAAAGCCATCGTTATTTTTCCTCGTCACCCCCGCCCCTTTCTTTTCTTTTTCTTCCAAAACAAGTCGCTCGGAGGACGCCCGGCCGGAGCCAGTTTTTTGATAATTAGTTATTGATTGCGAACAATGGGGCAACCTGCGCTGGCGTATTAGCTAGACGCCAGTAGGTCGCGACACCCGGGCATCTCGAGTGAAACTATGGGTCTAAAACATATTTGGCTCTCCTAACAAGGTATTCAGATCCTTTTTTTTTTTTTCCCTTTTTATTTTTTCCTCCCTCAGGCACGTCTCCTCGTGGGTCAGGAGTCGGCCTATTAATGTTGGCGACCAATGAGTCCCTGAATGGTGGATTAATTTATTAGAGGATGTGGCAAAAGCCGTGACATGTCACCGTTAGCTCAATCTGATGTTAGATGTCACCCAGCTCAGGTCAGTGGGAGGAATCTGATGGGGAAAAAATGATCAGATGTTGAGTTAAGTAGTGATGTGTGCTCTTTTAAATAATATTGATAGTCTACGTATATGCAAGTGAAAGGGCAAGAGGCCACAGCTCAAGCCTGAGGCCCGGGCTGGTTCAGTACTGCCTTTTGAAACCCCACGGAAAATTTATCAAACAGAGATTATGGACTCTGATGTTGAAATTCTCTGAATTACGTGCTAGTTTCACAATTCTCCAGCTGTATTGTAATTTTTTTTGGAAATTAAGAGGGTACTTCTGTGATATGGGAAAACTGTTTCATAATATTTTTTGGCATTTTTGGCACGACTTTTCCTTTGTGTGTAATTCTTTGGGATATTTCATGGCAAACAAAATTAGCACTAAATAGAACATGGCTTGTCAGCTTAGATAGCAGTAGTAGTTTAATGCTTCTTTTCTGTGAATTCCTGTCTAGTTAGCGGGACAGCAAGCACTTTTCATTTAAAGTGAAGGCAATCGCTTTGAAAATGTGCACGCTGTATGTGGATTACCTCATCTTTATGAAAATGACAATGTTTTAAATATACTTTGCATTACAATGTAGGTTTACAAAGTTGTGAAAAGTTATGCAAAATTATTTCATGATAAAGCAATGTTTCCCGGTGGAAACATATGTGTGATTCACTCTTGAAGCCCAACTTGTCCTACTTGTGCTTTGAACTATAGCCAGCAAGTTGAACTGAAGAACAAATCTAGTTTCCTTCTAAATTAAAAATAAGATTCCTGGTAAGTATTCACATTTAGTATGTTTTTATGTCAAAAATTAGAGTTATAGGAGTTGAACTCTCTTTTGAGTTGAGCTAAAGTCAGTAGTTAAGGGCGGGCAGGGATAGGAAGCAACGCATCAGGCGGGAATCGTTTGGCATGGTTTCAGTTCCGATTGCCCCACGTGTTTTATCTAGCAGGTTCTATTAGGCACCCTCATTAAAGCATCAGCACTTTGGTAACGGACTCAGCCTCGCCCATTTCCCTCTGACACCCTCCTCCACCTCTCTCACTGCCCCTCCCCCACCCAAACGACGGGCGAAGACGCACCTGGCATTACGCTGGCGAGGCGACAGCTCGAAGGGTACGATAGTGGACTGTCAGACAGTGGAGCACGGGCACGTGATTTTGTAGCTGACAGCGAGGGCTAGCGAAGGGTAAACTGCCATACTGGAACTAATTAAAGAGACGAAATGATGACATTAATATGCAGATGTTGTTTACATTACACCATATGGTATTATCTCAGGTAATAAGTCACAGGGAGGTGCTTACCTTTCTCGGCGATGAAGAGACTGAAGACTATGGGTGGCAGCTCACTAAAAAGAAGCTAATTTCAATGGCTACTGCTAAATAGCAGAATTCATTCCTTCCCAGATTCAGTTTCCCATTATTTCTGTTTTTGACCTTTATGATTAAAACATGATTATAACTAGCTCATGTGGATTATTTACTATAACAAGGAGATTCCTAGTTTAAGAAGCAGCACACCATGACACAAGCCATATTTTAATATGTGTCGAAAGGGATGCTATACAGTGCATGGTGAAGTAAAAATGACTTGCAGTGGTAATTTCCATTAACACCACTGACAAGAATTTCAGAGCAGTTCAGCTCACTCCTTGGGTATGGGCTACATTTGAAAGGATATACTGCTCACAACATTTTCATGTGCAACTAGTCATAGCAGTAGCTGACCGTGATCTGGTACTAGAATGAATATAAACAGTGCAATCCATGACTATTTGGGTGCGGATAAAATTTTTGCTATTTACAGTAACTGCACTCAAATACATTGGATTTTGTAGCAATGAATTTGAGGTTATAATCACAATATAATAAATCCACAATATACCGTAAATAAACTTAGAATACATGTCATGTGACATACTGAATGATGGAATTATTGCCCCCTTTATAAAGTGTGGCTGTCCAGATTTTATGGACCACACAATAAAAATATGGAAAGTTCCTGTACAGATATTATCGGGGTGGAGATGATTATATTTGTTGTTGTGTTCATCACTATTCTTTTTAATCTCTTCTACTATCACTATTGTTAATAAATTGACTGAACATAAACACCAGGGGAGAGAAGACATTAGCGTATGGGGTATTATCCTTTTGTAGGAGGAGCAAAACTTTTCTTAAACCCTGAGTTTTTTTTACATCACTGGGCTGTCAGAAGCGATGAGGTAGCTATGGGGCTTAGTGTGTGTGTGTGTGTGTGTGTGTGTGTGTGGGGGGGGGGGGGGGGGGCTAGCTCCTGGCGCCAGGGATAGCGAGAGGAGAGCGGGATGGCAGGGGTCAGCCGGAGAGGTGAGGGAGAGCGCCGTGGTGCAGTGGAGCGTCGAGTGTGGGGGGGTGGGAGGGTGGTGCGCCTCAATTATCTCCACTCTCTCTGACCCGGCACGCCCCCCCCCCCCCAACCCCCCCACCCTGGCACTGCCGCAGTCTGGCCCGAGATATGAGCTGCACATCCTTGCCCTCAATTAAAAACTTCCTGAGGTGGAGGGGTTAACGGTGCATGGCTCGATGTTGTGTTTCATGAGCCCTTTTTAACCCAGCTGTTTCATAACCCGTTTTTAGCCTCCGTGCTTCATAACCCCTTTTTTTTTATTCATTTTTTTTTCATTCTTGAAATGCACACAATGGAATTCTGATGACCCCTTTAGTTTTGCATTTTTACTTGCATGGAAAATACCTGGGACGCCAGAGCAACCTGTATGGTGCGTATGATAATGCACTGCTGGGTAATAACTGAAGGCATTCTGGTTTGTGGGGTAATGCAGCAGTTTGCCTACAGGATTTTTATAGCCTTACAAATAGTCTTACGCTTAGAAAGAGTTGATCTCTACATCCAGTGCCATGCTCACTCGGCAGAGTTGAGAAACGACACACCTGTGAAACGAATATTTTCCGCAGTAGATTACTAAAAGTTTAGTAAGGCTCATGGAAGGTATGTAGATTACGAGTAAGTTTATAGACATTGACACTTTTTAAAAAATGGCTACGATTCCAACATGGCTGACATCATAAGGGGATAAACGCCCGCAAATTAAAGCTGACAGTTTCTACTTCAACCTTGTACTCATGGTTTTCAGATCCATTGTGCTGTAGTGTACAGAGCCGAAAAGATCGATATTTCACTGTCAAGATCTGTACATGGTGCACCATGTACGTATTTTGCCTTCCCTCGCAGTTCCTCATCAGAGTAAGGTCGTGAAGATGGCGCCGGGCAGCGGTCTCGGGCAGGGATCTGTGACTGATGGCGTCCGAGGCTGCACAGCGTCTTCACAGGCGTGTCGTTTCTTTGATACGGTCCCCGCTGCTGCGGGACATGGTAGCCGTGCGTTCCGAGGGCGGCAACAGCGCGCGGCATTGTTCGGCTGTCAGTCCAGGCCGTCCGGAGCAGATGAAGCTGTCAGATTATTAAAACGTCTCATCTGACTGCTCGACAGCCCCCCCACCCACCCACTTCTGCTCCTCTCTACATCCCCTCAAAAAAAGAGAAAATAATGCCCATCTTCAAAGAGACAGGGGTCAGAGGTCGGATGGCAGGTGAAGAGGCCAAATACATTTTGAAAGCAAGTTCCCTCTCCCTTGCTGCTCCTTCTTATTTTTTTTATTGCCTGCTATGGCACCCCTCCCTTCACCTCATCCCGGGCTCAGCCATTGAGCTGAGACTTTGAGCCATAATGGCAGCCACTTTCAGATCGCTTGGCAGGCCACTGATCCCTGGGACATCTCTCAGCCCGTCTATAGGAAGGGTCAGAGCTGTGGCCCCGCTCCCAGGCCCCTGGATCACCCAGGCTCATGTCATGAGTCAGGTCCCGCAGAAATTAAAATCTGAAAGCTGAACACGGTCATCCATGAGGGCATTATATTTTTGCTTTCTCTCTCCCCCTCTCTTTCTCTCTCTCCCCATGACAGTTCCTCTGAGACTTGTTTGTTCTTCTCTCTGTCTGTCTTTCTTACTTACTTTCTCTTTTCTCCTGGAGATTATTTTACAACACGGCGAGAGAGACCCTGTCAGAAATCGGACACGCTTGATTGACGGTGTGTGTGGTGCACGTTTTTGAAAGGAGGGTGTTCTTGTCAGCCACGGCAGCGAAATTCAATTCGCCGCGTGTTTTCTGCGCTGTCGTTTCCAGACGCCTTCAGGCCTGCTGCCTGTTGAGTTGCGTTTTTTTTTTTCTCCTATTTTTGATGAATCAATTATCCACTCTTACATGATGCGAATCCGGACACCGAACACAGATTGAATTAATACGGCTGTCAAAATCTGCCATTAGAATGGGCAAATTAAATTTATCCTGATGGCAGCCAGTGTTTCTTTTATATGTGACACGACTGTGTTGTCTAATAAACACTGAAACTGCATCATACACATCCGGGGGAAATTGAATGAAATTCCTATTAAACATTTACTGCAAATGAACCACTAACCCTGGGGGATATTTGATTCTTTTTGTCAGTCTGAGCAAAAATTGATGTATAAATTCCATTAATTAACACTCCCCTAATCTTGCGGCAAAAAAAAGATTCCAGTTTTAATCAATTCATAGTGAGAATGAGCCTCTTTTTAAAACTTGGATAAACTTCAAATGGAAAAATCACTGTAAAAAAGCTGAGAAAGTGAGAAGCGATGCATAATTTATCTGAACTATTTTTTCATAACTAATAAGCTGAGGGAAGAAGATACGGAGGAAAATCTTGTTGGCAAGCACACTCTCGTTCCCACCAATGAGGAAAAAGTAGGGGGAAAAAAAAGCTTTATTAGGATTACTGTTGGTTTAATTTACTGAGCACTGTGGTGAATGAGGACATACAGGGCGAGAGAAAGGGAGAGAGGATGATGCTGTGTGCCGGAGAATTTTCTGGGCTTTATTTCAAACGGGCTTTGAACAGGACTGCCTCTGATAGGGCCCCTTTTCTACTCGGGGACGGTCTGAAAACTTAATTTAGCGGGTGGCGCGGGGCTACGGCCGGTACATCTGGCTTTCTGCATAGGGATCCTGAATGAAATGGGACGGTGGTCCCCCTCAGATGCGATGAGGTAATCTGCACCAGGCCCGGGCCTAAAGGGATTGATTCAGTGTCAGAACCTTTGGCTCGGAGGGTCAGCTTTACTCCTCGTACCCCCGCTCCTCCCCCCTGCCACCACAAAGGCACAATTTCTTTCTTCCCTCTCTTCTATTTTCATTATAAAAAAAGGTCTCTCTTTCTTCTCCTCTGTTCAATCAGTTGGTCGAGGCATAGGGCGCCTTCATTTGAGATGCGAGAGAAACATTTTCATTAAAGGCCCGGAGAGGGGGGCCAGGATAGAGAAGGGGCTCGGTGCCAAGTAAGGGCCCGGGGCCTGATTTGAGCTGATGGAAGCCGGTGGGGCTTGTTTTATTTATTCCTTTTCTTATTTCTTTCTCTCTCGCTTTCTCTCCGTCTTGCCGTCTCTCTCTCTCTCTTTCCCTGTCGCTCTCTCCGTGTCTCTGGTGTGCTGGCGAGCTGATTGAAATCAGCACTCTGTCAGGGCTGTCATAGCACAGATAGACATAAAACATGCAGAAACATCAATGAGCAACAGGCCACTGACAGACCTGCCACCTCCCAGCTGACGAGTGCAGGGAAGGGGGGGAAGGTGAGGGCTCTGGGGGAGGCGGTAAAACGCCTGACCGTCCCAACGTCTTCGGGCTTCAGGGAGAGCCGGGGAAGACAAGATGGAGTCCATCAGGTTATCTCTCACTGCGAGACCCTCCTGCGTACAGCAAGGCCAGGGGGACTGCGGGAATGTCACGACAAGTGTGCGTGTGTGCGTGTGTGCGCGTGTGTGTGTGTGTGTGTGTGTGTGTGCGCACTTGGGTATGTGTGGGTGTCTGCATGGCTGCGTGTGTACAGTATGTGTGTTTGTATGTGTATGTGTGTGTGTGCCTGTGCCTGTGTGTGTGTGTGTGTGTGTGTGTGTTTGTGTCCATGGTTATGCATGCATGCATGGCTTTGCTTATGTACAATATGTGAATACATGTCTTGGTGTGAGTATTCATGCAGGTGGAAGTGTAAAGGTGTTAATTTGCTAACATGTATGTTTTCCTTTATCTGTGTGTAGACAAAATCTATGTATTCTGCACTGTGTGCTTTTGTTAATGAATCATAGAATAAGGCGGATCGTTAATACATGGCGAGCCATATACATTCATTTGCTTCCCAAAAATAACTAAGGTCCAGGTAGAATCTCCCCTCTGTTGTGCAAGTCCCATAAGATCAAAGATATTTTACTTGGCTATTAAAATTTTCATCTCCCTTCAGTTCCTTCCTTCGGTTTGGCAGGTATTATTTCAGTACCTCCTTCAGGTTTCAAATTAGGCCGTGAGAGACTTAGCATTTAGCACGGCGCTTAAAAGGTCAGAGCCATAATGGCATCCGTGCCCTATTGCAGAACTTGCAGTTTCCGTAAGGTCTGAATGATGCTAATGAGAGCGGGGACGCTCAGTGAGTCATAAAGAGGCGGAAAGCGCTGAGCAGCCTAAACACCAAGGGTACAAAACGATGACCCTAGTTCCTGTGTGACTGACAGAAAAAGTAATAAACTGGGACAGCAAACAATTGTACAAGATCCCCACGGCAAGCGGGTGAGTTAAATGTATTATCTGCGATTGCAGGCCCCAGTTTGGGCTTTTCCAGTTAGCATGCGCACGCCGGCCCTGTTCCCTCAAATCTCCTCACACCACCAGCGCATTCATAGTATGTTTTCTACATATCACGGTACCAAACCCAAAAATAAGCCAGTCTTAAGTCTTTTTGTTTTATATACTGAAGGACTTTAGTTCTGCACATATTATTTACAGTGTGATTTCTGACCCAACGTTAGTTTAAGAATAACATAAATTGATTTAACGAAAAGTGGGTTTTATTGCACATTCAACAACAAGCGTTAGCCAAACAAGATCAAAGATGCCATCATCATCGAAGTGCTGAAGTGCACTATCGTTGGGTAAGAAATCACACCGTACATACTATATGCATAAAGTCCTTCAGTATATTTTGATCTTCTGTGTATTTTGACTTAAGATCTATTATTTTTCGCTAAATGACACAAAAATATTGCCAATGATGCAAGATGTTTTGGCTCATTTCCACCTTTGCCAATGAAGTAACTTAGTAAAAGAAACTTATATTCTCACTGTATAAAAATTGTTCTCTAAACATAAAATGTTAGTGTCCATGCTGCCTTCAAAATTTAACTTCACTGAATGTAAGATGATAAGTTGAGAGTTACCTTAACTTGTCATCTTAATTTCAGTCACATTAAAATAGTAAGGTAGCCCAGACTCTAACTTTCTTAAGTTAAAACAACTTTTTTTTTTAAATGTATACTTAAAATTACATTTTCATGTCTGAAGTACCTGACTAAGACACTTGCGAGACCAACATTTTTTAGCATGGCGGAGTCGGAGCCGGTAGAAGTCCCTCTCGTAATAATGAGCCGGTGTACCAGCGGCCCGTTTCGTCGGCGGCAGCTCTGCCGTACCGGGCGAGTGAAGGAGTCTTTCCCCATCTGCCTCTGCTCCCTTTCATCCTCCTACCCCCGGTGCTCGCCTGCCTCACAGCTGCTGCGAGCTCCTGCATCTCGCGGTAAACGTCTCTCTGCCTCCCACCAGCCACTGATCTCCGCGTCCACCTGTGTCTGCATCTGCGTGCCTTTATATCTCTTTGTCTGCCGTAACACACTGTGTCTGCTTCCTGGTTTATTCACTCACTCACACACTCACTCACTCTGCCTCTCTGTCGCTGTTGGTTTGCCCATAGTCATTTACACACACACACACATACTATATCAGCAGTTCATTATTTCTTCTTAGCCTTTTACTGGTGGATTTCTTCCAGCTACAGAGTACCGCTCACAAATTCTCTTTACGAATTAACTAAAAAATTACGGTAATGTTACAACAATTCCACTCCAAATCAATAACACGCATATTGTGTATAAACTCTTTATTAACCATTTCTGTGGTTACGGTAAACACAGCAAATGTATGAATAATGTCGCTCTATCAGCAGTCAGTGGTGACAGAAATGTCTTCTGTCCAGTAGAAAGGTTAATGATGTTCCTGACTATTTATTTTGATAGGCTGATTGTTTGGCCTTTGTCTTATAGCTTATGTTCATATGTGTTTCCTTCACTTTCACAGGCTCAGGCCTGATCATCATGTTTGCAAACACTAGTAAAAGACACTAAATAATACATGATAGGCAATTAAAAACTGTAAATCCGGACCAGATACTGAAAGCTTACTTGTACCTTTTCTAATGCAGCATTGAACGCACCTGACCAATCAGATACAATAAACTTGTGACTGTGCCATTAAAATGACAGGCTTTTGCATCAAAAGTGATGTAATCTTTATCATTCTGTTTGAAAAATGTGTAAAAATACTTTTTAATAAAAGCTGGAAATCTGCACCTCCACCTCTTGCCCATTATTTTATTATAAATACAAATTAATGGAGAAAAAAAAGAATTTGCCTTTGTCCCAAACATTACGGAGCTGTGTATATAAAGGTCGATATTTGCTTTTTTCCATTTTGCTGGGCCTCAGAGGAATGGTCTCTCAAGGTCTCTTAAGAGAAGGCGTGTGGATGATCTGCGACAGACTGGAACAGCATCACCCCTCGTCATTATGTCAGACCGCAGTAATGATACAGCATTAGCCGTCAGCCGCGTGTATCGTCTGTTTTTCCCACTTATTGCATTACGTTTGACAGTCAATCACAGACTGCAGGCATTTCTCATCTGATGGAATAGTTCAGTGCCACTCAGCTTTACGTATGGATACAGCCAGGATGTGATGGTCCTCTATCGCTGCTCATATCTCCTGAGAATCCTTAAGATATTACTATATTAAAATCTGAAAAAAAAACAAATTATTCATACAAGTAGCATGAACTCCAGGATAATTCTATAGGAGTATATGCATGCAATTTCATAGGAGTACATATCACAGCAACTGAACAATACTGGTGTATTCAAGGAGAAATGCACGTCTTTGCTGCATTTCCCAGAGCATGAAGCAGTGTCAGTATATATAAATTTGTGAGATTTATCCCCAGCCTAAGTGCAATAACCGAGGTTTTTACGCTTACCAGGAGTGTAGTTTCTCTTCAAGAAGGGAAAAAGCTTTAAATCTTATAGTGCATCAGGCATCGCATTTTCCTTTAAATTGTCTTAAATTAAGATTTTTAAGCTTTTTAATGAAGGTAGATGGATAATTTTATTTCTCTCACAGTAATAGATGCATATGAAGATGAAAATAGAATAATTATTCTTTTGTTATAAGCTTACTATCTAGAAAAACATCTATTACATGAATATAATTTTAAAATATCCATATTTTAACTTTTATTTTTGATCTTTAAATATTAGTTGCACCATTAAAATACACTGTCATAGTCTATTTATTCTAAAAATTCTGAGATTGCTGTATTCTTGCATTTTAGTGCATGTAAGAATGTAAAGCAATAGTGTGTTTGTGTGTGTTATGCAAAGCCTCCTGATGATAGGTTGTTATAACCTGTCGCAATGCCCTGTCAATTTCAAGATCAGAAGGCCTTCTGCATATTTCTCTCTGATTAAAAACAAGACTTACTGCATTTTAATTTCACAGTGTAAAAGTAATTTCTATCGCAGAGTGCTATTACAATATCAGGTATAATCGGTCTTAGACAGTAATTTGTATGTGGCTCTGTGTTATTCGCACTCTTGTGATACCGTGTTTCATTTTAAATGAAAGGACCCTAAGCCGTACAAGGACATCTTGAGCTCGATTTCTGATAAATAATTTAAACAGGCACTTCACTCAACGTTCGCCAGGCTGAGTGGAGAGAGACAAGGCATCTTAAAATCTATTTACAAATTTATCTTGGCAGGGCCTCGCGCTGGCAACAGGAAGCACTGATGCAGTTTTAATTTGCTCTTTTGTAATGACAGGGCGTAGGTTAGTTAATTTCAATTTCTGATTTCAAAAGCTATCAAATACTGCTCAGATGAAAAATCAATTTTCTCAGCTGCCCCCGCTTTGTGGCACAGCCAGGCCCTGCCATTGGAGGATGGCCGGTCACATGACCCAGCCCGGGATTACTTCACTCGGCCTGTGTTGTAGCCACCTCAATTACAGGCTGCCTCTTGTAATTTAGCTCTGTAACATCTAATTCTCACACACAACTCATATTTAATTCATGAAAGCCCCAGCAAGAGTAATTGTAAAATAAATTGCCATAGAAAATATCCATTTGTGACTAAAATTTTTATTTAGCATGCCAGCAGCATCCGGCACCATGTCGCACTCCCTTAATTTCCTGTAAACAAAGACTGGGAGAAGTCGGCCGCAACTATTAGAGGTGATTCTGGGGGAAGTTGTTGTTGGCTTTGATCAAAATTATGTTAAAATTATTCTTTCAAGTACTAATATTTCAAAAAACAATGTACCATCCTCAGAACTGAAACATTATCTAATTGTCCTGATAATATGAATGTTTGATTTAATAATGAACATGATCATTAAAATAATTATTGGTATTTCTTAGTCTATCCCTCATTTCAATACAACAGATGTCTGTGTCTGGGGACAAGTCTGGAATTGGTGGGTAATTTTTGGCACCAAATGTTGGCCAGTTGATTACTACAGCACTACACCTGGGTCATTCTGTAATAACCAAACCAGCTGTACTGATAGTCAGCTAATAGATTTACTAACCCTGGTCTGTAAATTAAAAATATTTCCTAACCTAACAGCAGTTAAAAAATAGTTGCCACTGACAAAAGTGTATGTTCAAATAGCTAGCTCTCTTCTTGAAATATCAAACAGAAATGAAACTGTCATCATATCTTTGCTAAGTGTGAAATTTTTTTATTTCAGTAAATGTATATAAAAATAAATTTAAGTTATAGAAAATCATTTAGACAGAAGCGAAATACCTACTGTAGAAAATCAAATGTTTGCGTCAATTTTGAATAAAATTTTCTGAAGTGTTATACTTCTTTTTCTTTCCTGTCTTGGAATATCAATGATGATGATGCCTTGACAATGAAATCCTTAGATTGATAGTTATTTTCTTCTTTAATACAGATATAAGGTTGTTTGCATTGTTTCCATGACAACTCCTTGGGCGAGGCCTACTCCACACTCAACCTCAGCTGCACTCCTCACCTAAAAGCTTGGTAATTGCTCTCATTTGCATGCCACAATTAAGTATGTTAGCACACATTGTGGAAAAAAAATGTAGTACTCAAATATTATCGAGAAAAGCTTACTGGAAGCAAGTCTTTTGAGGTATTTATAACCTCTTTGTTACCTTTACATAATTGCCAAAACCATTTTCTTCATCATCCATAAACTTCATGGTCAGTCATTGACAACTGACCTTTGGTTATGACACTAGTTATAGAACATTGTATGTGACATGCCTGATAAAAGTAACTTTTTTTTTTTACTGTAAAATGTGAACCTATGGTTATGCCAGTAGTGAAAATATGCTGTACATATACATTATGAAAGCTATTTATCGTGTGATGGAAGCGGGTTCTACCTGTTTTGTTTTTTATAGTATGTATGTATGTATAGGTAAAAACAAAAGCCAACATTTTGACCAAAGTGTCCTTATTGATTACTATACTACATTATTATATTGTATAAAAACTGTTAATGACTGTATATGAGTAAATTTAATTCAAAAACCATCCTTTTGTTCTGACAAATCTACAGGCTAGATTTATTCATTGCAAGAATTCAAAAACTTCCCATTTTCTTTTCTCAGGTATTTTCATGCTTCTAGAAAATCCGTAAAAAAATGTCAGAGGGGAATGTTGAAATAAAACCTACTTTTTTATTTGTTTACAGATCATTCTGGTCATAATTTAGCTTGTGTACTGTCCGTGCAATTTTATCATACAGTAACAAATGAAAATCCTTGTCTTTCTGCCAGATGTTATTAAATATAAAAACAGCTTTGCCTCTCGCTATAAATATAACTGCCATTGCATTGTCAAATGTTTGTGCATTTTCCTGTTTTTTTTTTAAAAAAAAAACAAATGCTGCATGAGCAGCTTTTAATGCTTGGATTGCTGCTGTACGTGTTGTGATTTGAGCGCAGCATTACAGATTCCCCGTTTAGACTGATCCCACTTTTTACTGCGAGGATCCTCTGGAAAATGAATGCCTTTGTAAGCACTCGACCACACGCTACTGCATTTACTGCTGTCTAACTGCACAGCAGTGGGCTTAGTTATCCAATTAGCAAAGTTAGCACTCACCTGGGGTCCACATAATGGCAACTCTCTACTTGTTATTGTAATTAACGGGGAAGAGCTGGCGAGCGCTATCAATGTGTGTCGACCGCCCATATGTTTTTCCCTTTTCCACGAAGACATCGACACAATTGGAAAGCACATTTATTTTTGCCCATCCTGTTAAATGAATAGCGTACATATCTATGTGCATTCAAGTTTTTTTTTTTTTGCCCTTAATCATTTACTGTTTTTTTTAAAATCAATTTGCACCAATACCCCAAAAAAGGCACTTAATGGATGGATATTACATGCCCATATGGGCAAGGATTATTTCTCTAATACTAGTAGTTCATTTATTATAGTTGTGTAAATTACATTTAATGTGATATGAACTAAGGTGCGTTAAATACGCATTATAGAAGGAGTAAAACTAGGCTTGTGCAATGGTAATATTGAAGGGCTTAAAGACAATATTAGTAAATGTATAATATACTGAGTAACAGTGATTAAACATAAAGCTAAAAAAAGTGTTCAGATGATTTGCTTGTAGCGCCACGATCTGGGGCTTGACCATGGGGAATGTTATGTTATGACAGCAGCGCTCACCTCAATGCAAGATTTTTTTCAAAGATTAGCTTGTCTCTCATAGCCCTAGTGACATACAACAATTCAAGAAACCGTCTCTTTAAGGAGATAGTGAATGGCGTTTTTTTTTTTTTTTCCAAGTGGCAAAAGAAAGACCTTGTCGTCTGATGAGCATTTACGGAAATGAGTAACTTCGAAATTTATACTAATTCATTTTAAAAGGTGCAATTCATGATGGCTCGTGTTTCGAGGTGTGTTAGGGGGCACTATTATAATTGGAACGGTATTTGTTATAATTTTCACTTTTTGAGAGCAGTTCAGTTCATTGAATTATTATTGTATGTGATTAATAATCGGAATTTCCAGACTGCATACATCCATAGAGCTCCATCGTCTTAATTGAAAACAGGCCACGTATGCAGCCATCACTGGCTGTGTCATTCTGCTTGTGTCGTCCCGATGGAGGAGACACGGTCTCTAAATTTGCTTCTGGCCAAAACAAGGAGTGACCTGTGAGGTTCTCTGCTTGGAGGACTTTCTCTGACCAGTGTCACCTCCAGGGCTTTTTCATGCCTTCCAGCAGTACATCCTCAAAGCAGTCCTGCCTTCTGCAGCGAACCCATATAAAGTTTCCAAATTATGCTCACCTGTGCATTGCTTCCATGTACACTGTTGTGTAAAAATTTTGAAAATGAAACCGACTGCGTTTTGCTGTTGGCACTACTCATCATGACATTGTCATTACCTTCAAGTAAGTTAGCATTTTATAGTGCCTGTACATTTCATTTATTATATTTTCACATTAAATCTACCATATGTTGCAATGAATAAAATATTAAGGGACAGGTGAGGTTTTAAGATCACTGTAATGTTGCGCAATCAGCCAATTTGCGGAATGAAGCAAATAAAGACTTAATACCCTTAAACATTCACATACTAATGACTTTAGTACTCTAAGGTAATTCAAATGTCTTAATACACAGAGGTGATGCACCTACTGCGATTTTCTTTGATAGAGAATGAAAACATATTTATAGCGATGGTTACCATGGTAAGTGTGTTGTGTATTTGATTAATATTGCTCGGAGCTGCTGGGGAAATTACAAACTAATTAGCATCTAAAGGATGTGAAACAGCGGTATCTCATACTCGTGGTCACAAGCGCAGGCTATAAACTGTCATTTTATGCACTCGAGCTAAGAAACCAGGGGCCATTTCTGAAGCTTGCAGATTACACTTTAGTTCAAAGGAGGATTAAGATGGTTGTGGACTGTGAAACTGCTGTGACCTGAGCATACTTTGAATTCCTGTGTCAATCTCTTCTGTGTGTGTGTGTGTGTGTGTGTGTGTATGTGTGTGTGTGTATGTGTGTGTGTGCGCTTTTGGTAGCGAGGCCAGGACTGATGTCATTATAGCCGGGGAGAAGAGGCCTCTCTGTGTGAGCCTCAAACTCCAGAGACTGATGTAATGCCGGCCCTCATCTTTCAGCAGACTTTTACTTGAAAATTAGCTGCTCTCTGTCAGTAAAGGCCATTTCAGTATGGCTGCTTCATCTCGTTTAAGCGCACGTCTCGTTGTTACAGTAACAGGCCGCATTGCTGCAATGATACCTTTTATCTTGCGATTCTGCGCGCAAATTCTTATTTTGAATCTGCCAGTGTTCTTTATTTACAGACCTGTAAACTAGTCCCAACCAAAATCAATTAATCGTTTTCTGTGGTTAGCAAAACACCGTTTAAGTTCTCCGTATTGTTTTGCACTTTGCGAAAAGAAAAAAACACTCACTTCACCGATGTGAAGATACACTGTGGTTTCCAACCGATTGTAATGCCCTTGAACTGTGTAAACTTTGCAGTTTAAGTATTCGGGAGCTGAAGGGTCCTCTGGTTGGTTTTGTACAAACAGGCGTTCCTCCCACCGCCTCTTTTATTAGAGGAAAGAGCACAAGTTCTGAGAATTAAAAATAGGACCATTTGCATTTTAATGGCGGATCACAGAAGCTGCCGCCCCAGAGGGTGAGCACTGCCCTGAGCCGAGGCTGAAGTTTTCCACATGCATGACTGGCAGCGTCGCCAATGTCTGAAGCGAATGTTTTTCGTTCCGCTCTTGGACGCCTATCACACTTCAACCGTTTGGCTCAAGTTGTGCGTTTTTAAAAAAGAAAAACTGACAACAACTTCCGTAATGAGATTTCTTCACATTTCTTGCAAGCGATTTAAGTGTTAGAGATATATTTATTTTTGACTTCCAAGGGGTAGAGATATCAAGTTTTATTAATGCTGAACTGACAGTCCCAGGAAAAAAAAAAAATTGCCTCTAAAGATTATTTGCATTTTTGTCACAAATCTTGGCTGAGGGTGCCTGGCTTTGCCCATCTCACGAGTGTTTTACTGATGGCCCACGCTACATGATGACAGGCTGTGGATACCTCTGGGATAATGTTTATAACTCACTAATGTAGCATCATCCAGGCCATAATATCAGAGGAAATTCACCACCGAAAAACACAAAAAGACCGCAACTGTGGATCAATAGAAAAGGAATACCCTCTCAGTGGTACTTTATTTAGTTTATTGTTGTTTATTATTCAGTTTATGATATAATGCCTATTGGGCTGACTTTTTATGATTTATTGATGGATTTTTTTAAACTGCTGTTTTATTAGTGTTAATTTTTTTTTGTACTTTGTAAGTGTGTGTGTATGTATATGAGTGAGTCTTATTCATTGCAACAGACACTTTGTGGTACAGACCTGTGGAACTATGGTTTCATCAGACATTGATGCGTTTTCATTAGTGTGTTGGGTAGCTGAAGTGATGAGGGTTTCTCCGGATGTTTCCGTGTGTTGAGCTGTGTAGGCACGTCGTTTGAGACGGCGGAGCGACGTGGTATTTTAGCCTGGTTGGATATTAAAGCAGTTTGCCCACCCACTGGGGGCTGGATCTGCCCTCGCTGGGAGAGAGAGCGGTCTGAGCTCCTGATTAAATGGAAAGGTTACAGGTCCCAGGCTGGGAGGCGCATTCTCCCCTCGCCGAGACACAGCGGTGCTCTAATGAAGAGCTCTTCAACTGCCAGTCAGCCAGCCTCTGACAGCCTTTCAACAGGGCGGGTCTACTGGCACCTTCAACCTCCTCACATACACACTCTGAGCTACACACATACACACACACACTCACACACGCACGCACACACACGAAAATGCGTGCGCACACATGCACACTCACACACACGCTCACACACACGTATGCACACATACACACACGCTCACACGCACACGCTCACGCACAAGTGCACACACAAACACATTTGCACACAAACACACTCATGCACACATACTCACACACACATTGGCACACACAAATAAACACGCACTCACACGCTCACACACAATCTCATTCATGTGTTTTGATCATATGCCTGGAAACCCACACTAAAATATCCACCCTTCAAAAACACACTCTCTCACTCTCGCTCATAAGCAGACTGCTTTTACACAAATATGTCTCGTACACATTTCCTCTCCCAGACTCAGCCGCACAAAAGATACACATTTTCACATACGCACAATCACACACACCCGTTTTGCACCCGCATACGGTGCACCCTTTTCACACTTCCCCCCCCCCTTCGGGTGCTGAGATGAAGCTGTCACATTGACAGGGTCACGCCCATCTGCAGCGCTTGGCCCCGCCCCCGTCCGCCTCCTAACAAGTGGGGTTTTGCAGGGCGCTTCTGCTCGCCTCTCTTTGGGGTTTTGTTCGCCGCAAATTTCTTTCTTTACTCCCTCAGAGCTCTGGAGAAGACCCCTGTGTGTCGGTTAGAGGTCAAGGCACCGACCTGCTAATCTTGTCCTACTGCACACTGCAAAGGAGCCATTCTTATTCTCAAACTGATGTCTTATGGCTCTAAGATGATGCGATGCATATAGATATTTATATGTTATATGTAATAGTGTCAAAGCAGTTATATGCAGTGCCATGGCATGAACAGGAAATGTGCTCATATACATTTCTTTACCATCAAAATAATATAGTTCATTATAGTACATATACTCATTATAATTATTTGTGTTAGCACGTGCATGTAAGTGTGTGTACCCATTTGTGCGACCAAGTGCTTGAATATTTTAAGTACACACAGCTAATCCAGGAATTACCATCTAAGCATGTTGTGGCAATACTTTCTAATTTCTGCCTCATAGTTTGTTGTGGTTTGTGTATAAGTTCTCCCTACAATTCTACAGCCAATTATGCTCTGACCAGAATTCTTCATGCTATGCATCTTCGACAGTGTGAAGCAATGAAAAACAATTAGCGCAAAAAAAAAAACAAAACATAAAAAATGCTTTGAACATTCTGCTTTTCTCACTACATGCATCACTGTCTGCTACATCCACTTCAGCAATTACAGCCCATAAGAGGCTCAGAAATAGTTGGCAAATGCTTATGTTTACGCTTAAAAAATTCAGACTTTGGATCAAAGTGAAAATATTGTGTCAATTTGTTGCATCTAATTGTTTTTTCTTTTAAGTTTTCCCTGCTGATTTTTTATTTTAACAAATTAACTTTTTTAGAATGCACTGAAACTTAATTTCAATAGGTTAGAGTAAATATAATTCTCTCCTCACATAAATAGCAACCCATGATCACTTTTTTCAGGTTATGTGAAATTACAAGGCCAGTTAAAGTTTGGTATCTTAAAGTTTTTGGAGTTGCCTGTGTGTATTTTCTGCAGGATTTTCAACCGTTCTGAATGGGTGAAGAAGGCAGGACAGCAAGCGTCTGATAAACTAACCTGTTTCCCTCTCTGAAAATGAAAACTGCACCACTTTTAATTTGTTTATCGAAGCAATGACCTTTCACCCCCACCTCGGCCCGTGCTGCACTTCGCCGTGGGCGACTCATAAGACAGCCCTGGTGCGTGTGACCAGTGGACCTGCTGTTGGAAAATTAACATGGATATGTATCGGCGGGGGATGAGCAAGACACGGCACAATTATGGCCTAATGTTACCTGCCGGGCCTCTTCCACATGTGCCTGGGACACCCAGAAGCAGGAAGCAGCTGTGCGGTCTTCCAAAATATCCACGGCGGAGAAGAGGGCTGCAGAAGTTAACATAAGAGAGCGGGGTTGGGGGGAGGGGAGCGTTGGTTGGTGAGAGGTGCAAATGCAATTTTGTCTCTATTTTGACCTGAGAGATACCATAAAACTAGACAATAATTGCTTCTCGTGGAGTCTGACTGTATTTCATATTTTTTCATATTTGTCTTTTGTTGTATCAACTGCAATTTAAGCTGGCATAATAAAACACTGAAATTAAATTGCAAGATACTCCATCCTGCCTCAATTAGGGCTTTTCAAAGAATAGAGTGAGACTTTAGCGAAGAACAAAAAATGGTACACTATATTGACAGATTAAATTATTTTAAGTTAACAAAAACTGCTAAGTTCCAATTTAGAACAATGGTTTTCATTTTTTAATGCTCAGTTTTTTTGGTTTAATACACAGTCTTTTGGTGGTTTTTAATATTTGGACACATATTGATGCGCCAAATTTACAAATAAATTTTTATGTCTTATCTAAAGATGCCCTGCTCAAGCTTTAGCTTTTATTAGCTGATATTTTTCACTTGTCTTGGTTCGTACACATACACAGCGTATCAGTTTCATTGTGAACCTGTGGACGTATACAACGCTCATCACACAGACGCACGCCGAGGGCCAAGAATGTTTGTGAGAAAGAATAACTGGTACCTTAAACTCCGGACATTTCACCTCATCAAATGTACACTGTGTTGTGTTTTTATTTAAGTACCATCATCTACTTCTGGTGTTTTCACTTTTGTGCAAAACATGAAATACAATATGTTAGAAATTTGAAGGAAGTATTGGATGTTGTCATAATTGAATATGATTAATCAATTTTTATCAACGCAATTTTATTGATTAATTTAAGAAATCACTGGAACGCTAAACTGCATTTGGGGAGAAAAAACATGGGAAATATTTATGAGATAAAATACGGGCCATTTTAATGCAGTTAATTTTAATTATCAACAATCATTATCACTCCAACAATTCAATGCCTAAATACAGATATACACCTTATTGTGTGCATGCAGCTTCTTCAGGTGTTACTTTTGTTTATTTGCGCTCAGGAACACAACGGCTGGTACATTTTTCTATCGCTGAATGAACATTCCCAACTTTCTGCAAAATAAATTAAGTTTATTATTTGTGCCAAACATTCGATATTTCCTTCCTTCAGGCTACTGTATTTTGGTTGCAAAAACCTTCACCTTTCAGAAACTTTTCAGAAATAGTTTAGCAAACCAAACAGGAAAAAAAGTTTGAAAGATAATGGGTTTAGGATGATCAAGTAACTTTGCAGCGAACCCCTGTCAAAACATCTGAGTGCCAGGGGCTGACTGTCAGAAATGAAGGAGAATGGCGTGGAAGCTTATTTTGTCAGTTTCACTACTTCTGCAATTTATTCATTTTTTCTCTCTGTGTGTACGTTAGAGAGTCTGGTCCGCTATATAATCAACATTCAGGGGTGCAAACAGAAATTCATCGGCGTTAATTTCACAGGAAGGCAGGCTCTGTAGAGCAGGACTGAAAGGGGTTAGCATGAAGCCTAATCTGGGAGGGAAAATTAGCCAATTGTGATTTAACAGAAAACAATCCAGCTCGACATGTCACTGTCATAATTTCATAAATACTGTGGTATTGTCCCCCCTCATTTTCTACCTGTCAAAAAAAAAAAAAAAAAAAAACGGGGGGAAATACAAGAATGAGAATAAGCCAACAAGTGTTACTTTGATGTGCCTACAAATTGAACATGAGGATAATATCACATCTCTCTCTCTTTCAGAGCAGAATACCCTGGAGCGCCTGTCTTCTAATAGGAGCCATCAGTATGGCGGACAGCTTGTCTCATTACTCGCGGGAGCCAAACCCAGCCTAAGGTGGTGCATTTCCCTAACATATGTATCCGCTGTTTGGGGGGAGGAGGGAGGTCAGGAACCCAAAAGCTACGGAGTGGAAAAACAGCGACAGGCAGGATGTGACATTTCTGTGACTCGACTGGTCTTAAACGCGCCTAGCGGTGGAAGCAGTGACTACCTATCGATGCTAGGTGCTCAGGACGGTTAGCATCCTCAATTCTTTTTTTTTTTTTTTGGTCATTTCCTCATCACCATATGCATATTAATGAAACGCTCCTTTAAGAAAAAAAAGGCGTGAGACGGTGTTTTCGTCTCAGTAAGGCTGTCTACCTTCTTTTAAGATTAGTTATTTAAAACTAAACGTAATATCGGTTGTTGCTACACTGCTGCTGTAGTTTTTGTATTTTATTTAAACTCTGACAGTGTGCCCAGTCAGTCGGGACCATTTTAAGAGCTGATTCAGCGTTGCTAATTTCTTTTTGTCCTTCTACTGCCACTAGCAATGCTGCAACTGCTACTCATGAGTACACTAATTAGCTGTAAAATTAATGTTTAGGATAGTAAATATACAACACATATAATCATACAATGAGGGTGGTGACAGTGCGGGGGAATATTGCTACTATTATTATTATTGCTATGATTGTTCTGCAGACATTCCATAGCTGTGTTATATATTCCTGTCTGCTCATCAATGTAGCTAGCCAAGGACTCCATGTTACCAGTCCATCACATTATTATGCCGAGTGAGTTACCCCCCTCTCCCCCCACTCAGGAAGCCCCCAAAATACACCTGACCTCCGGCGTTTTCCCCGCGCCCCGTGAATATTTTACGGCGGTAATGTATGCCAGCCATCGGGGCCTCAGCTCCAGATGCATTACGGACCCTCCATTTCCCACACAGGCAGAGGGCTCCGATTCTGTTCTGCTGTCATTATCAATGCAATTTCAGGTATGCAGGGACTTGGCCAGGCTTATAATGCAATTTGCAGTCCGTAGCGTAGTCGCTTTAGCTCAACGACCCCCCCTCCCGTACCTGCCACCCGCTGCCCACCCAACCACCGTCGCTCTCCTCTCTGCTCTAACTTCCCTGACAGAGTCAATAGGGGGCATCCCTCTTCTGTCTAAAAGAAAAATAGCTGCATGCTAATTAGGCTAATGCTCGTCAGAGCGGCCTACCCTGGCGGGGGGATGCTCTCGGGCCTCTTTTGTCTTTGGAAATCGCGGCAGTCCTTTTCCTCCTCTTGATTTTCATGAATTTCTCTTGATTTCCTCCTTCTAGACGTACACTGACCCGCCATATGATTTTTTGTTTGCACATTCCCCGTTCTCTCTTTTGATTGTTGTCCTCAATGTCCACAGAAAAATGTGATGTTGCCTGATTGAACTAATTATGGATAAATTGATTTAGTATGATGCAGACTAGTGGCACCTCTACAGTGACACAATTTTGGGTTTTTGGTTCCGTACTTTCGCACATTCAGTCGAAAATGAGGAGGATGAGGTTGGAGTCCAGGCTTACAGCTTTAAGATTTAGGTATTTGTATTGATATCATTCAAATCACGAAGGAATAAAGCATAGACCATCAGCTTCAATATGAAGGTATTTGTATTGATATCATCTGAATCATGTAGGGATAACAGCCACTCTTACACCGAATCTCTGTCCAAATATTAACAGACTGTCTGGTACGTGTTTGATTATACGCTACACGGGATTGGAAGGTGCTGTGTTGTGGACTTGTGACATTTCGCTGCACAGACAGCTCTGTTTCCTTATTTTCCCCCAAAGCTTTTATCGGAGGGGGGGAGGGGTGGATCTACGAGAGGGGGGAAATATCGGGCTTTCCTCCAGCCCAAAAAAGGGAGACAAACCAGAGACGGAGCCCCCGCTGAGCGGGTAACTCAGTAGGACTGCAGTAGCATGTGCTGGGTAGATCCTGTACAATCTGTAGGCCAGATGGCTGCAGTTTTGGGCAGGTAGCGATGCGCCACCCCACAAAGGAGCTGCAGGGTCCCTCTGAGGTGGGGTACTGCCCTCCCACGAGGAGGTCCAGGACCTCACTCCGTCGCCTCTCTAAAAGGACGAGGACTCCCCCAGCGCCTTCCCCACCCGCGTCTTCGGAGCTACTGCTTTCCCTCAAGTTCAGTTTTTATTCCGCCGCATAATGTCTGCATTTCACAGTTAAATTATATGTAGAAGCAATAAGGTGCGCGCATTTACATTTTTGTGACAATGTTCTCTCTGCTGCTGGGGAGATTATAAATTCAAATAACATCAAAGCAGTATCATTGTTCCGTGATAACATGATAAATGGTGAATACATGTAATATCATTGCAATATGAATGCATAAATAATATAGCATGGTGAACTCACACCCACACACACAGACACAGACACACACACACACACACACACACACATTTTATACACCTACATACTGGAGATTCCTCTCAGATTTTTCTTCTTGACGGTCAATATGTCCACCAGGGGCTCATTTGGCCCAGCAAATCTAAAAAAAAATCTGGTCACAAGTTGCATAGTGTTGGTTTTATGTTGCAAAAAAATTGCTCTTCTGGTTGACTTGAATGATAATGTCTGTAAAATCAATTTCATTGTTTATTGAATGCGTTTTCACGTATAGTTACGGTATGCTATTTCAAATACAACGTATAATCATGCAAAAATCAGTCATTACATCAGAGAGGCATACCGGTAGACGTATGACTGCTTGCAGTATCCTCACCTTTTAACACTTGATTACTCTTGACTGGTTCCCATTTTCATTTACCTGATTATCAATCAAACTACTCTGTTTACTGGATAATCAAGACCAATGTGTCGCTTATGATGAACAAGAAATGATCACAAGAACATGATTGCTTTTGACTACATGTCTGCATTATACTGTAGATGTGATGCCGTAAGGATGGCAATAACCCGAATAAATGCAAAAAAAAAAAAAAAAAGAAACATTCTTGGAATTCAGTCTCCCATTTCAGACATTTTAGCAATGTAATGCCATTTATGAAGGCATTTGATTTTTTTTTTTTCAAAATGTTTTAGTCGTTAAAAGCATACATTTTAAAGGGAAGGCATCTTAGACAAATAGAGCCATACCGACCACTAAGGTTAAAATCTTTGCTTACAATACAAGTCACAAATGATTGAAAACACAGACAAAAATACCAACTTTTTGAAGCAGAAGATGTACTGTTTTTCTTAAGACTGGATAAGATATAGATTGATGAAATCCTACGGTGATTTTTAGAGGTGTAGTTCTGTGGTTATTAGCGACAGTCCTGCTAAGTGTTCATCTGTTCTTGTCAAAGAGGTTTGATTTGTGGGCACTGAGCTTTTTTTTCTACCGCTGCTTTTTGGAGTGTGGCATATTTTATCAATTTTGAAACTGCGACCCTCGGCCACCTAAAATAATTTTGCCGTTTCTGTGACTGATGCACCTCCGTTGGGCCCCAGATATTTGGCCCCCTGAGACCGCTGTCTGTACCCTTACCGTGCTCTGGAGACATATTTAGACCTCCTCTATCTAAATATGATAAAGGGCTCATTATTGGGGCATAGATGAAGCTTCATTCACAAAAACTGCTGAAGTTGCCAGAGTTTCAATTGACACAGTAAAAAAAGTGACTTTTGATTCACCCTTATGAAAATATCCTATAGTTATTTCTCAGTAATACTATAGTATTTGTGGCAAAACTGTAGTATTACTATAGTTTACATAGTATAACTAGAGTAGTACTATAGCCATCACAATATAACTACAGTATTACCACAGTCAACAGTACCATGATATTACTACAGTACTGTCCACACAACTCCTTTGCTGCAGTTTGAATGTCTATAGTATCACTATAGCAATACTATACTATGGTGGCGAAAATACCATAATTTTACTATAGGATAACTATAGCTTTGAACTATAGTAGTTTTTCATAAGGGCAGACCTATAGCACCAACATCAGTCAATGCAGGGAGAAATAGTAGACAGAAGTGCGCATTTAAGGACCATACTCCACATAGATTAGTGCAATAAGAAGGTAATAGTAGTGGAACAACTCCTTCTCAGGTGACTTAGAGTACCGATGTACGACATGATCAGAACTTGTCTGCCAGAACTGTCCGCAGGCAACAACGAGACTGGTTATATTGCAGTAGGGTTCCATTATATTGTTTAAGTTTAAAGTTTAAACAGACCAATACACATTTCAAAGTTTTTTGGTACTAAAACCTCAAGTCGTGGACTTCAGAGGTGTGAAAAAGTGGAATGGTCAGGTGAGTCATCCGCCATTCTTTACAGGTGGGCAATAGCATGTGCGGATAACGCCAAGACATCAGTACTGGCTTTAAACCCTCGGCGATGGGGTCTGGTGCGCCATCTTCCTGGCTTGGTTTTGGTCCACTTTTTGCCGTAGATGGAAGGATATAGGGCCATAGAATGATTTGATGAGTTTAGAAATGTTGCGTATCATGTATTGCCTTTGCTGACAACAAATCTCAACCCAAGTGAAGCGTTATTGTAGTTAATTTATGAATATGTTTGAGAGTGCTCTACACTGCTATCATCAAAACACCCAGTGATGTCATATCCTTTGGAAAATGATGTTCCATCCCTCTGTAGAGTTCTGGTAACTTTCATTCCTGGAGGCTAGCGATGGCCCAGTAACTGACTAACGTACTGTATGTTTTTCCTTTAATTTGTCACCAGTGTGTATATAAACTAATGTCCTCCCTGTCCTTCTTGCGTGAATCAGAGGCATGCAAACGGAATAACGGACACAATCACCCGTACCGGCTACCAAACAGAAGGGATAAAACAACAGAAGCAGCAGGTTCAGCTATCTTTCGCTACCTCAAAAAAATCGCTAACCCCACAGAGCTCGGAGTTGGATCACTCATAGAGCATTTGGGGGAGGTGGGCGTGGGGCAGACAAAAAACAGCCAATGTCCAGGCGAAGAAAACGTTTCACACGCTAGCTAAGCGTCAACATATCCCTGCTTAACTGTGCGTTTTTCGCTGGGCTGGCTCGGCTTTCCTCCCGGCTCGCTTTCCGGGCCGGTCACTAGGGCTTTAGTCTCAATGACTGGCAGGAGGACTCCGGCAGGACGTGCCCAAAGAGGTGATCCTGTCGTCGCCTCTCCCCTCTCTCTCTCTCTCTCTCGCTCTCTCTCTCTCCCTCTCACCCTCCTGGTATTATATAAAGAGTGGCAGCAGGCAGAATGACAGACTGCCCCCTGAGATGACACCTGTCACGGAGGGGAGCTTTGCTAATCTACAAGCCTCATTTTGTTTGAACTCTCCGTCACCTCGCTGTCAAATCCCCGTCTTCTCACTCACTGCCAGCCTTCCTCCTTCTCCCCTCCCCTCTTTTTCTTCTTCTCTCTCTCTCCCTCTCCCTCCCTCCATCCCCCCCCACCCCCTCCTGCCCGCTCTTTTCTCCACCCAACAGTCCCATCATCGCCAGCCCGGCACACACACATAAGCCCCCTCTTTAATCCGCGCACGGCCTCCTCGCACTCCGGTTTATAATGTTTGCCTCCTTCTTTCTCTTTTTTTCTGTGATTATTGCAGCATTTTATGCAGATTTCTGAGTGTTTGGCCCTGGGGTAAAGGAGTATGGGGTGGGTAAGGAGTAAAGGGTTATGGCCTAAGTTCAGCGTGAACTGACCTCTAAATTAACCGCAGAGAATAATTATGAGCTCAATTTAGAATGCGCAATACTTTCTGGGTGCAAGAAGTGAATTAATACATCTTGCGAAGCTACTCTCTTCTCTTTTTATGCTGTGCACTCTCAGAAAAAGGTGGCGTGGAAAAAAGATTTTTGTATTTTTTAAATAAGGAACGCATCTACAAGATGAACCTTGGAAAGGACTGTAACGTTCCTTGGGTGCCTCCAAGTCCCTTTCACAAGAAAAATGTGAAAATTAATAGCTAAGTCTACTTTCGAGGGTGGTTTTGTGTAGCTATGCTGTCCCACCTTAGTGCTTCTCTATGTGCGCAGTTCCGTACCTTTATTTTCCATGAGTGTGTTCACAGAATTATTTGCAGAGTGCGCTAGATGATATCTGGGATATTGGTGCAGGAGCTCATTATTGGTTTACTTGTGTTGCTCCTGGGTGGGTGAGGGCTGGAGCCATTGAGCATTGCTGACTGGGAATATCTGCAGTGAGTGTTTGTGTTGATACTCGACATAAAGCGATCCCAGCGGAGCCCGCAGTCCGCGCCCGTTTCCCTGGAGCGCAGGGACGGCCCCCAGACGCCTACCCTGGTCACATGCCCCCCACCCCCCACCCCGCCCTCTTTTTTTAATCTACCGCTCCCAAACTTGTATTGTAATTATAATATAATTCATTATGTTGCCGCAGTGAATGTGCCCCCCCTCCACCCCTTTGCGGTCTTTCTTTGGCGTTCAGGCTGACCGGACACAACCTCGCCTCTCGCCCTTTCGGTCTCGTCTTTTTTTTCTATAGAGCGCAAACATACGCACGCTCTCATTGGGGTTTTTTTCCCACAATTACTGATGAAGATATCATCGCCCGTCTTGACAGGCTGGGTCGGCATGTCTTTAAGGACTCGGCCCTCACTCCAGGCAGGGGAGACGGCCGTGGCGCTTCGTCGATGTTTTCGAAGTTATTTTTCTCCCCTTTGCAACGTGATGTTTCAAAGCATGAGCGACCTTAATCTTGAACGAGTAGAAAAAAAAGTTCTTAACGTAAATGGTCCACAAAAAAAGTCACGGAGTCGTACTTTCTCACTGCTGGTAACACAGTTACTCCAAGTCAAGTTCAGCGAAAACTCCTGCACTTAACAGAATGAACAAAGCTGTTTCGACATGTGCTCAACAAATGCAATGCTAATTTGAACATTTATTTACGCATCTATTTTTATTTCCAACGTCTCTAATTGAATGTGCTAATCACAGGCGATTTTACTCTTTTATAACATGTAAATTAGAAACACATATGCAAGCATTGCGTGTTCACTTGGTCCTTGAAATGCAGAATCTTTATGCATATCAAGCTTCATTACGATCCTAAGATGTACATCCATGTAATGCAAACAATTTCCATAAATGCTCATATTGATAGAAGGGCCTAAATCACTGTGTTGAAGTTATTTATTCATTTTGCAGTATCTATAAAGTCAATTTCTAGCAGTGTACCCTACCTAAATGGGATATATTTCTCAGCCTGGAACAGGTTTCGACTAAGATATTTAAATGCTTCCATTAAGTAGAATTATCTTTTCTCAACACATTTCGAATGATTGTATCCTAAAATTACCATTGCTTTCGGAATACATTGGTTTTAATTAAATCCTTTTGGTGGAAGAGAAGGATGCTGCTCCTTTCACAAAGGAAAGCCTGCTCCCCATTGAGCGTAATGGAGGAGAGGTTAAATTGAAGGTTGCGTACATTCTAAAGGGAAGCGGGTTTTGTCATCCTCCTGTATCTGAGAATGGCCGCAGCGAGAGGATGCCGGCATTGTGAATTATAATCTTTGCACAGCTAAAATAAACAGGAAAAGCCGGCAAGGAACACCATCCGAGTGGAACAAAGGCCAAAGAAAACAATTTACGAAACCACAATTTTCGCTTTCTTTGCCTTTCCGCGCAAAATTTCAACATGTCCCGGATTTCAACAACGCGTGCCACGCCGACTGTGGTCTATCTTCTGGGCTATCCAAATCAACCCTCGCGACACATTCAGGGGCTGTTCGATTTTTTTTTTTTTTTTTTTGTCAAACATTTCCCTTTACACAATCGGAAGGTGTTGGGGACAAGACGAATGCGTCAGCGTGTCTAACCTGCAGGAAGTCTGTAACAGCATACTGGAAACTCATGCCAGGAGACCATATGGCAGCGTGGATCAGAGAGGCTGGGAGACAATAGGCTAGGATGACTGTCAACCATGCAAGAGAATCAATCTCCGACAAAGCCTTTAGGGCTTACTCAGCTACAGCGTACGACACGATACTGAACAGATTCATGTAGCACCTTCAGAGTCCTTGTTGTACCTCCAGGCACTGTACATGGCAGCCCAAAAAAGGTCACTTCATAACCAGGATTTAGGAATGGTGTGGTTGAAAGAGAGCGAGAGAGACGGTGAGAGAGAGAAAGAGAGAGAGAGGTTGTGTGAGACGGAGAGAGAGTGAGGGCTGAGTTTGAAGCGAAATTTTGTCTGTAGTTCTGATGTGCAAATTGCCAGTCACCAGTGTGTTTAGTTTGGGTGGGGGGCGGTAAAACTGGCAGATCATCTTATGCTTTTGGAGACCCCCCCCAGCCCCTCCCCACCATGAGAACGCCAACAGCCAACAGATTGGCACACCTTCCCAATTAACACCCGTCCTGGCAATCTCTTGCAAGGTCATGCGCTGCCTATCGGGGCAAAGTCTACCTGTCTTTCCCCCCCCCCCCCTCCCCGCAACACGTACCCCAACCCCGAATGCCAGATTTAAACATTTTTAAAAAGCATTTCTCGTGGTCACGTCTGAGCTTGTCAGATTAGTGAGGTGTGGGCAAGAGATATGAGAAGCATTTCTAATGAGGGTTTTTGGGGGTTAAGCTTTCAAATGCAGTGGGGATATTGTGTCTGCCACTCCTTTCGTATTAATTAAACTCAAAGATGACTAAGTTCCGCATAGGCCCCGTCTTAATTCCACTTAAGTGCCCACCTGATAAGGGAACCATTTTGATGGCCACCTGGGTGCTGGAACTTATCGCACCATTTAAGACCTTAATAAATGTAATAAGTTATTAGCCAGAGCTTAGTGATTCTTTTGTGCTGCGGTGAAAAGTGTTTTTGTCCTCCTTAATTTTGCCCACTGCATATTTTCATAAACATAATAATGCTTTGGGATTCTATTAAACGAACGAAAAGAAAGGGTCACCTGCTTGCAGTGTGTAAAACTAAAGCCTCCCATCTTTGTTGAAAGTGCATGCAATTTCAGTGCTGAAATTTACTTACTATTGATTTATTCTTTCTCTCGTGCTAGAAGTGGAGGAGGAAAGTCGCTGTGAGTTTGTGAGAGCAGGACTGCAAGCGCCCTGGAAGTACGGAGGCTAAGGCACTGTTGATTTATCTTAAAGACATTTCTATGATTTGAGTCAATTCCAAGACATTAGTTAAACCATACCAACATGATACGGGAAGAATATTTACATTTTTTTATCCAATTAAAGAGGACATTGTCTCATTAATCAAATGTCTTCAGTGTGCATTGCGACCAAAAAAAAAAAAAAATTGCTTCAGTGCTGTGATACATGATCGTTCTGTTAGTCCTGTTGGCCCAGCTAACTGAACTAACCTAAGGTATCGATATTGCAATAGACTGCGTGCTTCTTCCAATTTGTCAAAAGAGCCAGTGCATAAGAAAGTGAACAAAACTGAAGTTGAATGTTAATAATTAATGTTACATCCCTGAAGTCCACAACTCAGTTGGAGCCTGGCCCTTCAACCCTATAACCAGCGCAGCCAGAGGAATGCAAGCAACAGTTCTGTGCCTGCTGAGACAGTCTAACCCACGGGCACTGACGTGATTTAGCTGTACTCATCAAAACCAAATGTTGAACAAAATAATAAAACCATGTGCCATGCTAGATAAGTAAATTATGCTTCTTGCGCTTGTCTTTGTTGGTCCGACAAAGTTTCAGAAACGGCTAGTTTTGTAAAGCTAATAGCGGGATGGGTCATTTTGTTTATAAGGGAGTATATTTCATACATGCTGGTCAGAGCAGCACTGCGCTGAGTTAAATTCAAGGGCCATCCACACCAAGAACTATAACTATAAATGATAATGATGAAAGCATTCCCTCCAACAAGAGAAAACATTCGGTAATTAGCACCTTTCCGAATTAGAAGAATTCATTTACAACGGCTGCCAACTTTCATCTTAGAGAAATTGCTCTGAAAGTGATCAGAAAAGATATTATTTTGGATGCTGTTATAGTTTTGGTGTGGACTGCGCCATCCACTTGAGTTTTGGCCTAGTAATCGTTGTAGTGATCGTGTTAGGTGTGGACGACCATTTAACACCCAGATTATTGATTAGAAATTAGATAAATTGATGCACTGAGCTTGCAGCCATGGTTAGATAGTTCGTTAAATGTTCATTCTCGGGATTGTAGAAATGACCTAGTGGTGGTGGTGATGGCGGACGGGAGGGCGTCAAGATGGGTTTGACCCCTTCACTTCTGAAATAATTTCTGCGCTCCTGCAGGGCCGTTTGTTTGCAACCCTAGACTTTTTGGGGCGCTCGGCAAAAACAGTTTTGTTGCCCATACAAAACATTGGCACCTCGTGATTTTCCTGCTTTGTTTTCTGCTTCTGAGGGTTATTGATTCAGTATCTGATTTGCCAGTAAAAAGGGGGGGGGGGCATGGTTCTGCCCCAAGGCTTCTCCAAGCAATTATGAGTGAATGAGGCTTCATGAGCCCCCAGATGGTTGGAGCAACCATGTGCTTCCTAGTCTGGCTGACTGGAGAGAAAACTAAATGCTATCTTTTGTTGAGTAAAATACATTTTTGATTGGCTCATATGAATTGGTCACCAGCAATACGTGGGTACATAAAACATCCCATAGATCAATGGTTCTGTAAATGACCAGCTAAATGTTGGTATTTGATATACACCACTTTAAGCACACTTGACACTACTAAATATGGACTTCATTTGCTGTATCAGGGTGGGTTATGCTGTAGGTGAAGCGCATGATGTTCAACCTTATTTCTTGGAAGGAGGAATATTCGTTTTGAAACATTTTCAAGAATTAATTAATTTTCACTTTAACAGACGAGCATCGAACATGTCTTGTACCACTTATTGTTACCTTGGATCTTATTCAGGTTTCGAAAATAAACGTGCGAACTTGTTCCTCATAGTCAAAACTAGTTTGAAAAGGGGGATATCAGTTTTCATGTAAACATGCACATTTGAGTCAAGGTTCAGTGGTGTCAAAGCTGTCTATCAGAAACAACAGACAGCAGAGGTTAATGTAGACAGCGCAGTACACCGTGAGCGTGTCATAACTTCATGGATAAGGTTACTCAGTTCAAGTGAAAATATTTTTTTTTCTAATGACGGTGACACGAGTTCCATGCTCTCTTCACGGCTCAGGAGAAAACTATTCTGATACTCACGCACTGTGCACTACGAGCAGGTTTAATAATAACTTCCGCTCCTCCAGCTGTCATTTAATAAAATGTTAATGACATGGCAATCTTTCATGGATCTGACTGTATGCTGCAGAAGAACGTGAAAATAAAGACACGCGACAAGACTGTTCAATGTACGAGGAATAGTCAGAATTTTACCGATTAACCAACGCTGACTTGCCACTGCTGGCACTAGCATGGTCAGAACTTGAAGTCGAGGGGGCGCATCACCACATGTTAACGCCAGAATTAGCTTCAGAAGTTCCTCCAAACAAAAACATCAAAACTATCAGAAATATCCCGCAGTGCGCACTTACGGCCTTAGTCAAAGCCACTGTGCTAGTCTCAGGTATACGCCTACTTCCTACTGAAATACAATTGAAAAAAAACCTACCGGATTAATGCACCACCCTATTTTCATAAGGAGACCCCTGGAGGCAACGGAGAGCCACCAACATTATGGGACTTGTCAATTTTCTTTACTACGGTGGTGGGCTAATACAATGTGTTTGGCTGAGTTGCACGATTCCTTAGAATGATCTGGGTGGCTTTGATTGAATCTGGGGGATACCATGTGGTCACAGCACAATCTAGTTCTTGAGAAAAGACAGGGTGACTGATGGACCAACTTATCAGAGACGCGGGGCAATTCCTGCTGCCTCTCAGGGTGAATCCATCATACGTCGAAGGGGCTGCCATTACAGCTGTCAGTTCTCTTTCCTGTACCCACGCGAGGACAAGGAGTATCATCGCCTTTTATTACAATTTGCAAACTAATCTCTCAGATGGGCCTCTCATTCTTCACGCAAAAATCCTGACGAGTATCCAGTCATTTAAAATGGAACGAGCGGCCATTTACATCAAATGTTCCAAACTCCTTTTTGATTTAAAATTTGCTATTGTGTTTGAAAAAATAAATTTGCTTCAATCTGAGTTTATTTGTGTTGATTTGTAATACAGAGATGCGAGAAGATAATGCTTGGTGAAAATACAAAAAAAAAAAATTAATATAATAATTAATATTTTAAACTACTCATGTTGACATAAAATGCTGTCGAACAATGGCATCTCGCATCGCCAAAAAACTCCTCTCTCCCACAGTTGTGATCATAGCAGTATAACTAAAGTGCTGCATGAGTGGCTCATAATTTTTTAATTTATTCAAGTATTAGAAGTTACCAATACATGGAGATGAATTATTTTGACATTGTTTTTGACATTTGCCACGCAAAATAAACTGCAAAACGTAAAAATGGACAAGGTCTGCATGACACAAAGACCGAGTGTAATAATAAAGATAGTACAAGTAACACAGCCGTTCAGTACAGCACTTGTGCCTCACATTGCCTTTCTGCCTCTCCGATTAATCATCTGTCAATGACCAACAGACATCTAAGAGGACTGTTTTATCCCCGTATTTTATGATACAATCCTTAAAAAATATGAGCTTAACATAATTGTGTTAACTAATCCAATGTGAGTACTTCATTTGGAACACTTGAAAATAAAATCCTGTATTTTGGTTTTAATAATAACAAATAAATAAATAAATAAATAAATAAATAAATAAAGAGCAGTGTAGTTAAAGTTCTACACCAGTGGAAGCATGTTTTCATGGTTAAGCAGTTAAATTTGTAATTAGGGGGTATCTGTTTTGCCAAGGTAGGGTGCTACTGTGGTAATGTTGCACACTTGTCATAGAGCTCCGGTGAAGCATTTAACTTGAATTGCCTGGGAAATGGTTTTATGAGGGGAAGAGCTAATTAAGAAAACCTAGAGAAAGTGGTCTAAAGAAATGATCGAAGTCAAAACAATAATGCAAAAAAAAAAAAAGAGACCTTTAAGTTTTTGTCAACATACTTGATGTGTCAACCCCTCCAACTGCACCAGCACACTTCACCTCCTGAAACAACTTCTGAAAAATGGAAAAAAAAAAAAAAAAAAAAAACTTAAGAGCTTTCAAATTTACAGAGGAAACAACACGGCGCTGCGTTTTCAGTTGAGAAAAAAATTCAACAGAAAAAAAAGCTCTTTTGTAGCTCAGCAAAACAAAGACAATGTGAGTGTGAGAGTGAAAGGAAGGGAGTAGTGGGGAGAGAGGACGAGGAGTAGAGAGAGGGAGAGCGAAAGACTGCGGGGGCAAAGGGCCAAAAGAGTGTGTGAGAGTATAAGGGAAGAGGGAGAGAGGGAGAATAACTGTTAGGGACAGAATGAGCGGGCAGAGGGGTGAACAAGTGTGTGTGTGTGTGTGTGTGTGTGTGCTGTGCATCAGAGAGAAGCGGGAAGGAAAGAGAAGTAGAGAGTGTGTATGTGTGGTGGGGGCTTTTTCTGTGGAGAGAGGCATTTTCTCATTGAGTCCAAGAGTGTTAGCAGACCTTTTCAAGTGCGACAGCGATCTCCAGAAGAAAGCTGCGACCATCAAAGGTTCGCAGGGCCCTGGAGGAGCTCTGATTCACAGGGAGAGCATTGAGACGTTTGGTTTGGCGCTTTTAAAGTTTGTTTTTTTCATGTATTTCTTTTATGTTTTTACACTGAGCCAACAGTGAGAATTATTGTACTTTTTTTCCCTCACACATTCCATTGTAGCTCTCTTGTTAGCTACCGAGGTCCCTGTGAACTGATCTACCGGCAGAAGGCTTCGGCTTCGACTCCAAGTGGCCAAGTGTTACCTTTTCCCTCCAATTTACACATTTTTCTGTGATTCTAGGGTCCATGACATAACTGCACCATTGAAAAGTACAATGCAGTCCCACGCTAGTTATTCAAAGTTATAAACGAAAGATGGCAGCCTGAGTACAAAAAATTAAATAAAAATATAAGTTAATGTGTCTCAATTGTTTGGAATCTGCATCACATTTATATAATTCGAATGTCAGCTAAATATTTGCTTTGCAACAAAGAGGCATGTTCGCTCTTCCTTTCAGAACCGCCTATGGGCTGTCATGGCAGTAAATTACAATGTGCACACATAGCTAAAAACTGTATTCATCCTAAATGGACAATTTGCTGTCAATGGTAATCTTCTGCATGGAAAAGCTTTGATTATATTTTGATGAGACTGTCAATATGATTGTATACAGCAAGCACAAAAGAAAAACAATCTTCAACAAACACATGAAAATATGGGTACAAATAACTAGAATGAATGAACTTTTATAGTGTAGCTGTGCCAGCAACTGTTCTTTGAGAAACATGCGGGTTACCACCATAGACTGCTGAAAAAATATGGACCAAAACATTGCGATATCACCAACTGATTTACCTCAACCTTGGATGTTAAGCATTTTGAAACAGGGAACTGTCGTTCAGTGGACTTCTGTTTGGAGCCTGAGTCTTAGGAACAGAGCTGCTGAGGGTCGTCCACATTAATGTAACCTGCCCTTGATTAGTTCATAAAATATTTATTTTTTGTCCAAATAGCTAAGGGAATTAGCAGACAGGAGTGCATTAGCCGGAGAAACAAAACATATTGATAGTACATTTTCTGCGGGAAAAATATTGGCTGCATGTTGTGTCAAAGTTAAAATTATCATTGATTTGAATAGGAAACTGGGAAATTAACCGCGCGAACAACGTCTCTCGACAAGACCATGAAATAAGCCTTGAAAATGAAGCATTATTCAACCTGCCTGTTTCCCGCATACAGTGCGCCTCCAGTCTTATTAGTGGACGAGCCTGTGGCAGGGAGGCAGGTTTTAGCATCCACTCTGCTGAACTTCATCAGGCCATCTGCATTGTTGTGATGATGTCATAATGCCAAGAACTCCAATTGGCTACTGCTCCCCTGCAGACTCTATGGTTGCTGTCCTCTTGATTTGTTTTAATCCTAGTAGCTGCATCATGGATCAAAAATGACCTGGCAGTGTTATTTTTATCCCCCGCCATGACACGAAGTAAAGCAAGGGGAGCTCCTCCATTTGGATAAGTGGGGACAAGTTTTCTCAGAAACTACCAAGATGAATGAAATTGAGTGTGCATGCTAGTAGTCATAACCTTGGGATCGAAAATGGGGTTCCATGGTGGCAGGGGATATTGATGGCACTGCCATCTTGTTTCCTATATCTTTCCTTTGAATAATTTCTTTCATTCAGGTTGCCAAGTATTTCTTATTGTATCCCTGAAACGAAGCGTCCGGCGATATAACGGTTTCACCTTGGCCACCATTGCAGCCGCAACAGATCCTTTGGATTAATGCAATAAATTAAACAGTTTTTTATGAGAAATGCATTAAACTTATTCTGTTCATCCCTGGTGCACAGAGGAGGCGCCCTATTTTTTGTGTAACCCTACAACCTTTCTGGTACTGCTATCAGTAGGCTTAGCTTTATATGTCCAAATGTAATGACTACCCCAGTTCATCTCACTTAGAGTCTGATATGTGGTTGAGCGTTTCTTTTTTTGTTCTAATGAATAAAAATGTAAAGGAACATTTCAGTCCCGTATTCTTTTTGAAAATTAATCTGATTTGCTCTATTACCACAAATTTTACCACATGGGTCATAAGCGACCCACGCCAACTTTCACCGTAATTGAGTTAACATAATGTCCAGTGTCCAAAATAAAATCCTCTAAATTGTGATCAAGCACCATATTTTATTTTGATAATTATAAATGCCATTAAAATAGTGACTAAATAAACTCACGCACTCTGTGCATGACTTTAGTGTGAAAGAAGATCTCCTTTATGGCAGCAACGCACTAATAGCGAATGTGAATGTTGAATGAGGACATTGCTGATGAATTCTGAGTTAACATTCAATGTTTGCATTGACTACACCAACACATTCTCATCCTGACTTGTCATATAGTGACGCTACCTGACTAAGCTTTGGTATTCAACGCAAAAGGAGCCTTTGGGCGTCCTTATTTGACATTTAGGGTTAGGGTTCAGGTTAAGAGACTGGGGGTAGGATTTGTTCTAAACTGACATCAAATAAGGATGCCAAAAGTAACGTTTTTTCTTCATGACATCGGTTAGAAGTTGTTTCTTCACCGGCTGATGTGCTGATTGTCGGGCTTCCAGGAGATGCCTCCAAACGGTACTGTCCGAAATCGTAACTCCGGCGTCATTCATTCTGACCATTAGGGCATGGCTCGTCAATCTTGAGTACTTTTTCTTTTCCCTGAGTAATGCTTCTTCATCTTTTGGTGTGGTTTTATGCTTTTGTCCACATTTACCTTTTCTTTTGGGGCTCGCAGTTTCCTTCTGTTTGGTTCTCTTGATGGACTCAGCATTCTCCGATCTCCAGGGCTGCTGCATCTTTATGAATGCTTGCCATCTGGTGCGCATAGGGGAAGCAGATGAGAGGAAGAACAGCATTTAACTCCCCCTCGGGCAGTACAAATACCTTGATACCTTGTGATGCTGCTCAGGCCTGTTAATGCCCCAGCTGTATTCCAGAAAAACCATGGTCTACCAGTTTGTCTATGTTTACCAAGATGATGTGTAATGGTCTTCTCTCAAATACTGGAGGATCATACCTGTTTTGTCCACTTGGTCATCCAAAGGATCGCCAGAATATACAGTTTGTTCTGGAATAGCTGGATCCAAGAGATCACAAAAAGCTGCAAAGGTTCCTTGGGTTTGCAAATTCTACTGGCAGTTTATTTGAGGGTACTCCACTGTTGCTGCTCCCCTAACCAAGCTGACATCCACTAAGGTTCCTTTTACCTGGACCCTTCAGACAGTCTCCTCCTTTAACCACTCAGAGAGGTTGTTTACCACGGCTTCCATCCTTAAGCTTCTAGATCCCTAGCGCCAGTTTGTTGTGAAAGTCAATGCCTCTGACGAGGGCACTGGTGTTATCATCTCACAGCAAGCTGAGAGTGGTAAATTACATCCTTGTACCTTATTTTTCTCATCGCTGGTCCCCTGCAGAGAGGAACTATGCCATCGGTGACTGGGAGCTGTTGGCAGTGAAGCTTCCCTTTGAGGAATAGAGGCACTGGCTAAAGGGGTCTTGGCTTCCCTTCCTTGTCCTGATGGACCACCGCAACTTGGAGTACCTCACCCCGGATAAGAGGCTGCATCCCAGGCAACCGAATTAGTCACTCTTCTTTGCAAGATTCACTTTCATCTCAACATACTAGCCCAGAACAAAAAACATTTCTGACGCCTTGTCATGACTACATCCTTCCATGCACAATGACCCTCCTGATAGCATTCTCTCAGGTAACTGTCCCCTGGCAGTCTCCAAGCTGCAGGTCAAGAATGAGCTTGAAGAGGCATTGCAGTCCTGTCCCTCCCCACCGAACACTCCCCCAACCAACTCATCATCCTCAAGAAAGTGAGAGACAAGGTCCAAGCCTGGGGCCACGCCTCTCAGCAGGCATGCCATCCTGGACTCTCTCGCACTCTCACCCTTGTGTGTCAGCACTTATGGTGGCCCACCATTAACTAGGATACCCTACTCTTTGTTGCATCCTGTATGGTGTGTGCCCATTCCAAAACGAGTAAATAACAACCTTAAATATAACAACCAGTTTGCTGGACCCCTTGGAAGTTCCCAATCACCCATGGCCATGTATCGCTATGGATTTCATCAGGAAGCTACCTCCATCCAACGGTAATATGATCATTCGTACCATCGTTGACTGTTTCCCAAAATTAGCCCACTACATGCCATTGGCTAAGCTGCCCAATGCCAAGGAGACTGCAGATCTACTCCTTCAACACGCTGTCCACCTTGCTGGTGTGCCTCAGGAGGTAGTCTTAGACAGCAGCCCCCAGTTCTACAGCCATTTCTGGAAGGCTTTTTGCACCCTGGTGAATGCTACCCCGCGTCTCCCCTCAGGGTTCCACGCAGAAACCAATGGCCGGGTGGAGAGGCTGAACCAGAAACTGGGCAAAACTCTTTGCAGCCTGTCTGAAGGTAACCCCACTAGGTGGTCTCGTCTGTCAACTTAAGTGGAGTTAGCTCCCAATTCAATACCAGTGGGTGGATTGGGCATGTCTGCTTTTCAATGTTGTCTGGGCAACCAACCGCCTTTACGCCAGTCTGAGGGGAGAGAAGAGGCAGTTCCCTCTGCACTGGTCCGAGTTCGACTCGCCTGCCAGGGTTGGAGTAGAGCCTGTGCTTTAAAACTCAGACACGTATCTGCCTTCCAGAAGCCGGGGAACCGTCCTTGCTAGCCAGCACCTGTCTACCATGTTAGGCAGAGGGCGAATATTCACAAAGGATATCCTGCTTTGGGAGAGATCAAAGAAGCTCACCCCTAGTTCATTGGCCCATTCATCATTTCAAGAATCCTGTCTCCATCCGCTGTCAGGCTCCGCCTCCTTCGTTCCCTCTGTAACATTCACGCTGTGTTTCATGTCTTGAGAATTAAACGTGTGTTTTTGTCTCCCAACAGAACTATTTATGAGTGGAATTTGAGATATGCTTTTGGTAATTGTTTCACTGGAAAGTTCACCTTTGCCCAAGTCCTAGCCTTCTGATTAGAGCAACCAGATTGTCTGCCAAAATTGCCTAATACTTAATGGAATCCATTAAGCTACTGATCTTCACCAGTGACCCTGGACCTCTGGAAACAAAAAAGCCCCAAAATGTAACTGATCCATCACCATATTTTACTGTAGGTCAAAAATGCCATTGCGGTATACAGGATGAGGAAAGGATTTAGCACTTGCATCACCTGATTTTCATACCCTAGTGAAACAGGAGGTGATGTAATGACACAATATAGCTCCTTAAAACTTAAATGAACTTCAGTTAGTTGAATTTCATTTTTTAGGTCATTTTGGTAGTGATTGTCTGCTGCCCCTTTTCTAATAAAATATTAAAATGGACAATGCAACTAAAACAGAAAACAGTATAAATCACAGTTGAAAGGATTTGCTTGCTCATCATCGAAATGGAGCCACAAACAAGGAGAGGCAACTCATACCTTCATCTGCATCATTTTGCTAAAGCCTATTATGGCAAGTTATGAAAAACTAAATCAGAGACTCAAGGCTACAAAGAAGCAAAAAGGAAAATTGACATAGTAAAGCGAGCACAAATATTACTCATTGTTGCATTTAGCCACTGCTTTATGTAAACTGTACTTAAAAAAAAATGTTTCATAAATATTTCTATAAGGAGTCAAATATTTTATTAATCTAATTAATCTGATGCTGTTGCTACTTTGCACTGCTTGGAAAAGTTGTCAATGATCAATAATGGGTGCAAAGACCCATTTTGTAATTAAAATGTGAAATTTGGTCTTACATGTTTTCTTTTTTTTTTGTTTTTTTTTTCACGAGTGTTGCTGAAGATGAAAAGCTCATTTGAAATGCCAGATGTTAAATTGAAAAATGATGATACAAATAAATGTATTTTTTAAAGACAATTAATACAGATTATTTGGCCTTCACTGGGCCCTGATATCAACATCATCAAGGTTGTCTGGGAATGGATTACCTGGAGAGACAGATGTAAGATGGTTAGCCTGGAGAGGAACTGTGGCGTAGTTCTTCAACATGCTCAGAACAAGCAAAAAGCCAATAATCCTATTAATCTATAGAATTACAGGAGAATATACCTAATTTTTAGGGAAAGGGTTGTCAGACCATATTAATTTGATTTATTTATTTATTTTTGACGGTTCACGTCTCTATATTTTCCAATATCAACAATCCTTTCATTTCATGATTTATGGTAGCATCTTTCCTTCATGAATACTTTTAAATTTACCGTAAACTTTTGCATAATACTGTACATGTTTTAATCAACTGAAGAATTAAGGAACCCTTAGCAAAACTAAGTGTAAATGATTGTATAACATACATAAATGGAATACCCAGTGAATCATATTTTTGGTTCAAACCAGTGTCAGTTGCTGAGCTAAAAATGGAGGGAGCACAAAAAAATCCCTTTTAACTGGTGATATGACCTGTGTTTAATAATTTTCCTTCATTAGCAATATGATACCTCTGAAACACTCAACACTATCAGGTGGTGCCAGCTGTCATTCTTGGAAGACATTAAATAAATCATTTTATTTGGAGGCAAAATTGTTGACATTTCAAGAAATGTTTTTAAAAGTTGTAAACACTTGTTCCTAATCTTTGCTTGAATTTAATCAGCGATGAAGTGCAGGCTACATAGCTTGCACTTCAGGATGTGCCGTAAGCTCTCGAGGAAGTTTACAGAGTAGTTTATCTCTTCTCATTGAGCAAATTTGGCAAATGAGCATTTTTTTAATCAAATTTTTTGATCGCCCTGAAATTGCATGAAGAAAGAAGCTGTGCATTTGTGTGTGAATGTATAACATTGGGATACTTCTTTATAAAGGAAAATGATTCATAACAGATCAAAAATAATTATCAGTTTACTGTATGTTTTGTGCCCGCCTGTATGTTAATCTCAGCAGCTGCCTCTGGCTCAAACTTAAGGGGATGCCATGCACTTTTAGTTTGTAAAACAATGATAAAAACAAGAAGCAAAGTTGTATTGAGCAGTACATTTTATGACTAAAACCTGCAGAAAACTATCAACACTCATTTGATTAACATCTGGTGGAACCGTTCTGCCAGAGGATACCTGCACTTAACTGTAATGTCGTATATGGCTGGAGAACACTTTTGGGGGCATATTCGACCAACTTTTTATGTAAAGCATTTGACGATCCTTGAGATTCGCGCTTCTGGTCTGTCCATTTCAATTCCAAGCAAAACTTTTCAGAAGTACGGACAGAGCTGGTAATTACAAAATGCTGATTTTGTGTTCTGGAAACGATTTATTTGTCTGGGGTAATTGTCTTGCTGAATGGTCATTCTATAGCTATGTCGCAACCTCCTTGCAGAAGCAACCAGATGGTTGGCTAAATCTGCTACTGTGAAAATAATAATGCCATCAATCTTATCAGGATCACTTTGACTACCAACAGCAACAACCAGCCCTATATCATCAATATGATCTGCCACCATATTTTACTGTGGGTACCAGGTGCTTATCACTGTATGTGCTAGGGCATGAGAGCAATACAGAGCGGAACATTTTGGGAGTATTAATTTCCGGTCACATCCTGCAACAATGTAGACTGTATGAGTACATGCATGCAGTAAGTTGGTTTTACTGTGCAAATACAACTATACATTTTTTTCAGTTTGTCAAAGAAGAAAGACGACCTCAGTTGCAGAGACTATGCCATGTTTTCTGCAGCCAAATTATATATGCACTGTGAAGGGGGCTTATTTACAAAATCACAATAAAGCAAGCAAACTTCATTTCTTTTTGCAAACTAGTGATTATTACTTTGTCATTTGATTATACTGCACCATTTTTATTATATGTGGAAAAAAGAAGTGGTGAAAATAAGTTTTCTGAAAAACTGCCAAAATGGGTTTGACTTCCCTTATAGAAGACTTCAGTGTGTGTGTGTGTGTGTGTGTGTGTGTGTGTGCATGTATGTGTATGTCTATTTGTACATGTGCATGTGCTTGAACCTGTTGGGTTAGTAGAAACAGTCATGTCACATTTCATATTTCATGCTTAGTACTACCTGCCTGTCAACAAACTAGTCATTACTAACACACACTTGTCTGTTGTGTGTTCAGAGTGCCCATTCTGACCCCTGTACACCATCAGTGGACGAAGGTTGCTCAGTCAAATGACTCCTCTTTTCTTTTACATCACATACATCAGCCAAGTAGATATGTGCCATTTACCTGGTAATCGATGGTGCCTAGATGCATTGCGGTAAGATGAACAGCTGGTGGAGGGAGTGTGATGCTCTTGGATATTTTCTGCTTGGAATACTTGGATTTGAGGATTCATGTGGGCATCGATTTGACACGTTCTGCCTGTCTAAATATTGCTGTGGACCAGCTATCCCCTTTCATAGCATTCATGTGGGTGTCAATTTGACTGAGCTGTTTAGGCGGCACGTAAAGGACCAACAGCATATTAGGCCAGTGGTTACCATGCTTTAGCTCATCTGAGTATGTTATTGCATCTTTTCAAATATGCTTCTGGCAACCATCCAGCAACCTTCAAAACAGGCGTCCATCAAACAAATGTCCTGGAGATGACATGCATTTCCACTGGGGCTCCCACAAACATGACTGTGAGTGTAATGCCACCTGTTGAAGTGACAGAATGAGCACAGCAGTACGCACACCTACACAGATGCACAATACAAAAGCACTGGGATACAGCAGGCACCTCAAGCACAACTTGCCAAGCTGTGCATGGCCAAAAAAAGATTTTGGTCTCCGCTGAGCACAACACACAACCCTTGTAAGCAGTTTGTTCACAAAGAAATTGCATCTAATAGCTGATTGAGGAACTTGAAGACCCCAATGGAGTGCGGAACTGTACAGCTACAGTATGTGAATGTGATCCTTGGGTTTTTTTTTGCCACCCTGGCCATCCTCCTCACTGTGCAGTGGAACTGTATGCATATGCAGACTCCTGGTAAATTTGCTGCTGTTCCAAAAACTGTACAGCCGTTTGGCTTTTCCCATGGTAATGGATTATTTCACATGCATTCAACTCCATCTATAAACTCTGTTTAAACAGGAGATGGTGAACCGTAGTGATACAGATTCTGGTGATGAAGACCAATATAAACTTACATTGAAGAATCTAACTTCATTTCGGGGACCTCTGTGCTTGGTTTAATTTGTATTAATTTTTTTGGCTGCCAATACGTTTGACCCCAATGTTTTTTGAGAGAGAAATCAAGTGAATTCTTTATAAGATTACATGAACAAATGGAATTTCTCTGAAAGTTTGATATAAAAATGGATTTTTAAAAATGATTTACATCATGAATTTTTGCTCATTTTCATGAGGGGTACCAACAGTTTTTGAGTTCTTTTTATATACATACACACAGTGAGTTTAACATTTTGGATAATGAATTTTTAATTACTTCATTTTGCTTTTTGCCCAAAAATTATACACTATCAAACAATTGGTAAGTAATTAAGACATGTTCTCTGCTTTAATTTGAGTATGTATTATGCATTTAAACAATAAAATCTAGTATTTAGTTGTCCTCGTTATTTTGTAGCCCACTACACATGTGCACGTCTGCAATTTTATTTCAAACGAGGTAAGAGTTGGGTTTACGTGTCTCATGCCTATAAAAATATTATGCAAAATGCTTTTTCAAATGAAAAGCCAACTGAACACACAGTCATGGAAACCATCATGGATCTTTAAAAGAAAACTTAGGTTAAGAGGAGAGTTAGGTTTCCTTTTTTCTGTTCTATTTTAAAAAGTCTACAATGATAGCTTTTTTCCCTCTTTCTTCTTCTCCTGCCGAAAAGGTGGCGGAGGCCTACTGGGACCACTTAAAAGTTTCTTCCAAGCACTGGTCGAGCGACACAAAAGCCGTGAAGTACACACACACACTGAGCCCTTTCTCAGAGCCTCTCAGCTCTGGTCAGAGGGAGTGTTGTTGGTTTATGTGAGAGAAAATAGCCGGAGCTTTCTGGAAAAGTGAAATGGGATTAGGCTCTTTGTGCTCCCTACAATAGTGAGGGGAATTAGCAATAGTTGTAGGCACTTAGAGGAGCTCTCAGGCTGCAGCTTATCCCAGATTTTACACAATAATCATTTGAATATCAACAGTGTTTTGCAACTACGGCGCTAATGTATAAACTTCTCTCTTTTAAAGACCCCCAAATCCACCCACTACCCCCGCCACGACCGATGGCAATAACGGTCTCTGTGCAAACATTCAGACCTGCTTAATTTATGCTGTAAAAATACTTTTTAAGATAGCTAGTCCAAACGATCAAAATGTGTGAATATCAGAGGTGGTTCGGGTTTAGCAAAACTGGATCCATGCTTCTGGAAAAGGGGTGATCTTGTTATATGAAGTTCTGATCCATATTGGGATGGAAAGGACAACTTTGTGAGCTACGTTACTTGACTACTTAAATGACAAGCGATTGCTAACTTTTGAACGGTAATGTATTGTGTATTTACAGACCCTGTAAACTGCAATGCTAAGGTATTTTGAGCACTTTTCCTGAGTCATCAAGCTCAGTTGAAACTAATGACTTAAATGTGCTCCTCCCGAGCAACCATTTTATAGATTAATTTAGCACCATATTTTCACGGATTGTCATCGAAGAGGGGCATTTTCAAAGCCTTACGCTGCAAAATCAGCGGTTTGCAATTACAGGGCAATGGTTCGAAGTTTTACCACCGAGAGCAAAGTGGGAGGTGAGTCTAGATTGCTGGACCGGTCACATTTGTTGTTTTCTGTCGTTCTTAGATTCCGAAGCCCGTGGAGAGAGGAGCTATCCCTCCCTGAGAGGCCCCGAAAAAATGTGATGGCCTCAGCTTTTTTCTTTCTCTCTCTTTTTTTTCAGTTACACAAAAAGTATTGTCCAATATCACAACACATTGAGCGAGACCAGCAATCTTGTCAAAAGGCTCTGTCTTGAATATGAATAATGGGAGAAGAACAGGGTGGTCTCCGGAGTGAGATGGGCTAAGCCGGGCTATATGCCCCCCACCCCACCCCCTGGCTGCTCCGCCGGAGACCAACACCCCCACTGGCAAATCAAAAGGACAGATATGGCACTCCCCCAAAACGGAAAGCAAGCCCAGCCTATATGAGCCACCGAGGACAGAACACTGAACTATAGGGAGCAGAGGCTATGATAAGTACTGAGAAAAATCACTGCTATTATTATTATTATTATTATTGTTATTGTTTATTATTGCTGTTGTTGCCTTTGATGACTGAGAACAGTGCAGCCATAAATCTTTCAGATTAACTGACACATCAGGAATCAACATTCAGCTTTGAAGTGCACAAGTTCTGTTGAGGGCGAAAGGGTTTTTTCTTTCAAGCAGGGGAGTATGACTCTAGTGAGAAATCCCTATATGTGTTGAGAACATTCTGGATGTGTCCACCGCCCCCCCCCCCAACAGCAGCCCCCAGCTCCCATCCAAATGAAGACATTAAGACATAACTCGCCTTGCTGAATTCACTTAGAGTGTCTAAACAAGCACCCTCCCCATCCCACACCCCCTTCCATGGCCATTCAACTGGATACAATGATGCCCCAGATGAATAAAGTTATCTTTCTCGGTGTGAATGGGATGGTGCTGGTGGGAGGAGGGGTGGGGTCTCTCAGCCCGAGGGGCTGAAAAGAGGTCCACTTTGAGGGTGAGATCGGTCGGGTCATGGCCCAGCTGCCTTTCGGGGTGAAAGGGACACCAGCTCAAACTGGACAGGCCCCGAAAATAACAAAACCAGCCCGGCAAAATAAAGACATCCCGCATGACATTTCCACGAGCTCTGCTCTCCCCAAGTTGCTGAACTCACTTTTTTTTTTTTTTTTTTTTTTTTAAACCACCCCCCACCCCAAACACACACGCATTGAAAGTTTGTCCTTTGGTGGAAAGTTGCCGAACGCCAGGCCGGTTTGACTTTGCAGACCAATGAGTTGGCTTTTCTTTCTCTTTTCAGAGCCGGTCACTTCACCCAAACTCTCTAAAAAAGCCAGCCAAGCGGTGAAAGCAGCAGGGCCACAAAGGTAGGAAGCGTCTCCTGATGTTATCTCGCTTGTTTCTGTATGTTTTTGCTTCATTGTTTTTAAAAATCATTAGATCGCTCCCCATAGAGAGAACAAAAATTACTCAACTCATGGCAGGCAGCCACTGATTTGATTTCAGTGACGAAGGTACCAAAGTTCCGCGGATTAATTGCTCAGAAGCTAAAGGTAAGGGACCTTAAATTCAATGGGCGATATGCACAAAGATCTAATTATCTGGCTTCTTTTTTTTGCCATTAATTTATTTCTGACACCGTTTGTCAAGCAGATGAACGCTTGCCGTGTCATAGAGGGATCGCAATCTGACTCGATTGATGATTCCACGAGAAACCAATTACTTGTTTGGTTCAAATGTTTATCAGATGCGCGGCTTGTTCTTTGTTTAATAATTAGGTGGCTAATGCACTAAACGTGTCCTTCAGGTTGATTAACAGTGAATGTGAGCCGGAATTGATATTGACAAGCGGAACGCAGGTAGGCGCACTTGGCAAAGCACCACTGTTTATTCGTCCGACTCTTCAGTTAATTCAACGTTTTTTGTTTTTGTTTTTCAAAGAAAGGAAACTGTGTAGCTCAATATCTCAGTATGGTGAAAATAAGTCAAGGGTTTTGTTTTCTCGAGTTGGAGAGAATTGGCTCTCTGGGTGGGTGGCGGATCTTCGACGGGTTTACGGGATATGTGAGACGGTACTGAAATACCGTGTTGAGGGAAGGGGGGGTGTCTTGGATTTGATGGAGGCTAAGCGGACAGAAAATCAGGCCACATTAGAGGGAATTGCTGGTTCATTTTCCCCGCCGGCGGTGAAGGCACCTTGCCGAAAGATGAGGCGACCCGCGCAGATGGGTTCAAAGCCAATTTCCATGTTAAAAACGTCTCTCTGGCGTAAGTAAGGCTGGGCATTCTGGGCATGTGCGCAGGCGGTTCGCGCGCGTGCGTGTGCGCGAGTACGCGTACGCCGAAACGGGCTCTCTTATCAGGGCTCCGGGACTTAATCAAGGAACTCGAAAAGGGGTTTTCGTGACGGGGAAGCAGCGTGGTAGTCTGTGGCTGCCAGTTTAACTCTTTGAACAGCCGGGTCAGTGTAACTCCTTTGCTGTTCATTACCAGTAGCGATTGTGACATTAGCGCTTGTGCAGTTCAGAACAGCTCGTTCACACATCTGACCACATAAATGACTGAAATTTGACGGTTTATTGTGGATGGTCCCCATAACCAACAGCTGCTCTCCCTGCCTGTGAGCTGCAATCGCTCTGAAGGAGGCCTTTGCTTCCAATCTTGGGGAATGTCATTACTTTTTCCAGAAAATATACCTGAATGTGAGTCTTTTTTAGGTTATTTTCTATTTCTTGTTTGTATTTTTTTTAAGCTTGAATTTCCACATCACATGCGTGACACATTGAGCTCCCTGAAAGCAGGTAGTAGTGAAGGCATCACTCATTAGTAAAGCATCTACTGCCTCTTTCGGACTTTGGAAGACTTTCTCCGTAAGGTTTGAGGCGGTTGTTTTTCGGTGGCAGTTGTAATACAAAGCACCGGCACCACATTGAACTTTGAGGGAATCGAGTTTAATGTCGTTTTTTTTTTTTTTTGGGCAGTGCTTAACAGTGTGAGGAGTTTTGAAATGTGAGCTGCCTTCCAGTCGAGGATCCACATGAAATGATGAAAGCGTTGCTGTGAGCCGCTACTGTCAATGATCTTGAGGTTTTTTTTTTGTCCTCTCATACTGCCTGTGAGATCAGTTGTATATGTTAAAAAAACTGCCCGATTCGTCTTATTTTCAGGCTGTGCTCTTATCTTAATTAGCTCAATTGTAATCGTAAATTTAAATTATACAAAGTATCGAGTGGTAAACTTTCTTTTTTTGTATCTTTATGGCATGTATGAAGATGATTAATGTCACCCTTATCACTGCCAATGTAGTTTAGGGAATGCTTGCAGGCAATTTTGTGAGGGTAATGGCTTTATGTTAGTGATGAAATAAATATATTTGTGTTTTTAGAATTAACTGTTAGTCCAACAGTTCTGGAAAACAGTGGTCCTGCTGTATTTTGATGGGGGACAGGAGTGGAGAGTGCAGTCACTTCAGGCGACAATAAATCATGGCCTCAAAAACGGCCCGTCCACACTGTGCCAGAGCATCCACCCCCCCACCCCCCACCCCCCACGCTCACCCTCACCCTCGAACGGCCAGGGGCCGCACCCTCCCTCCTGCCCTGTAGTTTTAGCATCGCTAGCTTTCATCAGGTGATTCATAGAGACGTATAAAGGCGATTTTTATCAGCCTTTTATAAATTCACAAAAGGGCCCTCGGAGCGCCCCCCACAGAAGACATCGGCGTCAGCCGTCGCCCATCCCGCACCCCCTCGCCGTTTCCCGATTCCCCGCCATTGATAACGGCGCGTCTCCTCTCCTTACTCCCGATACGACAGGCGTCAGACGCCGCTGCCACACACACACGGCGCTTTTAATATAGATACCTATTTTTCTCGTGTCACCGCCTGTTTACACTGGTGCGAATCGGAAGAAAGAGCCTATCAGCGACAATCTCTGCCTAGCATGCGGGTTATATTAGAACTGAGACCGACGGCCCAGTCTGTCTGTGATGTCAGCATCACGCTATCCTTACAAGTAGATAAGGTCTTTTTTTTGTTGTTGTTGTGGTTGTTATAATTGCATGAAAAAAATGGGATTTCTATCCACCCCTGAAAAAAACACTGTTTTGTTATTTACTAAAATCAGAAGATGCTGTCCTTCTGATACGGAGTATCAGAATTAATAATTTTCTTACCCGTCTATAATACACTTACAAAACTTGTGCAGCAGATTTACACTGTAAAACATCTCCAGCATCGAAATTTTCGCTTTTTTTGAAACAAAAATAATTGCCCAAATTTGATCAATCAAACTTTGAAAATTTGATTTCTCTGTCGTTATTTCCAAGTATTTGTTGATAAGTAGGAAATGCTGTGGTAAGTAAACAGCTGCAGCCATATTTGAATAAATTACTATTTTTTGAAATGTTCTTAATTTCAGAATTTCTTTAGCAGTTATTTTATGTTGACACTCATTAAATTCTGTATTTGTTCCACTGTAAACAATTAATATCCTAAAAATCAAAGCTAATTAGCATTGTACAACATTGTAAATGTTTTCCCAATTAAAACAAGATTTTTCTAATGAACGCATAAAGAGAGCATGGGAATAAAATAAATAATATAATACTAAGTAATAAAAATAATACTTCTATTATATAACAAAAATATCAGGAAATATTAAAGATGTTTATTTATATAAAATGTTTTAATTAATAGATAACTTTGTAAAATGGGCAAAAACTGTCTTTAGAGCAAAAAAAAAAAGTGGTATATGAATCTTTTAATATGCCTCAGTCTAGCATATTGAATTCAGTGTGCTGCAGAACATTTGGAGGTTTGCATCCAAAATAGGAAGAAAAAAAATGTCTGTATTTATGTTCAAAATAACCATCCAGAGAAACACCAAACACACAGAAGAAAATAATTGACACAAGAAATGGAAGCATAATACAAGTGATGATGTAAAAACAATGTATCAGAAAAGTGGTAATGGAAAATTAACTGCCAGAACTGCCAGAAATCATTGCTAAATCTAAACCACTTTAAATCCGCTTGAACAATTTATTGTAGCTACTTGTTTTTTCATTTTGACAGGGTTGAATTTTAATATCATTCTTCTTATTTTGACGGCATATTATCTTGAGTTGCATATTATCCTTCTCTATGTTTCAGCAGGAATTCATGTATGTATTAACCTTGCTTCATTACATCACATGTACACATTCACTGCATTAAATCTGTATGTATGTGTTGTCTTTTATCTTTAGTTTCATGCCTTCCCTCACATCCATGTTTAAAAGCTTTGGGTATAATTAGACGTGTACCAAATAACAGTGAAGTGAATGAATGTGGCCTCTCACAGCTTAATAAGAACGCAAACGGCGTGCGCTCAACTCCTGTCAGTTTCTCCCTCCAATTCATGTTAATAATGCTCAACTGTCTACCTGCAAAAAAATAAAAATAGCACTAACCCAGTGTTGTTTTTATTTATTTATTTACTTATTTATTTATTTAATCACTTCATTTTACGCGAGGAGGGTCCAAATCTAAACGCAAATAACAATGCATATAATCACTTCGTGTTTGTTTGATCTTCGATGATAAAATGCTCATTTTTGTGGAGTGGAAATAAATAACAGATATCTGAATGAGATGCCACCATTTCTGGGGAAAATAGTGGAAATTAATGACAGAAAATTGCCTTCAAGCAACTAAATGAAAGTAAATCAGATGTCAATTTAAGCAAAAAAAAATAAAAATCTGATGCCACCAAAGCAGTGCCTGTCCGCCTGTATAAGCTGCATTAAATAAATGTATGAGTGAATAAACATCTCCAGCAAAGTTCATGCATGTCTCAGGCATTCCTAAGTCACTGCAAGGATATTACTTTTAATAGCTTCATCCTGCTCGCATTGCTCTGAGAAATTGCACATTTGGGAAGTATTTACAATATAAAATTACTGAAAATGTGAGACGTTAGTTATGAAATTCTGAGAAAGACTTGTCTGCTGCTTCCATGCAGGGCTTTTCTTTAATCTTATTATTATAATTATTGTTGCTATTGTTTCATTATCACTACAGCGTGGGCTCCTAGCTGAAAAGCACCCACCTCGATATCCACCATATAGAATATCCACCTCAAAGTTTATTTCAGTAGCCTTTTGGAAAGCAACAAATAATGAAAGGGAGTGGAGTAGAATGGGGCTGAGCGGAGCTCGGTGACCCTGGGCCGCGTGTGAGAGGCGAAGCAGAACAAACGGCCCAGTACCCTGGAGCTCAGTGACCCGCAGTGTCCGGCCTCTCCTCCAGGCGAGGCAGGGACGCCAGCCCCCTTTCAAGCTCAGGAGCTGCGGGTCCGTGGGGCCCGGCTCTGATCAAAGTTACAAGCAGGGGCCAGCGCTCCTCAGCGTTCATTAGCATGGCTTTATTAAATACTCTCACATGTTTTTTTCCCCCACTCTTCTGTCCTATCATTGTCCAGAACCTGCTCAACAACTGCTCCTGTTTTGCACTGTTAGTGTATTCCTGCTATGGGCACACTACTTTCAAACCTATAATAATAATTATAATAATAATAATAACAACACCAACAACAACAAATAATAATAATAATAGTTCTCATTGTCATTGCAGCGTCCTTGGTTGGTTGTGCCGGCTCCAAATAGCTAATTTAAGCGCAAATCGGTTTAATCTATTTTGGGGCCCCATTCATTATTCATCCCTATCATATATCTAAATACAAATCTTCACTTTATAACTGACAGCTTATTATTTCTGAAAACACACTGATAAATTTAATTCCGATGAGTTAGCTTCAATTTTCCCATCCCATTATCGGGTAATATTGTGCCTTGTGGGAGAGTCGGGGAGCAGTGGGGAAGAATCCATAGAATTTCTAAATGAAAATAAAATTATGTTGTAATGGTGCCTGTAAAAGAAAGACATACATGCATCCATATTATATAGGAATAATAATAATAATAATAATAATAATAATAATAACCATCACCATCATCATCATCTTCATCATCATTAGCAGCTTCGGCAGCTGTGGGACTTGCATGGTAATTTTTCTGGTAGAGCGAGGGCAGAGCTCCATTAACCTATGCTTAAATAGAAAAATGTCTCTGAACACTGTGCCTAATGTGAAAGGTGTTTCTACTGCTTTCACACATAACAAAGTAATATGCTTTAGTTTTTCCTTAGCATTTCATCACAGCTCTCATCGCTGATTTATGCTTCTGTGTCTGATCGGATTATAGTTAGATATTCTAGATTTAAAGTGATGTATGGCATGGTAAAATAATCAGTGTATATGTCTGTATTTTAGGGGAGGGGGGTGTTTGGGGGGTTATTATATTTATGATTATAATGCCGTACAGATGCAGTACTTATCCTATAAAATGGAATATTTGTGCTTAAACACTATAAAAATCCCTCTCTTGAGTAAACAGGCTTATAGTAGCAGGTACTTACTCAATCAGAAGATGGAGGTTAAATAGTGCCACTGCATTGTGTTGGTTTAAACTGTCCTTTGTGAAACATCTTTCTAATCAACCTCCTGTGGGGATAAAATGTGTGTAGTAATGCACATCACTAACATAAGCTGTGATACCTACTCAGAAATACTGAGTGCACTGACTCTTGTATTGTGCATGTACACATTGCCACTCTTCAAACACAGTGGTTTCGTGCATATATACAGTGCAGTACTTGCATGTGTAGCGTTACAAATATTTTTTTGGCTCTGTGCTGCTGTATGTTGGGTTCAAAAATGATTAATGACTGGCAGCTTCAATTCGATAGTATTTGCATTCCATGCTGTGTGAACTATAAGAATGACTTTTCACAGAGTCTGACTGTCCAAATATTTTTGGAATGCTTTGTACTTGTGCAATTATTCAGCAAAATAAAGAAAAAAATTAAAGTGGGATGATCCTAAGCCATTGGGTCTGTCAGCTGCAATAAATAAATAAATAAATATGTAAAGGACCTGGACAATCTTTGTGCTTTAATGTTGCCTCCAAATGGCATTCAATTAACAATGTGTCTAATGGGGTCACTGTAAGAGGATCCTTTACAGGTATGAGTGAGGTCTGCTTTTCTGTGCTAGAGTCCCTGTGTGTCTTTGCGCTAGTCATCACCGGTGGCGAAACCCTGTGCTTACATCACAAAGGGAATGCTTTTCAGGAAAAAACTTTGCACGCCATTTAAACTCTACTGGCTGAATGCAATTTAGGAGAACAAATGGAAACAGTCATATGAAATCACAGCAATTTTTTATCGCGCTGAGTTGGCGTGGCGATCTTAGTCAATAAATGTAATGGACCATCTAGGGGACAAAAGGTGATAAAGTTTTTTGGGGTGTGTAGCTTTATAAATTTGGGCAGTTGATCATCCAGTCTCCATTTTAGTTGCTTATTCTCCGGTCGTAGTTTCTCAAACCCCTCGTCTTCCCCTGTTGAACAGCTTTGGAATGAACTGCCCTTCAACATTAACACCGAAGAGCTCCACATTATCTCTAATAAACTGGCCAATCATACCTCTTTAGACCATCCTTCGCCATTTTCCTTACACTGTGATCCTCTGCATGCATTTCATTTAGACCAGTAATAAAAAGTGTCATTTATCCTTCCCATGTATCTTTGTATAATGATCATTCTCTTTTTTGTCCAATAACCCATGATTTTTTCCCATCAGACTTTGCTCTTCTGCTTTGTATCATATTTAAAATCCAAAATGGTAGAACATTTCTCATATATTACTTTTATTTCCATTTTAATGCGTTAAATATAGATTGCTGATAAAGTTCAAATGAATCTCCAGATTCTCTGCTGATACAGTATGTAATCATGATCTAAAGCATTGCAGTATTATCCTGCAATGAGAATAAGCTGAAAAGTGAATGAACTGAGTAAATGCATTATTCCTATAACCTATCAAATAAAAATAATAATAATAATCTTCATCATCATTTTGGTGTGTTATATCTATTAATTAAACATTATTAAAGTACTTCTTTAATAAGAGATGACCATCTCAAAAGGATTTTTCCTGCTTTGAGCTTGGAGAAACATTAAATGACTACATTTAAAAAAATGAAAATGTTAAATTTTGCCAATTAGAGGTATTATCATATAGCCAATCATACAATAATAATTAATTTTATGTCAGCCTCTTATCGAAATGCTTGAATTCCATTGCAAAGTGCATGAATATGGCCCGGTTTTTTCAGAAATATGAATGCATTGTTTCAGAGAGGATTTGGAATTCTCAAACATATTACAGTCCATCAGCCTTCAAAATTAAATTCAAATTACAATTAATTTCCACCACTTTTAAAATTAGTGCACTAACCTACTTGTATTAAAGCTAGATTAAGCAAATATGTGAACAATGCTTTTGGCTCCGGTTACTGGGTACAAGTTCATTTTTAGGCTAATTATTTAGATTGTACATAACGAACATTGATTTTGAATGATTATGAATATTTATGAATGCACATTTTAGAGCGAGCAGGAAATGCAAGTGAGCCTAATATTATGAGCATAGTAATATCGTTTTTAAAGCTTAATACACTGTACACGCTTCATACAGGGACTTTTTTGTTCGTTGAACTTTATCAACTCCGTAATAATCGGTTATTTATTTATTTATTTAACTATCTATCTATCTATCTCTATTCTATTTTGACTGCGTCAAACCGTGACTTCTTCTGACAGATCAGCAAGCCTTTTGAAGTGTGATTAATAGAAAGCGGATATTGGTAAACGCGGAAACGATGTATTCAAGTCCCAACATCAGAAGCTGTTGAAATTCATGTGCAGACACTGCGCTTGCGGCCAGTAAGATGATCGAGTATCTTTATTCGAGTCAACAGTTTCTATCCACCGATGTGACTGACCTATCAGCGCTTTTTGTTTTTTATTATTTATTTACTTTTTTTTTAATGGAGCTGATGTGAATATGAGCAAGGACCCATTTCCCGATTAATCCAGTATCACATGATACAAATACACTGAGAGCAAACCAGTTAGGCCTCCGTTTAGCAATACTGCTGAAGTTTTTAATAGCTAGCCTAATCGAAAATATTGCCCACACGTTTATTACACAGCAGTGCGCTGCAGTTTGGAGAACGCGCGTGAGAAAAAATCAAAACGCCCCACAATCAGCCTTACCGTCACCTTTTGAGACACACAAAATTGTTTGGAGAATTTTTCGGCCAGGAGAAAATTTATATCAACTGGGTAATTTGGTTAGTTCAATTTATAAGCACATGGAATAAAAGTTGACACCTTTGTATTATTATTTTTTTTTTAATTTTCATTCGTGAAAAGAACGGTGTTAATAAACTTTGAACAGACTAACATTACGTATCGAACAATGTACTACTACTACTACTACTACTACTATTATTATTATTATTATTATTAGTAGTAGTAGTAGTAGTAGTAGTAGTAGTAGTAGTAGTAGCAGCAGCAGTAGTGGTAGTGGTAGATGGAGTTGTAGTGGTAGAAGTAATAAAAAATAATAATAAATTTTTAATTTATTTTATTATTATTAAAATAATTAGGGACAGTCTAAAATTAATTAGTTAATCTGTAAGCTTTGAAGCCCAGATCTGTTTGATTGTGAAGTTCTTTTAAGCTTTTAAAGGTGCTTGAAACATTTTAAAGATGTTTTTTAGTATTAAGCAGATTGGATTTCATTGATGGACATTTTCCCGCAAGTTAAGTTTCTGAGGCTATTGCAAAACTGTTGTCAAATTGCGTGCAGATTTTAATTTATTTGAATTAGTTGATTTGTGATTTTTTTTTTTAAATAATAAAAAAACTTTTATAATAATGAAGACTAATACCCACTGGGCAATGGTGTACTCTACTTATTTATTTATTTCATTGATTTTTTTTTCATCTGCACTTGCTTTGATGTCTTCAATTTCTGTTTTCAGCTGTGAGCGATGCAGAGTTCAAGCATCATTATGCAGTTTCTCAAAGATCACAAGGTTGATTTTGAAGAAGAGCACTGTTAGGTCTGTTAGGTCTCAGCTTCATGGACCCAGTGCCTCTGAAAAAAGAGGCTCTACTTTTTATAAACTCAGTGTGAGGGAATCTAATTTCTATTAGCACTTACAATGGACAAGAACACATGCACACATGCCTGATGTTCAGTTTAGTCAAACTGAGGATCAAGAAAGTTCTGAACAGACCATTGCTGAACATTCCTATAGCAAAAACTTATGTTTGACTAGTCAACAACATGAACTAAGTTCTTCTCTCAATATCAATGAACTGTAAAAATCAACAACCTGTTTTGTTTGAAATTGCTTAAGTCATGTCTTCATTAAAGATCATAACTGGAAATGACTGGAAATGGTAAATAGCTAGTGTTATGCTGGCAGAGAAAAAAACATCCGAAAACAGAATGTGGTTTGTGTGATTTTTGTTGGTCATGAGGCTATTTGTTTCTGCAAAATGATTCCCTTTCAATGTTTTCAGTAAATGAAAGGTTTGTTGGAAGATGTTTGATTTTAATTTATTCTTTGTAAAAGTAATAAATTAAAAACTTCTAATCAATGTTTTTGTGTAATTTTAAAAACATTATTTTTTTTATCAAATGGAATAATTTGCGGTAAGTTTACATCCTCTTTGGCTTTACATGTCTATTGCCTTGATCCAGGTACAGTGACACATGAATAGCTCCAGCAGGATCTCTGGGAACTGTAGTTTTTCATTCTTGCTTTTACAATGAAAGGATTCAGGAATTGATTTCTCTTTAAGAGTTTCATCATGGCTAGTCAGGTTAGATGAGTTGCATGAACTCAACTGAGCTCTGTAAAGAAATCCTGGAAATATTAGGACAACAGTTGACAGCTTAAAGATAACACTTTCACTGTGATGGCTTCGCAAGTCCTAGCCAAGTCAGCTGGTGTTTTACTTCAAATGAGTATTTCTGTATAACAATCATCGCAATGGAATATGTATTCATTAAATATTATGACCAGTGCTGCAGCAAGATTTTGCATTCCCAACCACACTGCTGATGGGCCAAATTCATTTCAAACAAAAGCCATATCACTAAAGTACATTTTTATTCAGTGTGCGCCTTAACTGTGACAGAGCATTCATATTGAGAAATGGAGGAATGCGAATGTAATGCCTCTAAGCTCGCTGGAGGCATTGAATGAGTTTTGGATGAGACTGATAGTGAAACATACATGTTTCTTTTCTAGACAAGTCCATCCACTTTACAAAATGGTATCAAGGCAAAGAATTACAGTATTCACATTCCTGCAAAAAACGGTATGGGAGATATGACGTTTTAAATGGATAAACCTACGCAATACAATGCGATGATGAAAAAAGGGAAGTTAAACCTGCTCATCGATGGTAGTTTTAAAATGTTATCTGTAGCGGCAGCATGAGACTGGCTTGAGGTGTTTTGAGTGGGAATCCGTCTAAAGCTGCCAATGCGGACGCATGCCGCATGTGCCGAATACAGATAAGAGTGTTTCCCTGATAGATCTGCAGGGAAAAAAAAAACCTTCATACCCCGTAGCTTAGCGGATGTGCTTTGAATGCATTCGATAAAGTTGGTTTAAGCTAAATGTGGTGTGGCCGGCGCGCAACATTGTGCTGTTTTGTGAGCTCATCACAGACTGGCCGTTCAGCTGAGACAGGACAGGATTACTGTAAAACCCTGAAGATCAGCCTTCCTGCATCCTGAAGTTTTAATCCCAACTCTTCCCGTCCTCCTGAAATGAGAAAGTACGCCTGTGACAACACTTTACTCCGGATAACTAAAACACTGAGGATAGCATTTATTTATTGGGTTTCTATTCATTTTGATTAAATCTTTTTGTTGTTCCCTGCCTACATACTGGCAGGGTAGATGTGGTTTTTACCATATTCAGCTTAATGTATCTTGAATTCTATTATTATGAGATCTTGGACCAAAGAATCAGAATCTGCATTGAAATCCCTTCATTTCTGACTGGCCAGTGGGCTTCAAGATCCTCATTGTATCCACCGCATAATGTAAAATAGCTTTGTGCAATCCCCTGCAAAAGCGCATCATTATTTGTAATAAGCTCTCTGGTTTGGATGTCACCTTAATCAGTGAGGACAAAACTCGTGTTTCATACATCTTAGGGGATAACTTGATGCAGACACTTGCAAAACTAACTGGCAACTCAAAAAAATACACGGGGCGTCGACTAAATTGGGATGCTCTGCATTAGATCTGACTAAGAGCATGGAATAGAGATAAGTATTGCCACTTTTATTCTTTGCTGTAAGATATACTGGAAAACAGCGCTGAATGTAATCAGCAAAAGTTAGCTATGAGGTGCCTTGTCTCCAGAATGAATGAGGGCTTATGTTTTTTGAATGGGATGAGATCTGTTTGGCTTGATGCTGTGCAAATATGGCAGCCCAGGTCTGTTTGATGAAGATTTTTTAAGTTTAAAATCCATGAAACACCAAGAAGTAGCCCACTCAAAGTGTACGTGGCTTTACCCTGCCAGCAAGTCATGCACACAAAGCACATTCGAAACCGACTGACAAATCTCTCACTCACACACGGCGTGATTATTAACGAGCCCCATAAATCCATGTCAGGCGGGTCAAAATGAGGGTCACAAATTTGCACCCCAACCTCTGCTCACATAATTCCAGGCAAATTCAAAAGATTTGCAAATCCTAGCAGTTCCCAACACCACACCGAATGATCTTTTTCACTTTTTTTTGTCACACCACATTAAGCAAAACTACAGATGATGTACAACCCTATATAGGGGACCATGGCCATTCCTAAAGATTGAAAAAGCCTTTTGAAAACCTCTAAACTTCATGCTCTATATTTCATGTTTCACATATGTGAAATATATTGGCAAGATTACAACACCAGGAAGATACCCAGCATCTGGTACTGTCAGTGCATCACAGCCATCAAGCAGTCATTGCATGCAAAGGATATGCAACCAAATGCCAAAAATCATTATATCATTTTACATGATTGTGATAAATAGAACAACATTTTTATGAGCCCGAAAATGTGAGGAACTACGTGTAAAAGGTTTTGTCATTTTTATACGTTTGTCTGATATGGATGAAAAACTCTGAAACTAAAGCTGACAGTCTGTGCTTCAACCTTATTCTCATTGTATCCTTTCAAACTCAAAGTCCTTGAGTACACAAGAAAAATAAAAACTATGTCAGGATGTATATATGTAGTTTTCAGCAGTGATCGCCCTGCTCTTGTCTCTCTCGCGGTTGTGTATACGGGGAAAGAGCTAAGCCTTTGGTAAGTCTCAAAGCCTCTTAAAGTCCGGAGCTCTGGCTTTCGCTGCTGTACAAGGAGTAGGCAAGTCATGGCCACTCCACAATGAGGCTTCATCTGCATTGTGTATGTGTGCGTGTGTGTGTGTGCATGTGTGCGTGTGCGTGCGTGTGTGTGTGTGTGTGTGTGTCGGGGAGGGTTCTGACTGGACGCAGGTGGCTGCTTAATCAAAGGCAGGTGCAGATATCAATAGATCACGCCGCCCAGGTGATTCATCTTAAAGACAGTCGCCCTTATGTCGCCCACTGCCCTGCAGCACCGAAACCTCCATTCCTCCATTCCTCCCTCCCTTACTGTCCTCCTCTAAACACCACCGTGGCTCCACAACTCTCGCCTGACGCTCGGCGTCGTACAAAGGAGGCTCGGCGTTCTGTTTGAAATGCGGCGTGCGGCGCAGCAGAGTCTCGCGGAGGGCGGAATAAACCCTCCTCGAAAGTCAGCGGCGTGCTCTCGTCAGACTGATGACCCGCTCCCCCATCCCCCTACCCCCCACGCACCGCCGTGCGCTAAGTGCCAGTCTCATTTTCATGTCTTAAGTCTGGCAGATTACCTCCAGCAATGATCTGAAGTGGATCCATCTCTCTTTCATTTCTCCCTGAGCTGACCAATTTGCTTAAAGTCGTTGGGTTTTTTTTTCCTATCATTTTTTGAGTTCCTTAACATTCTCTATCAGTGTGGTACATTTCAGTGGATGTCTGGCATATGAGAAGCATTGCAAATCTCCTTATCCTGGCTCAGCATCTTTAACACGTTCCTTGCCAGAGTAGGCCTATATATATTTTTTAAGTTGCCAGCCATGATGTTCATTGACATTTCAAAACCTATTTTTCATCAGAAGATCTGTAACCGCTCCCCCCACCATATTGTAGTGAAAATATTGTTCGCCAGAATATCTTGTCCATGGCAGGGGAAACGTTCTGTCATAATTGACAAAAAAATTTTTTTGGCAATAGCAGGGAATGGGTTAAATTCACTGTTTTCTCCAAGAGGGGCACAGTGTGGTGGGTGATGAGAGGGTATGTGGGCTGTACTTTAGCGATACAGGTGGTGGCCCATTATTTGTTTATTTATTTTCCTTTATTTAACCAGGAAGTCCCATTGAGATTCAGAATCTCTGTTACAAGAGAGACCTGGCCAAGGTAACAGCCAATCACAACATGTTAAAATATAACATTGAAGGCAAAGATAGTGTTACGGCAAAAGCAGGTATGCAGAGCTAAATGGGGGAAGTCTGCCAGAGAGGCTGTTTCACGTTGCTCAACGGCTGTTCACCAAGAGTCCTGTCACTGCTGTATGGCATTGCTCGTGACATGACTAGTTACATTGTCATCAATTATCATCACTTATTAGCTAAAGGGACTAAATATGAAGGTACCTGATGCTTACAGCAAACCACCTGAGATAATGCATAGCTTCCAGAGAAGCAGACTAATGAGCGTGCTAAGTTTTATGTGAAGCTATAGTTCCTCAACCTCATTGTTGTTCTGCATATTTAGTTTAACTGCACAGCCAAGAGTGGAAACCATATATTGTACATGTGAAATACTGTATATACGAACATATGCGTATCCTGCCTCTTTCACAAACAGGTGGTTTTGTGGCTTCAGTTGCGTGTCTCCATACATGCAGAGATGTTTCTATGCTCATTATGAGCACATCTAATGGTAGAACCTTGATGTTCTGCTGACGGTGACTATAAGAGGCGAAAGACACACCAAGGCACAGCACACTATAGAAACATTTACTGTAAAGAAAAGCCGTCCTTGAATTATAGTAATGTTGGAATAGTGAAGACAGTAAAGAAGAAGTTGAGTCATACAGTGACATCCTGCTCCTAACAGGTGACCAGTTCCCCTGTCTGAGAAAACCAGTTACACCAGAGAGGAGATGTGGAAGAGCAGAACTACAAGGGTGTTTGCAGACAAAGTGGAAAGGTCAGTGACTCCGTTGTCCGCTTGTGCCATTTGGGACTTAGCAGAAGCGAAGGAGTAGTTCTTCCTCTATTATATAAGTTAACTAAGTGCAGGATATTGAAACACAGGTAATGTACATCCTCCATGATAGATTTTAACTGTTTTCAGGCTAGAGTAAATACGGTGCCACATGTGAGTATTTAACTGTGACATTGTATTACATAAAAGGGCCGTAATTCCTATGGTTCGTATGATGTGTGAGCAAATACCCATGAATTAAAGCTGACTGGCTCAAGCTGAATGTTCATTGTTTTCAAATCCAACATGGTGGAGTACAGAGGAAAAATATGTTACCTCCCAAATACTTGTTGGTTTTAGGAATATAGTGTTGTGTGAAGCCATCTGGCTCGAAGAAGGAGGCTAAAATTGAAACATTTTGTTTGTCCACATTCATTTTCTACTCCTCTGACTGCTTGCTCTTGTTTGTTCTGCCTTTACTTCTGATTGGGTTTTGCTTATTTCCTCTGCTGTAACAGATTTCATTGCTCAAAGATCTGGGGGCCTCAAGTTGAGCTCTACAGTATGTGTCGAAAGTGGGTTACTCAAGTGCAACCTATTGCCTTCGGAACTCCAGGAAAACTATTGCCAAACATAACAAAGTATTAATAGTGGGCTGTTTTTAAAGGCTCATTAAGGATTGTCCTGTTGTTCCAGTCCTGCAGTGTAATCATTAGTCTGAAAATAATTTGTTAAATTTAAAGTTTTAATTATTCCTTGCGCTTTGCTTAAAGTGCAAAATTGATAATGCTTTTTGCATTGAAAAATAGTTCATGGATAATGGCTGGCAGTAATTTAAAACTATTTAAAGTAATATACTGTAAATGTGGTTGTAATTATATTTTCTTAATAATAAACTGTGTACTAGTTGCAATTTCATGCAACATTTCTTTGAAATAGCGTCCCTTGTTCTTTGAGCCTGTGGCCTTATAAGAATTTTTTTTGTTATTACTGGATTTTATTTGGTATTGCAGTCAAAATGTGTTTGTGATTTTTCACCTTCTTACAGCTGTTGGTCATTAATCCAACTGAAGAGATTTTTACATAATGTGCAATCATTAGTAATTTTTATTATCTACCAAATTTATTGCACCAAAAACTGTATTCGACATCTAGGGGATGAATATAAAAATCACTCCGCACAGAGCTTTTGATACTCTGTTGTACTTGTATGATGTTCTCCACTCCAATCGACTCTACTCAGTCATCTGTGCGTGAACGTACATGATCGCCATTTTTTGCATTAAACCGAACAGCCGGTTTGTTCTGAGCATTCTTTTCTCATGTTTTTAATGAGCATCAGCCATTTTCCCACCTCCTCCCTTCAAAAACCTCTTGCACCCTTCCCCATTCCTCTCTCTCTCTCTCTCTCTCTCTCTCTCTCTCTCCTGTCCTGTCCTATCAGCTACCCGCATGCAGTCTGCAAAAACACGCTCACGGTTATCCTCGCGGCATCTGTTCAGCATTAAAAAACCAATTGTAGTAGTAAGAACTAAGATGTTAATCAAAACAGAGTCCACTAACATTGGATGTGTTGTTAGTGGGGACTGCCACAGCTGGTTGACTGTTGGAGGCCAAATAATGGCTTTAAATTAAATGTAAATTCTAAACGATTCCAGGCTCACATACACACTACCTTGAGGGTACTGAAAATGAGTTTTAAACAAAGGTGAGAGTGGATTTCTAAACATTTTTACCACAGTTATTGGCATTCCATGTAGACTTGTAACTCTGGTATCATTAGATGAACTCATTCCTTGCAAAAGGTTGCCTTTATGAAAAACAATCCTTTGTGTCCTTATTGTTTTGTAAAATTAATCATTGGCCTCACATACTGGTTGTGGGAATGCATTTTTCGAACTTTACCGAATCGTTCTTGGATACACCTTGTAGCCGACCATAGGAGCTGTAACCAACATTAATTGGTTTTATTTGGACTCTTGGTTTCTGTGCCTGGGTCGTACTTGGCCAGTAACACCGGGACCATAATACTGGTACATCTTCATAGCCAGGAGTCATGTGGGGCAGATTCTTGTTCTAGTGGCTGCTGGGTAGGCCTGCTGTGTGTTGTGTTTTTAACCAATCAGACTTCAGGGATAGTACAGCCTTTTGACTGTCGCTGAGCCACCACGGAATGCTGCCTGTACCGACTCTAAGAGGGGATTCTATACCAACTCGTTTGGCCCCTCGCCGCCACATATTTTCGTTCAGGTCTTTGGCGAGTCTCAACACTCGTACCCTCGCCCGCCCCCTTTTTTAATCTTGCGTTTGATGTTGTGCCCTTTGCTCGCGAAAAGTCTTGGATGGACTTCAATCCGAGGGGCGGAGGCCGTGGCTGAGAATGGGATTGGGGATGGGTTGAGGTCATCATATGGCCCATCCTTGACCTTTCACCTTGACTACTCTCCGCCTTTCAGCGTCACTCCCCCCTTCTCCTCCCATCAGGGCACATGGTGTCAGCCTGGGAGGGGAGAGAGATCTTAACACTCAATAACCAATCCCTGACCGCCCCCTTCACATACGCGCACATACACAGATCCTCAAGCCAAGCTAACGTTGACCACCATCTGAACAAAGGCTTTCCACAGCCAGCCACAGACATTTGGTCACCCCGACCGGTGTGAGCCGTGGTGTTTCTGATCCTGCTCCACTCATCACTGCTCTCCGCTAACAACTTTCTCACATCATACGAGAAAGGAATGTTTACTTCGCTTGTGATCGTAGATATGTGCTACTTGATAATGAAGACTGGCGTTTTTAAATCAGTATGCGAAAAGGTAGTGATGTGGTTTTAAACAAGTCATTAAGCCTTGCGAAAATTCATATAGATCCTGGGTTTTAAAAATATACCTGTCGAGTGTTCAGAATTGCTGTTTTGATCACACATAATGCTCTAAAGTTGGATGTTTTCGGCCAAGTATGACTTCCTGTCACAAAACGGTATATCAGTAACTATATTTGGATTTATATTACATGTTCAATGTGTGCTTTGATGCATTTTTCACTGCTTTGCTGCGGCCTTAATTGAAGAGTTATATGGATTCAGTGGAGTTTTACGAAATAAAAACAAACATGAAAGTGTAGCAGTCTCAATAAGGGAACTCAAGCCCGCTGAGGCGAGTTTCAGTCATGCTGTAATCCCATAACGCTGCTTTGATTCAGTTTTATACGAAATTTCAGCGAGTAATGAGACAGAGCCCAAGTGTCTCCTGTGTTCCCGTAGACTTCAAATGTGCTCGACCTGCCTGAAAGGACTTTAAAACACTTGGAAGAAAGAAGCAGTTTCTCAAATATACTAAACATACCCAAGAATTTAAACCCCAGGGGGAGCTCATAACATAGACTGAACGACTTTAGAGGAGGGAAAGATAAATCACCATCATAAAAAAGACATAAAGATAGGGAAGACAACGCAGGAAGAAGCAGCGAGGGAGGTTATTAGCATATTACATAACAGTTGTCATTTAGAGAAGGTCGGCGAGAGGGAGACGGGAGAAATCATCTGTGAGATACCCGCCCTGCCGAGAGGCAGAGATAGAGATATGGACCAAACAGAGTTTGCACAGCAGGCCTACCCCCCACACACCCGTCCCCACTCCTAACGGCTCAGCGAGGGATGACAACGAGGCAAGCGAATATCGTTCCGCCTCAGTACTGTCACTCACACTGACGGCATTCAGCAAAGCTAGCCCGCTTCTCCCCAATCATTAAGCAGTGCCTTTTCCCCGGCTGATTGATGCAGCCAAACCAATTGTTCACCATAGCATCCATGACAGTCTATTACTGTCTGCCTAGCTAATGATAGGATGTCTCCCTAAACCACTCTCCAGCGGCAGATTACAGCGCTCTAACAGCTTCTAGTAAACTCTCGCTGACACCCCTCCTCAGTCAGTGGAAATTGAAATGTACTGTATGTGAACACAAGCGAGTGTGTGTGAGTTTAGGGAGGGGAGGTTGATTTAATCAAGGTAAGCATGAAGTGCAGGCTGCAGTGCTGTTTCTCTGCGTGTGTAAACACACAAAATGCATGTATTGACGACATGCAGTTAGCATCAAGAATTTGAATGGCATGTCTGAGTGATGTTGACTGAGGATTGGATTGATTTAACATTGTTCTATAATTTTATTGCACAAATATAGATGCTGCTGTCCATAAATTCTGTAATTCAATTGCTTAATAATCCTGTTATTGAATTTCAAACATGTCTAACTTCACTGGAATAATTTTTCCCAGTCTCTGTGACATAAATACTGAGTTTTAAAGCCTTAAATAAACTCATGTTCAACAGGCAAAAATTGGCGTTATTTGTATTATGCGTAAGGGGGTTTTTACGAGAGAAATGTGGGCATTTTTCCTCATCGTACTCACAATTAGGTTTGAATTAATAGTCAAGGATTCAAGCACCTGTTGAACAGTGTTCAGTCATCTATTGATGGGTACTTGCATGGGAATTAAAACTTTCTGATCTCCGATTTGCATGCCAGGGATCACGTTGGTCTTGGAGGTAACCTGCCATTTTGTGTGTCAATTGCATTCCGTCATAGCTCGGCCGAGAGCTTTCGAGTCATATTTCAGAGTGACAGGTCTTTTTAACGAGAAAGTGCTTTCAATCGTGTCTCATCTTATGTTCCAGTATCATGGCTCCTGGGGATAATAGGAGTACATTTTTTCCCCCCTCTTCTGTTGCCGTGCTGACCACAATCAAATGAACGAAGCTTCCGAGTCCATTACAGGGCATCTAGGAGTAAGCACTGTGCGAAGCATGTTAAAGCATTAGCCCAGGCCTTCATTTCACGCAGAAACCTTCATGCTGTAGATCACTTTCATCATTTCTTTGTGTCTGAATGGAGCCATGCGCTCAATGTAACAAAGTGTTTCTCAGAACAAGCTAATTAAATACAGTTTGTAATTTTATTATATTATAATAAAAGAAGAGGGTCCATTCCCAGTATGAAACACAGTTTGACCCCTAATTATTGGAATGTGAGGTGTATTTAATTACGCTGGAGAAAATTTCATTACCTCAAAATACGGAGGCTATCAAGTGAATTTTGTAATAATTCTTCGCCTCGTGCGTTCTCGCGGAGCGAAACTAAAACAAGAAAAAAAAATTAGACTTTTTATCAAAACAAAAGCCACTGGCTCCTAATGAGACTTGTTAGTGATGCAAATGTATGTAAATTTTATTAATTACAGACACCTATCTTTTATCTCTGCCATTTGGCGGCGAGGCAATTAAAAAGCAACAATGACGATCCCCGGGCGAAAGAAAGAAGCGAGCTTGATCAAAGGAGGTGCAGGAGGCAGGAGAAAGTGCCTTAGCCACGACTCCAGCCTGGCCTTGGGCTAGCTGCTCCCATTGAAGCCTCACACTGTCTGTTGATCGCCAATTAACCTGATTTGTTGTAACTGTGATAAAGGCCTTCTCGCAACAGCCGTTTTCCCTCTGTTACTGAGTGACAGGCTTATTGACAAAGCAAGGCTCACCCCCTCTCTCTCCCTTGTTTGAAACAGAACATGAAGGTGGCACTCACTGTATAGACCATTTCTCTCGTCAGCCCGTAATCCGATCCACCTATTTCATTTCTTTCTCTCGTTCTTGACATCCTCGCTGACTTATTTCACTCGTGGCAGAGGCGGCGGTATCCATGAATCGGCTGTTTGGAGATAAGGAGGCGGGAGACCGCGGCGAAGGTCTTGTGGCCTGAAGCAGGGAGCTGTGGGGCTGATAGCAGGAGATCAATCGCTCTCTGTGGTGCCTCCCTACCCCCCCCCCCCCCACCCACCTGGGCTCACCTCACCCACATCCCCCAAAGAATGTTGACCCGTCAACCTCGGAGGTCTCCGGGTTTTGAAATGGCTCTGAGCAGATGAGAGAGAGCTAAAGGCGTCTCTGTCTGTAGTGTCAATTCCGCGAACATGGCACCGCCGTGACCCCTGTGTGGTAATGCAAGAGATGTGAGGGACACGAAGCCGTCCGACTATCGTGCTCCTCCCTGTATTAAAGTTTCCGAAGCCCCTGGAGCCAATTGAGTCAAACCTTCAAGATTTTCAAGGTTTCTGCAATTCACTGCGGGGTAAAATTGAGGATCAGTTCAGAAATTTTTTAAAGATTAGAATTATTGAAATATGTTGGCCATCGGGTGAAGTCAGGTAAATTGGTCCACTTTTTGGAATATGTTAGGAATTTAATAAGGAATTACCCCTCTCATCTTAGCAACCTCAGACCAATCAAAATAGTTAAAGTACATCAAGTTCCATTGTACCAACAATTTAAATTTGTTAAGAGTGATCAGCTATGAAGATTTAAAGAGGCAAGACACTCCACCCTTATCTGGCCCAATTTACTTGACTTCACCCCAGCATGTTGTTGAAATGGCAACATTTCCATCTTTGGAAAGACTCCGAAAGGGAGGACATTTTAAATTTGTTCCCTCCGGACGTTTCTGCCGGAATTGACTTTGCACCTGACGCGGTCCCAACCTTATTACAAATGTTGGAATACTTGGTGAAAAAGGAGGTACGTGCCAATTTACATGGGTTAACTCTTTCGCAATATCATCGGAACCAGAGAATTCCGAGGGGGCTCCGAATTTACAAAGAACCAGCTCTTGGGAGAAATAATGGGGAATTCTGTCGTAAATGGTGTGAAGTCCTTAATCGTTGTTCCCTTGACTTGATGCTTCTTGTAATACAACATGTGAATTGTGAACTGTTAACGACTCGGGCGGAATTGACTGATTTACGGAACGAGATGAAAGAAAAATTAGAAGATCAACAAAGACTAGAAATTGAAGAGACAACAACTGCACTTAAACTTCATTACGAGAAACGACTAACTGAAATAAAAATGAATAAGTATCGACGTGATACACTTGATTACAAGAATGAACGAGTCTATCCATGGTTGGGCTCGGAGGGAGTGAAACCTCGTTACCGTGGACGGAGACGTGATGTGGCCGCTATGCCGAGTGAGCTATCCACGGAGAGTGAATCTAGTAACGAGACTTTGGGTGCACGTAGTCGTTTTTTGGAGAAACCGGTCGGCGGCTATTACACGAGAAGGGCTGCAAGAGACCAACAAGGAGAGGGGGGAGAAGACGCAAGGCGAGTCATCAACAGCCGGCAGAGGAGAAGACCGAGGCAGAAATAGTTAATCTTTCTGATAGACTCTTGACAGAGGTCGAAATGTCCATTCTATCTAGAGGTTTATCATTTGTACCTTCCGCCAAAGCTGATTCATTTAAAACCAGACTTGAGACTTTTAAGTTTTTGAGATCGGTGAAGCTGAAAGCTTTTTTTGTAAAAAAGACATTAATGTAACAACTTGTTTACAAGGTTCGGGTGGTGGTTCCACATCGCCTGCACCCGCTGGAACTGTGAAAACTTTAAAAGCCAAGAGCACCTTTATTCCTCCGGTGCTAAATTCGTCCGTGGCCACATTCTGTCGGCTTATTGAACAGGAAGTGGCGAGTAAGGTACAAACCCATACTCAGAAAGAATTGTTTTCGAATATCACTGTGGCTGAGAGAGCAGCACTGAAGTCTTTGTCAAACGATATTAATATTGTGATTAGGAGCGCTGATAAGGGGGGCAAAATTGTTATCCAAAGCAAGGAAGCATATAGAACAGAAATATTGAGACAATTGAGCAATTCAGCCTATTATATTCCCTTACAAGGTGATCCTACGCTGAAGTTTGTTAAAGAATTATCGCTATTCTTAAATAGTGCTTTGAATGGTGCATTTATTTCACAAAATGAGTTCGACTTTATGTTTCAGGAGCACCCTGTTCGCCCTCTGTTCTACACCTTACCTAAGATCCATAAGTCATGCGAGGAGCCTGTTCCGGGTCGTCCAATAGTAAGTGGTATACAGTCCCTCACTGAACATATGTCCCAATATTTGGACTTACATATTAAAGACATGGTCCTAGAACTTCCTTCGTATTTGAAAGATACCACTGATTTTTTAAATAAGTTGAATGATATTGGCAGTATCCAAGAGAATGACATATTGTGCACCATGGATGTAACTAGTCTATATACGCAGGTGCCTCATGTAGAAGGGCTTTTAGCCTTGAGATATTTTCTGGACAGACGACAGGAACAGGCACCCTCCACTGACGTTTTAATAAATGTTGCTGAATTCATTCTTCATCACAATTATTTTAAGTTTGAGGAGTCTTATTATTTACAGTGTCAAGGTGTAAGTATGGGTAGCCCCTGTTCGCCCAACTACGCAAATTTATTCATGGGCAAATTTGAAATAGATTTCATTTATAACAATAACCCGTTTGGTTCTTATTTGAAGTGTTGGTATCGATTCATCGACGATGTGTTTTTTATTTTTACAGGGTCGAGTGAACAGTTAGAGGAGTTCAAAATCTTTGTGAATTCTAGATTACCCTCAATAAAATTCTCTTTAGATAGTAGTTTGGATACAGTAACATTTCTAGATGTATATGTAAATAAGACAAATTCTTTGGAAACTAAGGTATATAGGAAAAAAACGGATGGAAATAGTTTCCTCGATTTTACTAGCTATCACCCAGTGGGTTTGAAAAAAAGTTTGCCTTTTAGTCAACTTTTAAGAGTTAGAAGAATTTGTAATACTGATAGAGCTTTTGAAGAACAGGCTGCAGAATTATGTGCTCAGTTTAGAGCTAAAGGTTATGATCACAATATTTTGGAGGCCAATCTTAACAAAGTTAGGCAGATATCTAGGAATGATTTGCTGATTACCAAAACTTCTAAAAAGAAAAAAAATTGTTTGGTTTTTGTTACCACCTTTTCCCCTGTATCTACTGAGATTAAGAATTGTGTTCAGAAATATTGGCATATATTATCTAGCGACCCTCAGGTTGGACATGTATTCAAAGAACTACCAATGTTCGCGTACAAAAGAGCTTCGAATTTGAGAGATATACTAGTGAGAGCAGATTGTTATGGACGTCCTCAACATTTTTTAAGTGAAATACCGAAGGGCAATTTCCCTTGTTCTAAATGTTTACATTGCAATGCCATGATAAAAGGTAATTTTTTTCATCATCCACATTCTGGAAAGCCGATTGAGATTAAGAGTACAATTACATGCAAAACAAAATATGTTGTATACCTTGTGAAATGTCCTTGTGGGTATTATTATGTTGGTAAAACTAAAAGAGAACTTAAGATTCGTATTGGTGAACATAAGAGTAACATCAGAAATAAGGATGAGAAATCATCAGTAGCAAGACATTTCAATCTGTTGGGGCATGATATATGTACATTAAGGTTTCAAGGTATTGAGGTAGTTCCTCCATTGAGGAGGGGGGGGCAACAGGGACAGGGTTTTACTCCAAAGGGAGGCATTTTGGATTCATTCTTTACAGACCGAATATCCACGGGGTCTAAATGAAGAATTATTGTTAAGTTGTTTTCTTTAATATGTTTATTGTGTTCGGTATACTACTGGATCAATATTGTTGATTGTGCGGGCTTGAACTTTTTGTATTAATTAATGAATCTCTTCACTGGTATGGCTGTGCATCTCGTTATTGGTAGGTGGATTATAGATTTATACGCCGTATTTAGTTTCTAAAGTAAATGCATTATGCAGAGGGCAGTTCTAGGAATTGTTATAAAGGAGATCTGCATGTATCTCACTTTCATCTTATTATATATTGACACTGTGTCTGTGACATTACAATTGTGATAGTATTTACAATTACATTGAATTTATTTATTTTTTTTCTTATTTTTGTTTGAGTTTAATAATATAAGTTATAGTGATTTCCGGCACGGGATATCCGGATTACGCCTATAAAATCTGACGGAATATCCGCCTACATTCGCAACCTGATGAAAGCTTTGTGCTGAAACGTCGTTGTATCTCTGGGCCTGCTGGCTTGGCACAATAAATATAAAAAGGACACTTGAGTGCTGGTCTTTCCTTCTCTTCATTGTATGTATCTGGGACCTTGCACCAGGAGAGGTTTGGATTTTGCGGAGTGTGCACGCTGTTTTGATTTTTCAACATTTCCATCTTTGCCTGTACAAGGTAAATGAAACTAAATCCAGCTGAAATGCTAATTTATGTCTCAAAAACTGGACATACCATTCAAAATTGATGTACTTGTGTCTCATTGATCAGCCATAACTCTACGCTAATTGGTTAATCATGCAGTTCAAATCAATTAAAAATCAATTCGGATCAATCTTGATAATGAACTCCCAGATACTGCGTTTTTCAGACAGTAAAGAATTAGATAATTTTTTGCAATTACATTTCTCTTCCATGAAAGGGCATGGAATAGAGCCACCTTAAAAATAACTATTCATTTTTTTCTAAACACATATAATGGGCATAATTATAAGTTTGGTTGTCACCAAAATTGATGGAGCATTACCTACATTATGTAACCTTGAGTAACAAGAAGTTTGGGGACCATGCATTTAAAAAACTGTCTTACCTGCTTTAAAATTTTGCATCCTTTTATGTGCAATTTTCTTTCATTGTTTTATGTGATTGTACTTTTAATTGCATTTTAATGACTGTTCTTCACCATAGATACTTGGTGGGTAGTCACTGGTAGTCACAGGAACACAATACCTTAAATTAAGCATTAAATGAATACCAGACACCTACTTGGCTCTGCCCTATAATTTGTAGGCTGCAATAAGGGAAATCATGATTATTTCAATCCGGGTTAAAAGAAGTGAAAACAATTTTAAAAGCATTGTACAATCATTCTGTGAGTATTTGTAATTCTAAGGTTCAGAGAGCGTTGAACAATGAATGGACAATTTGAAGAAACTTTCATATATTCTTGCCATTCAAAAGAATTAGATTGCAAATGCAAACATACCTACACACACACACACACACACACACACACACAATATAAGTATACATGTACACGTACATATACACACAGTATATAGGAGAGTTCACTGCTATGAAGTAGTAGACTACGCTGTATTTCATTTTTTCTAAAGCACGAGGTTGAATAAAAAAGATGACCATGTGGATTGGAGACAGCTAAATTTAAATTAAAACAATAGGGGCGATGACCCGAGTTAGCAGGCAGTGCCTTCAGATCATGTAGACAGGAAGTCTTAGAACTTCCCTATCAAAGAAAAAAGATACATTTATCCTGAGACTGGTGATTGCCTGGTCTCTGCTGTAATGGTGGATGTTCCATTGACCATAATGGATGCAAAGTCGCTCTTTCAATCAATCGATGGAGGCGTGGAGGGCTGGTGGGGGGGGCGTTTCTGCATTACCAATTCATTTTCCACGGCTTACAGAGAGGGTCTGGGATCCCACTATTGATCGCAGTGTTTGTCCATAACCCCAGTCCATTTGCACTCTATGGAGCAGGTAGGGAGTGAAAACGAGATAATGGGGAAGGAACTCTTGACTCTCTGAATAAGTGAGAGGTAATTTCAGCAGTGAGTGTACACATCGTTCAGCTGAAATACACTCTCGAGCCTGAGATTTCACCTGTGAAAAGACTCAGCTTCGCTTGGTTGAGAAGAACTGGGCAAGAATAATCGCTGACTCAAAGAAATGTTGTGTTTACCAACCTCCCGTAATTTGGTGTTATTTCTTTTGCGGCGAACTAAATAATTAATCTGAAGTATTGATGGAGAGAAAATGGTAGCTAACTCCACTTGCTGCATTTATTTGATTCCAACCTTAATTTTCCTTAAATAGTTCAAGTGCAGCTTCATTTCGCTGCTCAAGAGAATAAGGCTTTTACAATGAGTGTTTACTTTTTTCAAGATAAATCACCTTCTTTGCACCTGAAGTCTGTGGTTTGATCTAGCTGACTGGGTTTTCCGGTCAGTGAGGCTCTGAGGCATCCTATAGTCCCCTCTGAATACAGTTTTTCTTTTTCAGCTGGATGACCTCTGTCCTCAAATGTCTGACCTCAGAGAGGGGTCAGGGCCCGGGTTCACATCCGGTCCAATGAACAGGAGCGAGGTCCCAGCAGCTGTAAATGTCACTGCACCTCAGGACCACGTGAGCGACAGGAGGAGTGCTCACACTGTGCTGGCGCGGTTTCTTCGTAAGACTACAGCTTTCTGATGATAATGCTTAATTTTTCCCTCTCATTTTCACCACCGTTTGAAGGTTTATGCGAGGTACATGATATGGGAGGAAGAACAAAGATGGAAAACAAAGAAGAAAAGCTGGTCTGAGGGGAGCTTGAAAACGATCTCCTGCTATTCAAGGAAACATCGGCTCCCACAAATACGGATATTCCCTCTCCATTGCAATGGTACATTGGTACACATTATTTGAATACTATATCCCTTATGAAAATATCCTATCATTATTTCTTAGTAATACTATAGTATTAATGGTATAACTATAGTATTACTATAGTTCGCATAATATGACTAGAGTAGTGCTATAGCCATCACATTATAACTATAGAATTACCACAGTCAACAGTACCATGATATTACTAAAGTCCACACGTTTGAATAACTATAGTATCACTATAGTAATACTACGCGATGGTGATGAAAATACCAAACATTTACTGTAGGATAACAATATCTTAGAACTATATTAATTTTTCATAAGGGACACCACAGCTGCTGGTATGATGCAAAAAAAAAAAAATTGCTATTGACATGATGCTATGCCAGGGGTTTCATGGAACATTGCGCAGCGATTTTCTCCACTAGTTTGTGACTCTTTGCTTGATATGACTCCTTGCGTACCAATAAAGTGAAAGTTCATTGCAATTAAAGTTAGCTTCTTCTGTGCATACTCTCGCTAGTCCACAGCTCCATTCCACATGACTCCCCACACTGCGCTACATTGGAGACCCTTAGCCAATCAGGACACAGGTGCGTCTCTCACTGACAGAAACAAGTGGACACCTGGTATGTAATTGTGAGGAAATAATGTGACATTTACCCCAGTCCAAGTAAAGCTAGTCTTAGGGCTCAAAATATGTTCGCTATTCTAACTTTGAGTGTTTTGAAGCTGCAGCAGGCAACATTAACTCTCGAATGGAAAACCTTGTGCCTCTCACTGCTGCCTCATATCACTGCGCTAAGCCCCTCCCACCAAATGATGCACTAAACATGCACATACTGGGCTTGAAGTGGACCGTCAAGGTTGTGAACCATTGTTACTAACCAGCTAGCAAACTAACATCTGTTATATTTGGCTAGTTATGTCAGGTTCAGTAATATACAAATACAGTCATTGTTGATTGAAATTATAAGACACATAGAACCTGGGTGACCCTTGCGCATACAGAGTCATTGTAACTGGTTGTTTGATTCAGACCAGACTATTTATAAAGGGCCGGGCCCTCAGACACACATGTTTATGAAGCAACCTTTCCATTAAATATTGTTAGTAACATGCAATGGTCAAAATTAGTTATTTCGACCAAAGTTATAATTAAACAATGTTGTCGGCTGCTGCTGTAAACATTCCTGTACAATGTAAATGAAGCTTTTTGAGGACATTCCTCCTCGTAACACCTGTCTGTTGGTGTCAACGAGAGTGAACTATTACATTTACGCTAATCTTAGAAGCTTACTAAACAAATTTAATGACTGAGAAAAGCCTTGATTTGGGGTAACATTGATTTCTTCAGTTTCACAGATATATTTTAGTAGTTCATGGTGCTACGAGCTCTGATGTTGTCACAATGGAACGAAGAGCCGAAGTGGCTGTCGTTATTTGTCTTCTTGTCTTCAAGTTTGTTGCTGAAAAAAATTCACGGGCGGTCACTGCCAGAGTGGTTTGGCAAAAAGTGTTTCTTCCTGTCAACAGTGCGGCAAACAGGATGTTGACATGTGCCTAAATCTCAGACATGTGCAAAACTGTCATGCTACAAGAAACACTCTTTAAATCAGAACTGAGTTCCCTGAGCTATTTTCTTTTTAAGCCTCCTAGTCTCAATATTCCAGGAAGGAAAATTAATGTTTTAAATTTAGCTCATATCTTTAAAAAAAAGTTACTATCTCATTCACTGTAAACCCAGATAGTGTGGTGAAATCAAATGTTTTGTGGAAATCAGTTTCCTCAAAAAAAATTATGTAACCAAACTTAATTGCATTGTGTGGACAGTACTTAAAGAAAATAAGGTAAAAACTTTGAAAAGTTAATCTTACCACTTTTTAAAAGTGCTGTGAACACAAGATCATTAAGTTGGCTAACACAATTGTTTTGAGGTAGTCAGTTTCCACGATACACTTGAGTGCACCACACTTTCTGGGTTTACAGTGATGATGTGGCTTATGCAGACACTGGAAGCCAAGTAAGTACGGAGTAGCCAACAACCCTGATTCTTTGTGATGAATGTACACACACAAATATGCAAACACGCAGGCACGCACACACACAGTTTGCCCCAATGATCCTAATCTGTCCCTTCGACCCAAACCAGGCATTGATCAGCCATACTGCCGCCGACCCATGCTTCTCCCCAGCTTATCATTCCCTCTTTGGGTCCACTTATATTCTTTGTTTGGTTGACATTCTTTCACAAAAGTAAATCATTGGGTTTTTGATTTTTATAAAAATACTGCTGGATTATTCCCGCTTTGCATTTCAACTGGTGTCACCAGTTTAGCAGTGTACTTTTCAGTAAATTTCACATTGCATTTTATCTGGTGTTGCAAGTTTAGGAAGTAACTTTCAAATAACTCCCATATTATCTTTTTTTCTCAGAAAAATGTAAACAAAAAAAAAATTTATATTGAGCATTTGAAGAGTTTGTTTCAAGAACTCAAGAAAAATACAAGAACTGAGATAATACCATAGAGCGATAGCCCTGTGCTTCATACACATGGTGCGCAAATCCGTTTTTAGAAATTCATACTATCAGGTCTATTTTTTCATAGCCTGGTAAAACCAGACTCTGCTACTTCGCTTTGCTTCGTACGCAGAGTCTGCAGTCGTCATTGACAAGTGTTTACTTCCTGGTGGGTGGGCGCTTGTCAGAAGTTTAAAATCATTGGTGTACCCGTAAACTAATCACTAACGTTTGGCGATGACGTATGTTATGCGCCGGCTCAGCCGCCTAGTACTTCCGCTGGAAACTACAGTCCTTCATGCTAGTAATGCAGTGAAAACAAACTGATCAGTACATTAAAGTTAATACTGTACCCATACATATGCCCATCTACCAAATTTTAGCCTTCACTCATTCACTTAAAAGAGCCAAAGGTGCTCTTTCTGTTCTCCTTACAAGAAACAAACTGTTGAGCTATCGTTTTTCCTGCAGATACTGCTGCTGTTAAAAAAAAAAAAGTAAGAGACCCGAAACCAACGGCAGAATCGGCGAGAATAACGCATTATTTACATCAGGACGAAATCTGCGTTGACACGAAAACTGAACCGTTAACCATACTTGCGCTAACATCATACCGAGCTCGCAATCTAACTTTATAGCAATACAGTTTGGCTCTAAGCATTTGGCTGTCTTAGACAGCCATTTCATTCACGGATAATGACAACATAACACTGAGACAGTGAATAGGTCTTGTGACATGAACAAAAACGCGGCTTTTAAAAAGTTCGCTGCTAACTTAAATAGTGTGAAATTCGCGGGCAATGTAACACTAGAAGCTACAAGCTAGCTGAGGTGGTTTGGCTGTCTCTCACAGAGATGAACAGGGTGCCTATTTCATGATGGCTATTAAGTAGATATGACAATCTGTAGGGAGTAGCGCTACAACTTCATTTCCATTCAAAAAACTAACCAAACATTCATCTTGTTGTGGCTATAAGTCGCTGATACTGGGGATTTTCTCCACGACAGAGCGAATGGCCTCCCGTGTATCTGTGTCCGTAGCCATTGTTGATTTGGGAGACTACAATTTCAAACTCGGTGCAGCGGCTACATCATGGCTCTCGGCTACGCCTTCTGTTCGTTTGTTGGTCCGGCGTACTTTCTGCCGAGGTAAACGGAGCAGAGCTCCGAGTGATCAGACTGAGTACTGAAGCGCAATGAAATTAAGCGGAAGTACAAAGGCTGGCAGAGTCAGGCTAATTTTTTCATGGTCAAAGTTTGTGTTTTTCTATAAAATGCAACAGGCGCCGACATAGAAAAAGCTGATTTACTCAAAATGAGTGAAGTGGATATATTGCGTTTTGGAAACAAACTCTTCATATACTCTGTAATTGGTTTCAGTTGTACAATTTATTGAAAAAAAGGGCTAGTCTGTAATGAACTCCAAGTACCCATATGAAGAAAAAAAAACAGTGTTCTTGGAATGTCTTGATCTATTGATATTCTTGGTTTATGACATTTGTTGGAATACGCGGTGCAATAGGAGTAAGTGCTCTTCTTTTTTCCTGACTGGCTCGAGACTGAGGTCTCTTTTGTATTCCGCTCTCTATGCATAGAGTCGAGGAAAAGGAGGGACCACCAGGACAGCCATTGTCTAATTTAATTAAGATGTCATTTCAGTTAAGAATGAAAGGGACTGGACAGATGGAGGGAAGAAAAAACTCTTCCAGTCATTTAGTGACAAACATAAAAATGACCCAATCTAAACAGCGCCTGATAATGGCTTTAAAAGATTGCTTTATTAGCGGCTGCTATTTCATTTCCCTCCGAAATTGGTCATGATGATGCTTACTCATAAGTTTTTTTTTCGCCCACTTTTCTCTCCTCCCTCTCTCTCTCTCTCTCCCTATCCCTGTCTCTCTCTCTCTCTCTCTCTCGCTCTCTCCCTCTGTCTCTTTGTCAGGGTCCTTATGTGGTCCATGGGGATAATGTTCCTATTAATTGTCCCTCTTTGTGGGGTGACAGCTGCTGCTTCCAATTGAGACGGATGAGTTTTGGCGGCCCTCTGTCTCTCGTCCTCCTCCGCCCCGTCTCCACCCGGCTCACAGGTGCAGCGCCTCGCGTCCATCCGCCAATACCTGCCCCCCCCCCTCCTCTATTTCTTCGGCTTACGTCAAAACCAAATAAACACCGACAGGGAGGACTTCCGCCGGTAGGAAAAGTGGGCATCGATGATGATTAATTGAAAGGATTGTCAAGGAAGGAAAAAGCGGAGAAAGTGTGTTTCTGTTGTGGTGTGTATGTGTGTGTGTGTGTGTGTGTGTGGACATGTGTGTGAGTGTAGGTGTTTGCGCACATGCGTGTGTTTTTTTATTGCAGTATTTTCAGTCCCAATTAGCTTGACACATTTGTGTTGTGAAGGCACTTGACACTAGCGCCGCAGTGTGAACGCTGGCGCGAACGATGACAGTTGTGCTACTTTGGAGATGCAGCCTCTTTGTGCAATAGGATTCGGCCTCTCCCAAACTGCTGTAATTCAGTCATTAAGGTAGACTTGGAAAAAGTCTACTGTTTTCTTAATGGATGCCTTACTTTGGTGTGTAATCCTTACACCCATGGATCTGTCTCCGCAGACGTGACCGACAGCTGCAGCTTCAAAAAAGCGGCCATATATATACCCCTCTATCCTGAAAAAGACAGCAGTCATATACCTTGGCTGAGATGTAATAAATTACTGAAAATAAATAAATAAATGTTTCCAGTAAGACAATGAATATGGAAGTAAATTAAGTATAAATAATAGCCTTTCATGTAGATAGATAGATAGATAGATAATCTCTTGATAAGAAGCACTTGAGAATAATAGATATTGCAATCTCCATGTTTTGAGCAAATGCAAGCAGAGGGACACAGAAAGCGGAAATACCGATCAGAATGCTGTGCACAATACAACAACATCTACTCACAGGTTAGAGCGCAGAAATGGCTATTTGCTCTGTGGTAATTCGTTATGGGCAGTTATTCCCTGCGACAATTAGTCTGTGATTGTAGCCATAAATTGCAATCAAAGTTGAGAGGACTTTGATAAAGTGAGGCATATTTGGTCTGCTTGAACTAATAGTTGCAAGCACCGAGTTTCCTGAAATTAAATTGTTTGCAAAAGAATTTTTTTTAAATGTGTAACACCCTCTCTCCTAAGGCCAGAAAGCCAGTAATGAACAATAAATGGGGTAGAAAAGCCTTTTTTGAACATGGCGTTAAAAGATATCAAGACTCAACTGTGTTACATTTCCCTTTAATTACTGAACTGCTCTTTTAAAAACATATTTTAATTACTAGCGGCTCTTAGGTTTGTAGCAATAACCCATAGGCCTAGTAATGGAATATGTTTTTATTGATTATTTGAGTTCAGGAAATGCAGTTAATTAAGTGGACTGCGGCCGTCATTAGATTACCAGTATTAGCATCAAATCCTTTTCCCCTCATTAAAGGAAACTGAGTCAATTTAACTAATGCATATTAATCCCTTCTGATGCCCATTTCAGCTTTAAAAACTATAGCAGGGCTCATCTAACTTTAAAATCGTTCGGTGAAACATGGAAATTTGTCTACCGTCTACATGTGTGGACAGAGAGCATGCTAACTTGTCTCTCCCATTTGGTTCATTTAACAGGCAATGGATTAAACATGATTTCTTCCCCTGGTCATCCTGCGTGATCCCAGCTGAGTGATCGAACGTACAGGAATGCCCGTCCTTCTTGCAGGCCGTCCTTCAACACTCTGGAGGTGTTCTTGACAGTAAGGGTGTTCCTCACTATACACGTGTTTAATAGATTCTGAACAAGGGCTTCATTAAAGAAAAAATAGGAGTGAGCATTTGTGATTGTAGTTAACATTTAGTAAGTCAGACGTTTGATTCCATTTAAATAAGTTGGAACAAATTTAGTGCAATAACTTACACAGTATGTGATTCAATCAATAATAAAATAATGACACTAAATAATGTTATTGCATAGTACTAACACATGGATTCAATAAAATTAGACATTTATTTGGCAAAAGGTAAAACATTCTGTACAATGATACAACATTGTGTCAAAATTGCGAGCCAGAGTTGCTAATAAAAGTTAGAAACTTGAAGAGTAGCAACGCCACACAAACCAACAAATTCAAACAGTCACAAAACACACAGAAAGATAGGTACATACGCTGAAATAAAGTAAAAATTGACATTTCATGACACTTGGACTTTTTTTTTTTTACTTTTTGCTATAGTTTGCTGTATGTACCTATAACTTATTTGATATCAAAAATGTAAGTGATTCACCAATTAGTTTCACTAGAATCATGTCAGAAGTAAATTGCTGTTGCAGATCAAGTCAAAAGTGTCCAACTTTAACAGTCTTTATCCCAAAATCACAGTGTGTCATGAAATGTCCATTTTTACTTGACACGTTTACAGATGTAAATGCCTGGCAGCCTCCCGCCACATCACAGATCCAAGGCAGCCGGAGCTGCAAAATTACCTCATAGAAGCATGGTACTGCTGTCACCTATCTGCCCAGAGGAGGCGCTATTGAGCTACAACATTACTCTGTTGCCTGAAAGGATTCCCAGTTGATAATGAAGTGGTCTGGCATCTGCCAGCCTGCAGGGCTCCCAGGGTGCAATGCCTGGGGGCATTTTTCTTTGGCACCCATCAAATGAATACAGGGCTTAGAAATTACCCACAAACACAAATTAAAAAAAAAAAAAAACTATTGATGATTTTGGTTGCTGATGTTTTAAGTGGTTATGAAACATAAAAGCAAATCCACTCTCCCATAAGCTAAAGCTAACATTGGTCTTCGATAAACTTTGATTTGCTGGGTGGCTGATTTGGATAAGGCATCATCCCAACAGATGGAATGCCAACCATCTAAGTGCAAACTGTGTGTGGTTGTTCCATTGGGTGCCTGGTTTAAAGGAAACACATCTAATATACAGCATTTTCCTGTGATTCTGACGACTCTAAGATGAACTCGTCTCTGCATCGGAACCAAGCTGCTTTGTGATTGAATGTGGACAGTCGTTCGCTTTTAGTGAACCAGATAAAAGCCATCATCTTAGCTCATAATACTGCAATTTTCATTAAAGTCAAAATCTGCTTGCCCATGTAGGCTTTTGTGCATTATTCAAATAGTAAACATGGGTACAATTTAACAATTAACGATTTAACAGAGCGATTTAAATTACTGCTCGCCGAGACCACGGTGACTGGCAGGGCGCAAGCTATTCTCAAGTGTTCTTAACTTTTTTTTTTGTCTCTAGTGTAAAATACAATCGGAAATTGCAGTGTGAAATATCAAACATGACCAGGGCACCATTTAAACTGCCTCCTTTTTAACTTAATAGAGATAAAGTCCTGATTGTGTTTCAATTGCTGTTATCAGAACTCCTGAAACCAAGTACACAAAATGTCGCCACAACACCGGTCAAGGTCCCTCTTGCCCAAGAGCGCCTTTATGCAAACCTTCCAGTACTGTGCCCTATCAGTGCCCTCTTTGTTAGCACGAGTAAAAGTTCAACGTTAAATACACACATCTGTCACGGGGGCTATTTGGATAAGAAATCAGGTCAGAGCTGTTTCTGTAGACGCGACGCAGCACTTCATGTGACCTCTGATTGAGCTCTCATCCCTGTTTGCCTACTTTTTAAGCATATTTTGCACCCCCTTATCTGAACTATGTTAGTCCCTTTTTGTAAACTTAAGTATAACATGTTCTTTCAGGACAACAAAATAATTAAATCAAGTAAAGAATTTGATGTTCCGACCCAACTGAGGCACTAACAATTCACATCCAATCAAATGGCCGCAAATCAAAAAAAAATGAAGAAGCCATTTATGGTCAACTTCTGCTAGACATGCTTGGATATGAAAGCTTGTCGTGCAGAAGTGGAAGGTGCATGTGTCAGGTGTAAGAAAAATCAGCTGAGCTAGACCTGGACCAGCTGCATACTGTGGTATGAAATACGAATGTAATTATCCAATATGCAATTAATGGGAGTTGATTGTAGTAGGTAGGAAACCCTCAGGCATCCTCATAGACTAGCTCAGATGTTCCGACAGCCATACATCATCAAAATGACCATGAATATTCATTCATGAAAAACATAAGCGGTGGCTCTGACATCAAACTGGAATCCCAGGTTTTTTAATTGCTGCAGAACATTTTGAGTTGTATTCAGACAAAAATGTTCATAAATGTTCAAAAATGCCACATGACAGTTCCTTACAAAATAAAAAAGGGTCAATTTCCTCATTTACAATTAGAATTTTGAAAGCACAGCTGATGTAATCGGCAGCATTGCATAGGCTTCTGTCAAAGAGAAAATAAATGGGAAAAGAAAAATAAATGAAAAATAAATGCGTTGACAATGGTGTAAGAAAGCAATATAGTTTTTGACATTTCAGCAATTCAGGTGTCATTTTCGGAAATGCAGTCACATTTGGTGGAAACGTTTTTTTGTTTTTTTTTTCAGTTTTATTATGAATATAGAAAACAATAATGAAGATATTCATGTGGTATTTTTGGATCTCACAGCCCTTTAGAGTCAGTTCATACAGGACACAAATCATAATCCCAAAACTCAAAAAAGAAAAAACATATTTCTGCAGTATTTCTGTTCAGGGACATACTTCAAATGAAATGCATTGGTTTATGCACCTAGTGACTGTTCTGGTAAATACCAGAGAACATGTTTTGCAACTGTAAAATAAATATGTTTTGGCATAGCTGAAATAACCAGCATAAAATAGACGCACTGCATAATGCCATAGGAGGCTATTTCCTGCACATATACATACACAGTGTTGCTCCAAGGCATCTGTACATAGTCTTGCATGTGCTTTAGATTAACTGAGTGGCTCAGTCTTTTGATTGTGAATTGAGGAAGTGTTTAATTTCCCTTAGCTGGTTAATATCTTCTCATTAATGATTAACCCTGGCCTAAAGCATGCTCTGACTCCACACCCTCCTGTGTTCTGTGGGCTGGTGTCAAAGGAAGTGCAATTTCTCTGCGGAGAGAGTCGGCTCCACTGTACTGGCACACGGCATCGGCTCCGGTTATTGAAGTCTCCCTCAATTAAAATTAATGCAATTGAATTCAGATCAGTGTTATTGGCAAGAAAAGCACTAGGTACTGTGTTGCCAACTCAAAACAAAGCCATCTTTAATACACACTGCTTCCAAGCAAACAGTTACCAAACCACCCCTTCTTCAGTATGGGCAATAGGACTCTATCAGCCACTTCTTTTTCAGAGGAAACTTTTCCATTTATTGGTTTCTTTCTTTTGGGAACTCAAGAATATTTTGGTTTTACACCTCTTGGATCACAGGCAGATTTTGGATTCCCAGGCTCGATGCCTATCCTCCGTTTTTACTCCTGGCTTGCAAGGTAGAACAAGAATGATTTGGGTAGAGTTTGCATTACCACTCACTATAGCATTCGGCTGTAAATTGGAAGACGCAGGTCCTTGGTGCTAAAGTTGTGCATGTAATATGTTGATCCGAGCCAGTCAGGACTTGGTTTTTGTTAACCATCAAATCATACCATAATAAAAAAGAAATAATCAATTTCTTAATAGATCAGGAACATTCCTCGCTCAAAACTTACTAAGTTTTGATAGCTAGTCTGCTCTCTAGTCTTCTGAATGCTTAGACCTCCTGGTGATATGAAGTCATTATTGGTTCAGAAGCTATCGTTTACAATGTAGTCATGCTAAGACTGTCCCCAAAATGGCCGCAGTAATGTTTAATGTTTAATGAGTGAAAACAGCCCCGTGCCAGGCCCGAGCTTCGGCCCCTGGTGGTATAATTTGGTAAGTGTCGCGGCGCGGCTCGCTTCACCTCCCTTTTGTTTCCCATTACGGAAGGTCGCTGCTCTTTCCTCTTCTATTTCATTTATTTTTATTATCTTTTTTTTAAGTGTCAGTTGTTTTCGTTTCTCTTGAAGTGCAGATAGAGTGTCTGAATTCCGGCGCTAAGTCCGGAGCCTGCTGTGTTAAATTATGGCCCATGGTTGAGAGAGTGGGAGTAATCAATAAGGATGCCAGGGGTGGCGTGTAATGTGTGCCCCCGAGCAGCAGGGACTCTCCACCCCTACTCCATCCCCACAGCAGGTTAAACAAATATGATGCTGGAGAAAGGCCCACGGATGCTCTGATAGAATCAGGAAAAGGGCGATTGCATTCCACTACCTACTGTGAGCACTATTGACAAGAATGGCTTTGAACGTGATGGTGGCACAGACTCTCTCTCTCTCTCTCTCCTCTGATCTGCACTGACTCTCCCTGTCTCTGTTTTCATACAGGCTGTTCTTTTATGGTCCTCTCTCTTGTTCTCTCAACCTCTTGCTACCTTCACAGTTCTTTCTTCTTTTTTTCTGCCCTGCATCAATTTTTCTCTTTCCAGTCTTGCTGATTTCTTCGTCTTTCGCATCTTTAATATGTCTGACTTGTGCGTGCTCAAAACTGCAAATTTGGTAACATTATCAGTATCAACACGAAATGACACCTGTGAGATTGTTGGTTCAGTTTATAAGCATACAAGCATAACTTAATTAATCACTCATGAAGACACTGAAAATTGAAATGCCACATTTTTTTTTTGTCATTTTTAGATATATGAAAGCATCCTACATTTGTCATGAGAAACCCAGGTGTGGTGGTGTGGCACAGAATTCTGGGAATGAGGTCACTCATTTGAATTATTGAGGACACGGTTGTTGACAGTCTTCTAAATTAATGTTTAGCAATTTTAGGTGCCTATGCTTCTGAGGGTGGATTTGGATTTATGTGTCTGCTAACCAAAAAAAAAAAAAAGTCGAAAAAGTCTTTTGTAACCGGAAATGAAAGCAGAATTATTGCACACTTCAACTGGACAGCCTCTTAAGCCACTAATCCTGAAAAAAAATGGCTATAAAAAAATATCAAATACTCAGATTAGTTTCAAAAAGCATCCGTGGTTAATTGCAGTGCTTAAACAGAAATATTTTTTGCTGTACTTTGATGCACGTAATGCATTGTGGTGGCTCGTGTGGTGGTTACTCCGAACATGAAATGCCTGCACAATATTTCCCTTTTAAGAATCAAAGCATTTGCACCTGCTGGGCAATGGAATTGAAATGTGTATGGTGGAGCCTTAGAGGTACGGTGTGGTCAGTCAACTGAGAGGAGTGCGAAGGGGAAAATACTAGTGTGAGCAATGCTGTCAGATGTATACAGAGAGCATAGATCTTCTGTCAGTGTCACTGAAGCAAGAAGTGAGCATTACATGAGAATGAGTCACAATTTCCATTGATAAAAATACTTGTCCCTCTGTAATCACTCAGCTTGGACCAAAAGCAATGAGTCAGGAGCAAGTTTCCCTGGCAACGGCCAAATGATCGAGACATAAAAATTGCTTGTGCAATAAAACAGGTGTTATGATTAATTGTAAGATTCATGGATGTATTTTATCATTAACATGGTGAGAAACTGGACAAGTATATGCAGTAAGAATGTTCAATTTAAAAACGGGGATTTCGGGCAACGAAGGGACAGCATCTGTTTTTTGGAAAATAATGATAATTAATACAACCCCAACTCAGAAAAAGTTAGGACGGTATGGAAAATGCACATTAAAACAGACAGCAGTAATGTCTACTTTGACTTGTATTTCATTGCAGACAGTATGAGGTCAAAATATGTAATGTTTTGTCAGATCCACTTCATTTTATTTTTGAATCATTCCTGCCATTCAGGCCTGCGAAGCATTCCAAAAAAGGTTGGGACAGGGGTAGTTTGGGGCCAGTAATGTGGTGAAAAAAATTTAATTTGATTTGAAACAGCTGATGTCAGCACTTGATTGTCATCATGATTTGGTACAAAAGCAGAATCCAGGAAATGCCTTGTCCTTCAGGAGTGAAGAGGGGCCAAAGATCGCCAATTTGTGAGGAAATCAATGAAAGGTTTAAAAACAATGTTCCTCAATGAAAGATGGAAAGGCACTGGGATATTTCATCCTCTATGAAGCATAATGTAATTAAAAGATTCAAGGAAGCTGGAAAAATTTCTGTGCGTAAAGGGCGAGAGCACAAACCCAGGCCAAATACCCCTGATCTCTGATCACTTATCTACGACACGACATGAAGAAGCCTCATTTATCGCCAGTGATTTTATCCACTTGGGCCTTGGATGATTTTAGTAAACCTTGGTTAAGCACTACAGTACGTAGTTACACCCACAAGTGCCAGTTAAAACTTTCCTGTGCGACTGAGATGGCCATCGCAGAACGTTGTTTTTGTTTCTGTGTAGATCTTGAGGTATGCTTTGGGTCATTGTCTTGTTGGAAAGTCCACCTACGGCCAAGTCCCAGCCATCTGGCAGAGGCAACCAGATTGTCAGCCAAAATACTCTGATACTTCGTGGAATTCATTATGCCATGAATCTTAACCAATGCCCTTGGACCTTTTGAATTAAAACAGCCCCAAAACATGACTGACCCATCATCATATGTCACCATGGATATGAGGTGCTTCTCCTTGTATGCATCTCTGTTTCAACACCAAACATGCCGATACTGTAGCTAACCAAACGTCCAGTTTTGGTCACATCTGACCAAAGCACCTTGTTCCAGTCATAATATAAATAATATTTGCCAAACTCCAAGCGCTTGCGCTTGTGTCAGAAAAGGCTTTCTTCTGGCAACCCTTGCGAAGAGCCTGTGGTTGTGGAGGTGGCGCCTGATGGTGCTTTTTCAAACCTGGTAACCCCAAGGTGCCACCAAGGCCTGCAATTCCTTCACAGTGATTCTTGCGGATTTTGTAGCTTCTCTCACCATCCTCCTCAGTATCCTGGGGGGGGCAAAATGCAGTTGCGTTTTCTACCCTTGAGGTTTTCAATAGCTCCATATCTTTGGAATTTTAAATAATTGCCCTGACAGTGCACAGTGGCATATTCAATAGTTTGTGAATCTTCTCATAGCCACTACCAGATTTATGAAGGTCTATGACCATCTGCCTCTTTTGAACTGACAGTTGTTTTGTTTTCTTCATGATGTTGGATGAAAAAGAGATATTGCATGTGTGTTACCTCATTTTTTATACCCAAGTGAAACAGGAAGTGATATAACGGCTCAATATAGTTCCTTAACACTTATATAAAACTTAAATAAGTGGAATTTAATACCTGGTTTAATGTTACTTACAATAATCTTTAAGGGTGCCATTAATTGTGAAACCTTGGTTGGGAAGAAAATGATTTTTTTATTAAATCAGTGAATGATTTTATTTTGTTCCATTGGGACTTTAATATCTTACAGTATTGCTCACATGTTGTTATTTAGAGTTTCTCTGTAAGTATATATTTTTTTTAAGTATTGTTTGTGCATTGCCAGTCAGGGGTGCCAGTAAACAGTTGTGCTGTGGAAATTGCAGTTATGTATTATTCTGACCAAGCCATAAAAGCTGTGGGGATAGTGCTAGTATTTTGGATGAGAAAATTTAGATGGCTTGAGGACCATTTACCTCACACGACTAAGCCCATCGATGGAGGCGTGCGCAAGGTCTGGGGCGGGGGGCGGGGGTACTGTGTAAAGGCCACTCTTGGGTGCCTGCTGATAGATTGGTGCTCAGTTTTCAGGCTGACCTGGTGAAATGACAAGCCTCAATTAGCTGGCTGGCTGGTCTTGGTTACCGGCCAGCTGCCGGGGGTACAGTAACCCCATAGCCCTGATCCACTCGCCCTATTGATTAACTCACTCCCTGAGCCAGTGAAGGGGGATCAGAAATGGCATGTGTGATGGGCTATTATCAGTGACAACTTCAGATAACCCCATACAACCTGATACTGCCCTTGCTATAGGTTACAACCCCTCAAGCCCTCTGGCCTTCTTTTATTTAACATGCTTTCTCACTCTCTCTCTTTCGCTCTCTTTATCTCTCTTGCTCACTCTCTCTCTCTCACTGTCCATCTTCTTTCCCAAATTATAATGCTTTATTAGGATGACTTATTTCAAACATATATATCCAAAGTGGTGAATTTACTGATTACATTTGGCAAGTAAGGCCAAGTATCTTGCAGGACTGTACAATGTTTCATGGTGCCAATGTTCACGCTTCCTAACCAATGGAAAGGTGCAGTGTTGCAACAAAGATTAAACTAGCACAGTGACGAAATGCAGTGACATTAATAATCTGTGTGCTATTGCAGAGTATTTGTATTTCTCTTCTCATGGGCATTTACAGATCGGCATATACTGTATCATCTAAGGTAATGTAAAATCACTGAGCTTTATAAGCATGAAGTAGATGCTGACTTCGATGCACGTTTATTTCCGTTTCTATGAACTAAATATTTGAGGAAGGGAACATTCAAGTAGGTTAACTTAATCTAAATGGCAATTTTTAACTCAATGAAGGATGGAATTGTTGTTTACACATTTTAATGAGATGTTAATATGTTTATCTACTTTCCTTTTAGTAATGGGGAAGCCTTACTTATTGTGGAAATGGGTTGCTAGTTTTGTTGAGGTGCGTAATCACCTGTGCACCACACAATGGAATGGTAGCCTGCCAGTACATGTGAGGTACACTTAGGTAAAAACTGGGATGTGTCTAGGGCATTTTACTCACTGGCAGTGCTCAGCATCGTATGTTTACTTAATTTTGCATGCTGTACCATTATATACTGGATACTACATGCCACTTTCCATGGTTGTGTACAGTGTAGTAGCCAGTATGTGATAATTATTTTGTGTACGTACATGGGAGTCACATCAACAACAGGCTATTAAGATCCCAATGTAGGCAACAGTAAACTTTGAAAGTATATCTGGCTGAATACTGACAACATACTGAATGTTCTTTGGGTTTGTTTTTTGTGCTGGCATTTTTTTTTTTGGATCATTTGGGGTACCGTATACAATTACATGTCACTTTGGGCTGTAATCAGTATTCCAGTTGAAAGTAGTTTGGAATTGTATGCAGTAATCTTGTTTTCACACTTTCTCTAAGATGATGTTATCATAGTTAGGTCAGTCAATGAAAATGAATTAGTTGAAGATAAAATCATTTTTGGGTTTCTTGTATCGTTCAACTGAAAGGAATAACTATAATGTAACATTAATGAACCATAAACTTGTATGAATTACATATTATGATGATGATTAAGATGCACCCATCGTCTCCCTGTACCTTAAAACTGTGTTTACAATCCATCAGTGCACAGCTTCTGCCACTGCTGAGCTATGAAAAAAAAGATTCATTTTGTTCCAGAACTAGATGTATCTATCTTTAGCTCACCGGCCAATAGGCCGTTAGCTATTGTGAGGGGTCTTCCGGCGTCATATTCATGATTGTAGTTGTGATTGTGATCGTCATCTGTTCACAAAATCTTTAAAAATCTTCTTCTCCAAAACTACCGGCCTGATTTACTTCAAATTTGATATGGACCTTCCTTGGGACAAAGTCTACCAAGACTGTTCATAGTCTTGTGAAATTTATTTTTTTGTTGTTTTTTTTTTTTTTAGGAATTTTTTGTGTTTTTATATCTGAAAAAAAAAAAAGTACTGGCCAGATTTACTTCAATTTTGGTATGGGGCTTCCTGTATGCATACACCATTGAATCTTTGAAAAGATTTTCTCAAAAATGCTGAGCTATGCATTCAGTTATTGGGCCAGTGAGCAGCAGGGCCATTGGTCCTACTTTTAATCTAGCCTTCTAAAATATTATTTGTTTGTTTGTAAATACCCAAGTAGCCCAGTCGCCCATAGCTAGCTAGTTACTTTCCTAAAGTTCAAAAAACAGTTCTGATATTTTCTGATATTTCAGTTCCTGAATGGTTATGCGGCACTTTTTAAAGGGACATTTCAACATTTTGGCAAATTATTTCATAGCTTGGTGAATGTGCAGGTCACAACTTGTATACGAGAGCATTTTGGAGTTGTTGAATTGCGTATTTGATGAGTTTTGAAGGAGGGAGGGACCTGTACCGTTCACTTTCGTTATGTTTGCTGAGCAGCTCGCGTCTCCCCCCCAATCTCAAAACAATGGGCATGGATAACTAAAGGTAATGTACCTACTCATATAACTATAGGGATTATGGCAATAGGCCAATTTGCCAAAATGTTGAAATATCCCTTTAAATGGTGAAGATCTTGTTCTGGAACTCAATTCTTGTAATGCAGCTTTAGAGATTGAAAAAGCTGCATTAATAATTACAGTAACAGATAACTCTCTCTCTCTCATTGTTGCCATTCTGAGGGAGAACAACTGTATGCCCTTGTGTAGTCAGCTGTCTTTAGTTTCCCCTGGGTCTTGTCGAGTGGGAATGGGGTCGGTATCTTGCATGCGATATGTGGAGACATTTTCCAGGTGTGACCTTTCAACTTGGTTCAGGCTTCTGCGGGCGGAGTGTAATGAAGCAGCAGCGAATGGGAGACAGAATGGGCGGGGCATGCGTGAGGATCCAGACATGGTTATAGCCAAATACCAGGGACTGCACTTACATCTCACTGCCCATTAATATATTCTGTCTCTGATCACCACCCCATTTCATCCATTCAGCTGTTTGGTTGCACCTTAAATTGTGGGTGTTTACTGGACAGTACAGCTGTGTGGAGTAAAATGTGTTGGTCCATTAAAATTGTATTACTATCCAAATATACTTGAACATCACTCCATGTCCTTGTTACAACTGGGTAATATATAAACACTGCATGTCTCTAAAGCTGATCCTCTGCAGGAGTGTGAGGTCATGAATCGAAGAACTCTCGTGTTCCTGGGCCACACTCATTTTATATTGCTTTGGCATCGACTGGGGTCTGCTGATATTATGCTACCAGAACGTATTGATAACGTAAACTCAGAGATCGTTATTTTACTTCCAAATGCCGAACTTGTCAAAGAGCATAGACTGTTGTGTGTTACAACTGTGCTAATTACCCGTGTACATTTTTCTTCATTCTGGCAATGAATGGAGAACATGAAAGGAAGGTTCGCAGAGCCCAAGGTCAGGAATTCTGTACTTCTGCCAAAAGGGAATAATAATCTGATAAGTGGAATGCAAGCAATAAGAATATGGCTCATGTATTTCACAGAATGTGATGCAGATTTTTCATTAAGACTGCATGCAAGTACCCAGATCATCTCGACACTCAGGAACGCCAAAGCATGCGCGCACACACAAACAAACACACACATGCACACGCACTCACAATATATTGGGGCTTTCAACTACTTTCATTTTGGCAGTGGCATAATTAATTTTTATGATCTATATTTTCATGAGTATGTTCTGAGGTACTTTGTGAATCGTCTCCCTGAGTCTATGCAGCAATGTGCGTAATTAGCATCATAATTTGTCGGAATAGCCATCGTTATTGGGCTTGATGTAAACGCAAAAGATGCCACAAATTATTTCATGGTTGTCTTTAGCGAGGTATAGGCACTTCTGGTGGTCTAAATTAATGTTCCTTGAAAGATCTTTTAAAGCACTTGAATGGAGGCGAATTAGAAATGTAATGGAGGCGGGAAGGGGGGGGGGCATGGTGGACATGGTACTGAGTGCAAGTATTGGAGATGGGCATTTTGAAGTGCAGAAAAATTCTTTTGTAATCATTCTGTGTGTTTTACATTCCCTGATCGCTTCTTTTCTGTACCCCTCCAAAATGGTTTAAAAACTGTGCAACCCATCTCAACCTCGCTGTCTTCTCCCTTTTCGGTTTTAATTGTATTCTCCTTAAGATTTTTTTATCTCTACCTTTGCTTTTTTTACGTGGAGAGAGGTTGAGGTTTGAGCATTGGTTGGGTGGTGAAAATGGTCTGTGTAGAAAAGGCCTTGTGCCAGGTATTGGGAGCAGAGTGGGGGAAATTTTCTGCTCTCTACAAAGAATTGGAAGAGGCCATTTGCATAAGGTCAGAGCCGAGCGACTGACGGAAGTTCTACAGCATCCCTGTCTCTTAGCAACCGACCCGCACACTCGGTGCTTGCGCTAAATTGACTGGTCCTCTCCTTTCTTCCCTTTCAGGGGGAAGCGCACAATAAAATGTCACCCACCAACCTGCGCTTGTCACCCAGAAGGTCAGTGTGCACCCCCCCCCCTTTACACACACACAGACACACAGACACACACTCCAATTACAGGATGGTAGCTTTTTTGGTGGGAGGGGGGTATTTGTAAAAAAAAGAATCTGTATTTAGTTGTGTTTCAAACTTTCATGATATATTTTACATAGACATTGCCACCACAGTTCATGCTTCAATATTAAGGTGTCTGTGTGTGTGTGTGTGTGTGTGTTGGGGGGGTCATTTACTAACAGTTGCTAAGATAAGAGGCAAATTGCATGCACCTGTGAAACAATTAGGTTGTTAGAGAGCTAATAAAGCGGACTCAGACGGAGGGAGCAGCGCGACTCACGCGGGGTCGCTTTTCCCCGCCCATTTGGTTGTCGGAGGGGGCCTCAGTATGTGCGGAAAATAAGAGCCCCTCCATAACGGGATCTGGCGACAGAATCCACATGCGTTAAAACGAGTGTTAATGGAGGGTCAAAACTGGACAATAGTATCTTTCACTACGTTCACCACGTCCCTGTCATTCAAACCATTTTTGACTGCTCTATCAGGCAAAGTTGAGAATTATGATTAAATTACTATCTATGGCACAGCGGCTAGTCCTTGTTTAAAAAGACACTTCCTTCACTGTTGGTACTTTGGCCTTGAAAGAATCACGTCCCGCTTGATTGTGTCTTCCACCTGAAGCTGAGATGAGCCATAAAAATATACTTGGGAGCTGTGTTGGTCTGCATGTCGGCTATAATTGTTTTTGTGTCGCCTAATTCCCGATGGAAAGGGAAACAGTTGCTATTTGGCTTAAGACAATAGCACAGATCACAAAAAAGCGACGGCCGTTAAAACTGACAGCATATGGTTTATTTAACATGATGAGAAGTTCTGTTTCTTATTGTTTAGCCAAAACCTCAAACGAAGAAGCGTTATTGGCGTGAATAGACTGTCTTTTCTAAAAGCAAGAAACCGATGACATTCCATAACCCAGAAGTCGTGTATCAGTTTCATGGCGTTCTGCTTCTATCCTTTGATTTACATTGATTATCTGCTACCTGACAAATTACCGTCTTATATTTTTCCTTGGGTTTCAGTCGCATTTGCTATTCAGTCAAAATATATTGCCTCCATTCGAAAGGCACACTATTTATTGATAATGACGTTGCTTAAACCACAATATGCGTGGAGGCAGCTTGTTGCCCACTCTCGTGGAGCCTGTTCTTACTGTAGACTATTTAAAGACTATTTCCGTAAGTTCATAATTTAGCGGATGGCGATAGAACCGACAGTTTAGAAGGTTATTCTTTATGGTCGTGTGCCCACACTGGCATATGTTCCATTCACCTTTCAGTCCAAAAGCTAAAAAACATGAAATTTACCTTCGCCATTTCGTTTTGTCTACACACCTGATATATTTGCAAAAGCCCGATATATTTGCCAGCATTTACTTGTTGAACGTTTTTCTCATTTTCCTGCAATTCTGTTTAAAATAACAATTATTTTACGGTAATCGTTGTTACGTGTGTTTTCATTTATTCTGTTATGATAAAAGCTGCAGGAGGTGCAGTCTTAAAAAATCAAGTAGGCTACGTTGATTCTATTACACGATTGAGTTTATTGTGACATTTGCTTGTGTTATGTCTGTAGTCAGTTGCATGGGCTACAGAACTCTAAATCGAACTAAGTTAAATCAATGGAGTAACATCAGCTTTACACCTTTCTCCACACTTGCTCTTGCGCCCCTAAGTAATTCAGCCGAGTATAGCTTAACCAAATGTGTAAGAAGAAAGCATTCTCGTTACTTCATAAAACGTGCTAGTTGTTCATCAGCATTGGTATCATAATAAAGAGCTATTATTATTATTGTTGTTGTTCATGAAGAAGAAGAATAATACTAATAATAATAATAATTATTATTATTATTATTATTATTATTATTATTATTATTATTATTATTATAGTAGTAGTAGTAGTAGTAGTAGTAGTGGTGGTGGTGGTGGTAGTAGAGTTAGTAATTGTACAGCACAGACTTGACAGATTTTCAAAATTCATTGTTTCGAAAATAAAAATAAATAAATACTTTATGCTGAACAACTTCCCTTTTATTTTTATTTTCCTAATACTCCCCCAACACACGCGCGCATACACACGCGCGCGCACACACACACACACACACACACACAAATACTTACCCTACGTTGCACCCAGCACGATTTCTCCATACCATGAATCGTTTTTATTGGCAGTGTCACAGCAATAATTTAATTGTTGGGGATTCACTCAGACTGTTGACGGCGCGGTAGTTCTGGTTAGCAGTGCCAGAGGTTGAAACACTTTTGCCAGCCTGAAACGAGGATTCAGCGATCCGGCCTTGTTCTGTCAGATGGTTGAAGTGTCCCCGAACAGCTGTTAGGCTCTCTATTACATCTGCGAAGTTTGTTAGTGTGGAAACTGCTGGAGAGAATATGTCTCAGGGTGGCAGGCCGTCTGAAGTCTGCACAGTGACCCCTTCAAATTTTAATTAACTGAGAGCAGATGCACGGGAGACTAAGGTTCAATATAGGACAAATTGGGAACGATGAAAGAACCGAAAGAAGGAGCTAAGGAGGTAGAAAGCATCGACTCGGCAGTCACTTCGTTCTTTTCAGTCAAGCTATGATTGACACCCTATAGGCGTTATATTGTGAACCGGGAATAGTCCGCAAAAGAAATTAGGGCTAACAGAGCTCTATGAGAAATATTTTGAAGGACAGTATGTAATTATTGCGTCTTCGTATAGTTTCTCTAAAGTTTTTGAATAATACATCCACAATAATGAAAATTAGGCTATTACAAAAATGTTGGGGTCCACTTTTTGAAATAAGTCCACAATTTTTTTAAGTGTTCGCAGACTTGTGTTTAATTTTTTTTTTTTTTTGTCAGCATAGCGGACCTTATCCAAATTAATATTTTTCGGTAGGATAACTAAGCTAGCCTACCATGCGATACCCTCACATTTGCGAGCGACAGGGTATTATCCTGAGTTGCTCGTTACAGATATGCTTGAACATTATTCTGAAATAAGGCAAACGCAGCAATTTTTTTCTATCCCCTGCGGATTTTCAGTTTGCTGAGCGCGTGTTGTCCCATTGACACGCGACGGCTGAAGTGTTTGCCTCTGCCAGGTGAGAGTCACCTGTCTCGCGCGCTTGACAGCTGGTGACCCACATAATTGGCTGCAATATTGAAACTGACAAGTGAACCCCTCTTAGGCCTATTTGCCAACTTCAAACTCTCGATGCAGGAGAATTATTTCAGGAGCGAATTGTTTGTTCAATTTGTTTTTCATCTCCGGGAAAATTCTTATGTCATGAATTATTTTGTAATCTTTCCGGGTCTCGCTTTTCTTTTACCAGGGTTCTTTTAAAGAGCCAGTCGAACTGTTTGCCTATCATCTCTTCTGGTCTTTTCATAAAACACTGTACACAGCCCATATTTCATTTTATTGGTCTTTTTATTTATTTATTAATTTATTTATTCACTCATTGCATGCGATCTTATTTCTTAAATTTGCGCACATTAGGCTATCACTCGTTCTTGGTTTCAGCATGAAAATAACTTCTCCTATTCACGTTCCTACGTGTGTGTGTCTGAAAGAGATAGAGAGGAAGAGACAGAAAGAGAGAGAGAGAGAGAGAGAGAGAGAGAGAGAGAGAGAGAGAGTCTTTGTAACTGCACGTGTTGTAGTGTTTTTTCAATATTAAAATAATCATAATTCAATTGTTGTTTATTGTCTGTATTTCTTGAAATAAATCAATTATTTCAATGTGACTTGTAGAAGAGTCCTGAATGTCTGTGCTAGGGTCGGAAACATGCGTAAGTGAGCGAGTGAAATTGGAGACGTTATTATCCAAGTACGTATAACGGTTACATTTACGGAGCTAAATGATTTAACTAAATAGCGGATTAATGGACCGCCTCAGACATTAGGCATCCTCTTTGAAATACATTGACCAAAATGACTCAGGTCGGAGCCCCGCACCTATAGATTTTTAGCGTGCACAGCCGCAGGAGCATGGCTGCGCACTTTTGCTTTGCTTACCACTGCCGAGCGGGGAGATATCATGGGCACTCAAGCTAACATCCTTCAAAACACAATCCCGGAATATCTCGATTCAGATACACAGACAAAGACTGATTTCGAAAAAAGAGAGCTCAGATTGAGTTGCTCGATTATACGACATGGTCGATTTTTTATGTTTTCGTCGGACCTCTGGAAGATAGCAGGTGGGTAATGATCACAATCGCTCCGTCTGGGAGCGCTGATTACATCAAAGAATCTCCTACCTATCATTTCAAGCTCTGGGCCTCTCTGGTTTGTCCTCTAAACATCTAGAGCATGTCCATTCCACTTGTCATTTTCTTCCCTACCTACCTAGGTGTCTCTCGGCAGTCTGTCATAACCTGTAATAAAATGGCCTTTTTGTCAGGAGGTAAAGTCCAGAGGGCATCAGCTCTATTTCCACCTGTCAGAAGAAGACGATGCGGGACAACCTTTGGCGTCGCTCTGCTTTCACTTGACAGAAGTTAACCATTTCAGCGCACAGACCCGAGAGTGCTGACACTGTTATCAGATTCGGCCTACCCTGTAAACTGCAGCGCTGTTCAAGACGGCACCTATTTAATGCCCTTCACATATTTGCAGTTCACAGTGGTACCTTAGCGTGTGTGTGTGTGTGTGTGTGTGTGTGTGTGTGTGTGTGTGCCTGCGTAAATAAATAAATAAATGTGTATGTATATATATATATATATATATATATATATATATATATTATATTTATATATAACTTTTCAGGTGTACTGGTGTGATACCGCTGATTGACAGTGACCGCTCAGCGTGATGTATCAACCTGTCTCGTTTCTGTTTTCTTGATTTTTCCCCTCATCTTTCTGCCCTGCTCCTACCCTGCAGAGATTTGGAGAGCTCTAAACTGTTCCGCGCAAATCCACTGAAGATGAAATCGCAGTGCTGAGCCGTGCGCGTGCTGCTCCGCGAGGCTTGGTGTACCCTTTGAACCTCAGGAAGAAACCATCTCATCATTACTGTAAACCCCCGCGGCTATTTCCCGCCCACCAATTTTTTTCTGGAATATATGACTTTATGTCTTTGCATCTCGGGTATTCTCCTTTTTGCGCACACAGAGTGCACGCATAGATAGATAGATAGATAGATAGATAGATAGAAATAACACAAAATAAGTCAGTGCATGTAGATTGTGGCTCTTCTTTTTTCCTGTTAAATTCCTAATAAATGCAGTTTTTTAAACTGATAGTTGCATAGCTGATAATTATTTTTAAGTTGGTCCAGATTGTCTGATAACCCTTATTATTATATAACACACAAATTATTTGTTATATTACACACTGACCTTTGGGATTATGTTGAAAATTAATCCATAGAGTGCAAAGAGTACTCCCAGTTTTCTGCAAAAGTTTCCCAAGGTAATCTTATCTCAAATGTATGCTTGTTTTGATGTGTCAGTGACTGTACAGGAGAGCAGTGTAATGTTGTGGCCCCATTGCTCAACCTCTGGTGAAAAAGGCTAGCTCCTCTGTGAATGGATGTCAATCATGCATGCACTACTGAAGACAAAAACTGTGCTTCATGTTGCCTTACATTATTGCATATGTTGCCTCCAGCAGTCCCAAATGCTTTAGGAACATTGCAGAAAACTGCGTGTAGACTGCCATTTGGTTGCGAGATAGCGTTATAATGAGATCATTCCCCAAAGAGTCCTCGAGCATATGTATTGTTCCAAACAAGCTCTGTCAAAGCCACCGGAAAAAAAATCCTTCCAGGAATGTAACAAGCAAACTAGGTTACTGGAAATTTTCCCTAATTATGATCATTATTTCATGGCAAAACATCAGGCAGGAAAGATTTTTACATTGTTTACTGCACCATTTTAAGTCTCCAGTTCAAAGAAGTTGCCTTTGTAACACCAGTGTGCTACACCAGGTTCCTCTGCTGTGGGTTTATGGGAGGGTCACCATCACTCCACAACCCATGGGACACAGATTCCCAAACTGCCCGATGGAAAAAAAAAACTGCGGGCCACAATGTAACATTTTTTCAAGTACTACCGGACCGTAAAACCAAAACACTGGCCACAAGTCACTAAAGAGGGTCAAGAATCCTGCGGGTACCATAGCTCACGCCATGTCACTCCAATTAAGTATTTATAAGCCTGCTATGGGACTGGGCTATAGGTTTACATAACATAATTTTCTCGGCTGCCTGGAACACATAGCCTGAACCCCCCTCCCCATCCCCCCCCCCCCAGTGTAATTCCCACCCCCCTCCAAACTGGCAGACCAGCCATCGTTATGAAGCTTCGCTTCCAGCAATGATATCAAAAAAGGTTTCTTGGTCAAGCCAAAGCGAGGTCATTCTAATAATACGCAAGGTCAGCGGTGGGAGCCGGCGAGTCTCCCAGTCGTTTTTCATTTGTTCGCGGAGTTAACGGCAGTTGCAAGGGGGACAGGAACTTGGAGCCAGCAGCCATGTGATGTCACCAACACATGCCAGAGGATTATAAGGGCAGGCAGGGGACAGGGGCCTGGATTAAAACAGGAGGAACAGAGACGGGGACGTAGGGCAGTGAAAGAAAGAGACCTCCACAGAAAAGGGAAATATTAACCTTTTCCCTCGATTTACATGAACTTACCCGACGTTTGGCAGGTGTCTCAACAGGCATATCTGATAAATTTGTTTGCTTTCTCATTAACTATATTTAACACTCAGTGGAGTGCTCGGTGTTGTTTTAACTCTGGCAGTGTATTTACCCACCAATGAGCTTACTATGATACTCTGACTATCTCCTCTGTCACTGTTGGGCTAATATTTTGGACTGTACTGTGTGCCAATAATCTACTATTTTAACAGAATCTCTGGGCTGACCAGGTCACAGAATGCATTACTTGCACACAATTTTCAATCAAATGTGTCATTAATGTTTCCATTCTGGGTAAAGAAAAGTATAAGTGAACTTTAAGCAGTCCTGTTCGCATTTTCCTGAGATAGTGTGATGGAAGTGACTAACAAATCCAATGACAACACAGAAACTCTACTTTTAAATCAATTTTTATTGAGAACTCTGCAACAAGGTAATTGTGTCCTACTGCCTGTCACATTTAAGCTGTAGATGCTGGTCTATACACCATGTACAAAATCATAAGCTCCTGAAAACTATAACTCAGAGTGAGCACCAATGGAGTTCAATGGCTGGACTGCAGCTGTCCGCATTGTGAATTTAGCATATGTTTCTCGTTTCCAGCAGTACTGGAAACCAAGTGAACTCCATGTATTCAGTGTCACGGTAACCCTGAAATTTCTAACACAAACAAGTCCTCAGGTCTGGAGCTAGATTCACATTGACATTACGTGACCCTCCTTAACAAACAAGAGCCTTAATAGACTTCCTAAAGAGTGTGCGCTCAAAAAAAAAAAAAAATAAGTTCACAGTTCGCAATAACAGGCTTGGCATCTATTAAGTGGGAAAGTGGCTCCTAACAAATATATATTACATATACAAATCATACATTGTGCGTAAATGATCAAATGTACAGTGTTTGGATTGGTGAATTACTAGACTTAATTTGCTAATGGCCGGGATTTTGTGCTTCGGACCACTGCTGCCATAGTTGAAACTCAGAAGACTGCAGATCCTCAAAGATCAAACGCCCATGACCACCCATGCCATAAAATGTTGGCAAGAACATCATCCTCTCAGTTACTGGGAAAGCCTAATGCTGGTTGACTGCTCAAAAACATGTAGTGCAATTCTGTTAGACGTGTCAACCATTTTGGAAGTGTCTCTTAGTGAACCTATGTATGTTCCATCACTTTGAAAAGCTCATGCAGCTATGAATATGAACCATATTTGGGAACTGATATATTAGTATCAGCAGTATTTTTGTGCACGTTTTTAAAATTTTCATTTTAGTTTCATCATTGCTCCTGTACTCTAGAGTAGCAAAAGAGTAGCTGTCTTTCTTTCTCGCTTGTACATGCACATTTGTTGTAAAATATTGTCAGATTTGAAAGTCAGAGTGTACTCAGGATCAACTGTGGTTCTCAAGTTCTCAAATTATTTTTTTGTTCAACTCTGTAAGTGCTCAGTTATGAGGGTAAGATTCCATAGTTATGCAGGATGTATTGCGCATGCTTAATGTCATTAACTTGTTTCCTGTGAGAGATAGGAAGGGACTTATATTATTCATTCTCAGCTATAACCACATGTATAGAAATCCAATGACTGATGGCACTGGATTCTGAATATTTTCTATGGAGTATTTCCCCTCTCTGATATCATAGGCAAGGCAAGGCAAATTTATTTATATAGCAACATTCAGGCATAAAGCAATTCAAAGTGCTTTACAAGTGCATGAAATACATACAAAGACAACAATAAATATACAAAGACAATGAAATATATTAGAATATTAAAATATAAATATATAAGAACATAAAATATGATGCAAGGAGCTATGGTGAAGTTAATGTTTGCTTATTGGAAAGCTGCAGCAACCAGTAATGTTTTAAGTCCTGATTTGAATGAATTTACAGATTTAGCATGTTTCAGGAACTCGGGAAATTTGTTCCATAGATTAGGAGCATAAAAACTAAATGCAGCTTCCCCACGTTTGGTTCTGATCCAGGGAACACAGAGCAGACCAGTCCCAGATGACCTAAGGGGTCTAGATGGTTCATATTCTTCAAGGGCAAGCCAGTGGTCTCTGATTAAATTACTGTCCGTGTTCTTATCCTGCTAACAATAAGAACTACCTTCGAATCAGTTTCCTCCAGATTCTCTCTAAAGTTTGAAATAAAGTTTGCTCCTTGAACATTCGCAGCCCAACTCGCACAGCTGTTTACCCAACTCGCACAGCCCCCCCGCACCCCACCCCGCTGTCACAATTCCTCCGCGGTGTTGCACTGGTCGATGTAGATCCTCCTTGCGCACTCGCCGACGGTCTGCCTCAAGTCACTCTCTTCTCTTTGCCTATCTCTATGTTATTAGCGTGACAAGGGACAGGAACATTTTCTAAAAAAATTCCTCCGGAGGAGCGGCTCCGCTCGTCGCTCTTCGCCTCTGTTGTCCTGTCTTCAGATAGCCTGCTCAACACGAGGTTGCGGAGTACGAACATAAATTGCATTTTCCATTACTTCCAGACGAGTGAAGCTGTCATACCAATAATGCCTGCTTTCAGTCCAGCGTTCTACCACTTCTCCCCCATTCTTGGTCAGGGGCTGGGGTGGGGGTCATGTGCGAATTCAAAGTGACAGCTCAGCCTGCTCGTCCAACAGTCTAATATTGTTTGGAGAGATCTGTGGCAGACCGGATCAGAGCACCATGGCACGGCCAGTCTCTCAGGGGCTATGTGTTACCAACCACGATTAACCCAAGAAGGAACCCGAAAACCTGGCTCTTGTCGAAAGCTCTTTCCGAGCGCATGTTTCATGGGAACCTTGTTGTCTTTTTGCTTTTGAAAACTGGTGCATCTTCGGTTGCAGGTTACCCACCTCTAAAGCAGTGATAATCAATGCAGAAACTTACTTTGACGGTTGAAAGAGCTCAGCAGTTGCCTGTTCCTCGGAATAACGTGCCAGATAACAGTTTTATGATTAATGCGTTGAAATCAAACTTAAGGCTGATGTCAATAAACCAGATTGTACGCGAAATAATTGACAGCCACCCATGACCCGATCACCCGACTCTCTCTCAAAAAAAAAAAGAAAAAAAGTCGGGTGAGTTGATAGGACTCTTACCTATACTGACCCACGTGTGCGCCCCTGAAGTGGTTTGGGGTGGGGGGCGGGGGGCTCGTTTCTGTGATCAGTGATCAGAGTAACTTAGTTTCACTTGCACTGCTTAAAGTTTGCGAGCTTGTCTTGTTTCCCTTTTAAGTGAGAAAAGACTAAAAGACGCTCCATTGCGTAAAAACCTGAAGATATTTAGGAATGCGACATCAGTCAGTGACCATTCCTGTGCACCCCTCGCCACACGTGATTTAGGTTAATGAGAAGACATATGATGATACATCACCTCAATCTATGAATCCTGAAGAGTTTGTCACATTGAAAATATCTCTCACTCCCTATTCTTCCTGTCTGCTTGGAATCATTGAAAATAATAACATAGTGCCATTGGTTCGAACGCTGCTCATGGCCGTAAATATTCAATATTTTTGAACTTGCGTGTTTTCTTCCTCCCATAAACCACGTGTGTATGTGTGTGTGTGTGTTTGGGGGGGGGGGGACAGAGAGAGAGAGTGAGAGAGATTGAGGCGAAACACCTCGTGAAATAATGGCACCTGTCAAAAGTTTAATGGAAGATTTATTGAATATGATTTGAACCGAGGAAGAACACTGGAGAGTGGGGAAATTACTGGTATAAAACCATTAATATTCATACGATAACTTGCATCACTCCTCAGTCTGTGAGAGCCCCCGATTTCAGTTGGCCGATAATAATAGTTTTTAAGATTTGAATTTTTTTCGTTGAAAGAAATCAGGGATAAAGTAAAAAAAAGTGATAATGATGTGAACATGATGCAAACGGGCACTGAAATTTCAGTGGACTTCTTCGCTGTGGGACTTTATCGCGCCATAGATCTGCTGGGGTTCTTGCAAAATACAGGCTATGCCAAATTCAACCAAACCTTTAAGCTATTTTCAGGTGGGCTAAACAATCAAGTACTGTTTACAAAATATAAGAAACTCATTCATGAATGCTTTATGAAGCTTAATATTACTGAAAATAATTGTTCTCTTTCTTAAAATTAGCATGTTATTAAGTATAATAACTTAGGCATTCTATTATAGCTGCGCTATTACATACGCAAAACCCGTCCCCAGGGACAGCAGGTAGGCTAATTGGGCCAACTACTACCACTACTACTACTACTATTATTATTATTATTATTATTATTATTATTTTATTATTAGTCTACATTAGATATGGTTAACCGTCTTTTAAGTCAACCCATAAAATATTAAATTTGTTAATAATACAATGTTCTGCCTTCTTACATAACATTCAAGTTATTAAAAAAAATAAATAAATCTACATTCACGTATGAAATAGATTGGATCTAATTCAGTAAAATGTGCAGTGATAAATCTATCTCTCACAGAGCTACACGGTCCCTCCAGGAATCAAAAGCTCTCTTTTAGTAATCAATAAACACGGGATATTTTACAATGTAAATGGGAACATTCAAGCGATTTTGCATTGTGTGCGTTCTATTTTATGTTCTTTTAATTTGATATTTTGTTCGCCCTCAGACTTCCAGGACTTGACGCCCTTTCATGCATAGGCCTACTATAATTTATTTACAATTCACGTCGAGGAAGCAGATTCGTCAGTGTTTTTGGATCAGCTTAATGATGGTAGTTCGATAAGCTGTGATTTAAAAAAAAAAAAATCATATAACTCCGGGCAAATACGCAATGCGAATACATTGATTTAACCCCTGACAGTAAATTGATTATTTCAGAAGTTGTTATATACTAAACTTGCCCATTGCATGAACCACACTGCACCTCTTACACGTTGCCCAAATCCTGATGCCTAAGTGGAATAATTCAGAGTGAAATTGTAACATATAAACTGCTAATTTGAGATGGCATTTTTTATAAAATGTGTCATAGGCCTATTTTATTTTTCATCAACAGAAGTCGATATAATGCCAAATTACCGAACTTAAATTGATCACCCGCAGCAATCCACCTGCTGCTCACGCGCAGCCTGCTATCGGAACCCAAACTGCCCAACAGGAAGGCAAGCCAATGAATTCACCAAACATGCAGTTGCTGAGGTAACCACATGATGCGCGCTGTTCAAAAGTTGATATCCTTGACCAGGGGTGGGGAGTTTCTGACAATTCACGACTTGAGTCGTAAGCTCGATTTTGACATACCAAAATACAATGTCGGGTTCTCTAAGCTGCCAGGAAAGCGGTTTGTGTTTATCTTTTAGCAACCTCAAGAATCACTGCCCGATACTTTTGTTGTATCAGTTTATATGCAACTGTTATAGGCAAAAACATGTTGAATTTTTATTTGAAGATATGAGAACAAACTCAAAAGTTTAGACTCAATAATGATTCTCACATTTGTCAAATGGAAGAGGCATTGTGTTACAGCAAAAAAAAAAATCCAAATTTAAGTTTTTTTTTTTTTTAGGAAAATTACGCAACAGGCTATAGATAGGCCAGCTCCATCACCTGATTTAAACCCCATAGAAAAATCTGACACTTTTTCTGTTCCCAACATACTTGAAATGGCAAATAAAATAGATTTCTTCTGTTTATTTTATTTTGAGTTCTATGGCAACACGTTTATTGGGGAAAAATAGCTGCAGATAGCCTGCTGAAATAAGTTCTTCCAAACTTTTGTGCGGCGTTGTAAATAAATAAATTAATAAATAAATAAATAAATACTACTTGCACTGATTGTATTCTTTATTAATCCATCCATCTGTAAACATTTATGAACAATATTCCCACCACCACTTTTACTACTACTACTACTACTGCTGCTGCTACTACTATACTGCTACTACTACTAGCCTACTACAACTGGTATTACTAGTAATAATAATAATAATAATAATAATAATAATAATAATAATCGCTCTAATGCTTCAAATAAGCGTCTATGTATTTAATTTAATTGATTTTTTCGACTTGGCTATAGGTTGATAGCATTTCTCTGGATGTTTTGAAGAGATCGCCGCATTATGGGACCAATATGGAAGTTTATAATCCGTTTTTAAAGATCAGGAATTGCCTAAACGGATTCTTAAAATGTGATGAATTGCACCTGCTTTCAAGTTAATACAATGAGGTGAAGCGCTAACTTCCCTCGAGCAAATGTATGAGAGAGAGAGAGAGAGAGAGAGAGAGGCTGATTGTACTAATCAGTTTGCCTTAGATCAGGCTGGCGGATTTGTTACAGATAACACAAATAAATGTGCTGGGACTATAATGGTTACGTCAACCACTGGAACCGGTCATAAATCAAACTAAGAGGTTTTAATTCGTTGCCTCTGGTCTCTTTTATCGCGGTTCTCAATTTTCGCTACTTCTGTGTTGTAGCTCAGCGGGTAATCGCCAAAATTCTTGGTATCTCCTGCTTTTTTGCAACTGTTCCATTAATAAACGTTTTTAGTAAAGTTACCATTTGTAGGCTACCACCCCAGTTATTATATGCAATGTTGCAAACTTGATGTATTCGAATGCGTAAATATCGGACTTAATCACTTTGTTTTGCCTTTCTTTCACATTGCATCTTGATATAGGTGCACAATATTATAGCTCAATGTAGTGACCTTTTATGAGGCATGCGAAGATCACAGCGCTGTGAAGTTTCAAGTGAACTCGTATAAACCATTTCAATATATATTAGTTTATTTTTGTATAGAGCAATCAAGCCGGCAGTCGCACTTCTATCATCTGCGTTTCTGGTGAAGGTTAATTGTTTTTCAGTGTTGCTTCCAGTTAGTGTAAGTTTTCCTCTTCAATTCATCTTTCAATCGGGTTCATGTAATTAAGAATCTAGACAGATTAATCTAATATATTTACATTTGCAGTCTCTCACACACTTTGAATACCTGCAAAACGGAAGGAACTCAAAGTGATGGTTGCTTTGGATTGTAGTGGCCGTTGCAGACGCGTCATCATGCGCATCTTTTTGGTAGGCCTATTGATCAGAGAAAAGAGCGCGGTTTCACTCCCCAAAATCAATCCTCCCTTTGGTCACCCACAATTCTCAAAACCCGTAACCATTTTCCTTTCTTTTACTTTGTGTGTGTGTGAATCCACTGATCTGAGCTTGAAATGCAGAGACAGCAAAGCGCTAAGCCTTCGGACGTGTGAATTTTTCAAAAGATCTCTGGAAGCAATCTCAGCCCGCCTGACCCCTGACAGCTGTGGATCTCTCTCTCTCTCTCTCTCTCTCTCTCTCTCTCTCTCTACTGCCACTTAATTTGGCAGAAATGCTTTGAGTTTCGCGCCTCTGTCCGATAGCACCGAGTGTTTACTGCATACTCTCTCCAAATATCCCATTGTAAACGAGACAGGAAAAAAAAAACATGTCCGTTGCTTTAAATCATTTCTGTAATTGTGGACTATTTCATTCATAAGCCATCATTCTGAACAGATGTTCGTTTAATTGTAATGCCTTCAGAACAGGTTGTGGATCTCATTTTTTTACGTGTATGATTTTAAAATTTGAATGCACTGTATGATAAGGAGGGACTCCCCTTGTTTGGTTTGTCGGCTACTTTAGCCTGGTTTCAGTCAGAATGTTGATTTAAAATTGAGGACAAAAACGTAACTCCCAATGAAAGAATTAATGAAGGAATGGGTGAAATAATGAACAATGTGACAAATTTACTCTGGAGGTAGCAATCCACTTCTGCAGATATTATTGTTATGACTACAACCACAAACTTTTGCGAAGAACTCACTCCCCCGACCTCCACCTCCTTTCTCTTTTACAGCTAGAATGCATCTGCGAACTTGAGGCAGTGTACAGGATACTGTTAAACCTAGAATGGAGAGAATGCATTCAAAAGAATGTTTACCTGGATAATGCCACTTTACTTTGATTTCCGCCTCACAGAAAATAGTTATTTCTCCTTTTCTTACAGTAAATGCAAGACAAATCAACCTGCTGTTGGTTTTCTAACTTTGGTTTGATGCTGCCAGAATTCCTTTGACTGTTCCCAGGTCAGTTCATGGGTCTCGGCGCACCTGTCCCAGGCAGATTTCCCTCAAATCCTTGACTGAATCCCTCCCAAAACCCTGCCAATATGTGAATCCGTGTCTCAGATCACCTGAGGGAAAATACTAAAAGCCCTTGTGGAAAACAAGTTTGTTTGATGTAGGAGAGAAATCTTTTTTTTTTTTTTTTTTTTGGTTTTTTTTTTGATAAATTAGACAGTTATGCCAGTTCATTGTAAGTGCGTGAACAGTGCAGTTTGTAGTTATATTCAGGAAGAAGATGTGCTATACGTACATGGTTCATACAGTACTCTATAACCTGATATTTATTGTTTTCAATAGCTCTATGCTGAGGCACAGGGCCAAAAAGCAACATTTCCATCATTGAACATAAAAACTCACAGATTGAGCAGACTTAAATGCTTGTTACTATCATCTTCCTCCATTTCATTATCGTGTCTGACAAAACTGACTTGTATATAAGTTTAGCCCATGAAGTTGAGCCCATGATACCTCTGCTTTCTGTGGTCCTGTCCGTGGGTATATTGAGCTCAGAGAAAAACTTTCATCGGAAAACATAGCAATGATGTGTTCCATGCAACAATACCATTTAGAGCAGTTCACGTGCTGCTCCACTTTCAAACAGCTCATTTTAATTAGTTACTGCAGTCCAGTAGTGGAGTGGTGTGTCTGCGGCTGACCCTACCGCCCCCAAGTCTAAACCTCCCAACCCCAATATTCACACACACACACACACACACACACGCACACGCACACACACACACACACACACACACACACACACACACACGCACGCACACACACACACACTTTCAGTCATTGAGGTTTTTTTTTTCCTTTCTTGCAGTGCGCTTTGAATTTATTTGAATGCAACATTCCTCTCCCTTTCGCCCAGGGATAGAGTAAGAAGTAGGACCCTCCCCTTTTTGAAATCAAACCACGGGCTCTATCATTAGATCGAATGGCAAGTCTTTATATAAAGTGTTTTGCATAATTACATACCAAAGCCAGAATAGCCACCCTCAAATTTTATGGGTCACAAAGCATCAACAATTGCAGCATTATTGTTCACCAAACTTCAGCCGGACCAGCGACAAGAAACGAAAAAAAAAATCTGGTCTGCCTAATCTAAGCTGGGTAGATCGAATTTTCATCCTGATAAAACGCAAAGAAGATTACTCTCATACTGACAACTTGTTTACATATAGTTATAAAGTTCAGGTGACTGGCCAGGATTTCAAGGGGTGGACGCGATTAGAGGCGACACGCAATCTCAGACGCAAAAAAAGAGTCACTATAAAGAGTCATCAGGGAAAAAAAAAAGACTGAATTCCTCTTTACCCATACTAGGAATTCCCTCATACACCTTGGTGTTTCGGTAATTGAGACGTTCGCAAACAGCATGTCTATTTTATGAATAGCATTACCCACAGGCTCCTCTTGATATGGAGTTTTGACACCAACCTTGTGTCTTTTCAAGCACAGTATTTGATGATAAATGAGGGAATGAATGAATGAATGATGCTTGGTAGACTTTGATTTTTTGGGAGAAAGAATCTAGTTTAGAAGTAGCAGCCAACGGCTGAACATAAAATCACGCTTTTTATCATATTGCAAACCACAATATCGAATGGCTGAACACGAAGTAGGCTGTATAATAATAATAATAATAATAATTATTATTATTATTATTATTATTATACTATCGCGATGGCTGTGGTCTGGCTGTTTTAATGTTTGATGAAAATTATGATATGGGCTATTTACACTGTTGCTGCTATAATTGCGAGAATAATTTTATATTTTAACAGAGCAAATTCATAACAATTATATAAAAATCATAAATCACAAAGCCTAAACATTTTTTTTTCTGTTTTTTTCTCCCTTCCCCTGCCGAATGTTGAACAGAATACCATGTATAGCCTACCAAGTTCGTTTTGATCACTGGGTGAAAACTAATTTAGTTTCCCTGTATAGCACAGGGTTATAAAAGGCCACAATGTTGTATTTTTTCCCAGTCTGAGATAACCGATAAGCGTGCCTATAGGATGCTCACAACGTGTATAGCTTTATAAGAGGGAGACTCGGTGTGGAAGTGCATGACAAAGTCTTGAAATAGTTTCATTTGGACAGGTTTGAGATTATTTAATGAGATAAAGTTGTCAGTATGCCACAAAAAGACTTGCGCAAGGTATTGTTTTCGAATAGTGTACAAAATAGTACATGTTCTGATCATTGGTACCATGTCTAGAATCCATTGGAGAGAGACAGGGTCGCAGATTTGATTGAGACGTACTCAGGGGCCGTTTAGTAATAGACTTTGACAGCTTCAAATTGCTCTGTATTAGGTTAAGGAGAGAAGCGCAAGAGGCTATGTCCTCTATCAATCGCTAAATAATTTGCAAGAAATGATCGCATCGACAATTTTGAATAAATTTCAGCGCCAAATAAACCATAATCGATTTATTTCATTGGAGTTGAAATTTTCGATTGGCATTTATTTCGTGGGCAAAATTTCATTTGAGTTTTCGAATATCAATTCGCTAGTGTAGCCTTGTCTCTTTTAAAAGGCTGTTGTCTTGCGACATGTGACCATCAAAGAGTATCATGGAAATGAATTCATATCAACGCAAATAATTGTATAAAATATCTAATGCATCAATAAGTAAACTTGTGAGATACAACAGCTACTGGTGGAGAAGCAATTTAAACTGAAATATGTCAAAATGAGTTTTCTTTGTTTTTCAACCGAAGTTTATATATTGAGGTGATATTCGAAATGTTGGAGAGAAGATGACGGGCCTGTTAGTTGGATGGAAATCAATTGTCACAGAAATATTCCAAATTCTGAATCAACAAAAAATAATACGCCAGGGTGAACAAATTCTGCGCATGAATTTTTCAATCCGTAGGGGTTATGAAAGCTGTGCTCATTAACATTAATGCGCAAATATCCAGTAGTTTCTGTCCACGTTGGGGTCCCTTATTAATGATGACGATGATGATGATGACGACTATGACGATGATGATGATGATGATGATGATTATGATAATCATTATTATTATGATAATGATTAAGTTGATGATTATGAAGATGTTACACTGCCTTCAATCACTTTTAGTATGATGAAGTCGATAATAAAATTATTATTAATATTATTATTATTATTATTATTTTTAATGTGCTTATTTATTTCCTTCGAAGTATTAGTAATAACAATAAAAAAGTCTAGAAGAACAATGGAAAACTGTTTTATAATTACTCTTCTGCCAGTGGGATAGAAATATGTGAATATACTGCCTTCAAACATTTTTAGCATGACGATGATGATCTAATATTATTATTATTATTATTATTATTATTATTATTATTAGAAGTAGGAGTAGTATTTGCCTTATTGTTGTTCTTGTTGTTGATAGTGATGATGCTGATGTTGCTGCGGCGGCTGTTTCGTTATTGTTAATGTTTCGGTTGTGTTGTTGATTCATTTTACGTTTTTATATCTACATTGGGACAGCAATCAAAACATTAAGAATGGTCATATGAAAATAAAATGTGGATCCTATAGGAACCTGGGAGAAATATCTGAATTATTTGGCAATATTGGTTTAGTGAGCTTTGTCGTGGCCCTGCGCCACCAGTCAGCTTCTTCTTAAAAAAAAAAACCAAAAAACAAAAACAAAAAAAAAACAGGAAGAACAGAAACAGAATGCTTTGTTCATCTGGTGGGACACAAGTGGACTGATGATGTAAATTGTTTCGCTTGTGGGTAATAGTTTTCGCTCAGCGGTAAGTTAGTCTTATGTGAACCAGAATGTTATGAACTAGAATTAAAAATTCTGAAGAAAGAGATATCCAAATGGTGCCATAGAAAGACGAACTGATTTGGTCAGCAACATGGTAAAACAAAAATATCAGTGGGCTGAAGTTAATAGCAGTCGGTCAACAGTATTGCTTCTACGATTACCAGTCCAACTGGGGCCGTTTCCTACTACTACTACGGTGAGTAGTAGTCTTAATTATAATAATAATAAAATAAGGTATATGTTAGTGACATAATAAACATAATAGTCTAAGGGTACATAACACTATTCCACTGATCATTTTGGGCTGTGACTTGGATATGTCCAAAATATTTTGAATAGTCAATTTCTTCCCTTCATTGGGGTTCCGTAGCGTCAATTTTTGTGATGCTGGAATGTCGCTCAAATCTGCCTATTGGTGATGGCCTTTATCGTGTTTTTTTTTTTTTGTGAGTGAATGTAATATGTCCAAAGAGGACAAGTAGTGGTTAGAATCTGGATGAATGTATTGATATATTAATATTGGAAAAATAAGGAGAAAGAAAAAAGCGACGACAGTGTCCGGTGCTTTGTTTTGAAAATGCCGAAATAAATAAGCAGATTTAATTAATGAGTTGATCTAAACTTTTTTTTGTTAACTTACCTTTGCTGATCCCAGTACAATGAAGTCACGTTTGAATTGTACACCTTAATTGCAGAAGACTTCCCTCAAAGATAGTTTTAAATGAGTAAAATCTTAACTGCACAACAAGAAACGTTGAGTTAACATGACTGAATAAGTCGTGTTATGAAATGAATGCATGGGCCAAACTAATTTGAACCCCTCTTTGGATATTTAGAACTGTTTTCATATATCCAAAACATAAATTATGCGATCTAATTGTGCAATATTTGGCTGTACTATCTCGCAAATGCAAACAAGAGAGAGGGAGTGATTGTTCTAGTCATTTTCTCCTGGTTCATATACAAAACAGCGCCACCTCGCTGTAAATATTGGAAATGCATTGTATTTGGATTTTTTTTTTTTTAACCCGGCCTATTGATGATGAGACTGAGATTTTTCTGCTAACATTCTGAATAGCAAAAGTCATGCGGTTATTTGAACACGTTTCAAAGCAACTCATGTGTCTTAGACCCAATGTTGAAATGTCTGCAAAAAATTTTATTCGAAAGAACCAAATTAAAATATACCTTTTCCAATTAGTCCTTCCATGTAACCAGCTGAATTAGCCTATATGTAAGGGTAGGTTTCGTGCTCTATACAGCGTGAAAATATGACCACCTCAAACTAAAAGCCTAATATGACATTTCAAAAGTAAATTAATTTCGACATGTTTGCACATTGACTTTAACAGCGAATACTGAATTCAATATTGCAAAGGCCCAAGAAATGTTGCTCACGAACATCAGAATGAAGACAAAAGGATATTGTGCAAATTATATTTCCAAAGTAAAGTCAAAGGACAAATAACAAAGAAAGTCGGGGGAAATTTATCTTTAACTGAAAAAAAAAAAAAATCCACTTGTTCGCCTGCTAACTAGCGTGACTCAATATGTCTGTGAAACGCAAGCTTATTTACCGCCTGAAAACTGGTAAGTGTGATGGTGACGGCATAACCGTTAAACCACGCACCTCGTCCCGAAAGGAGTACCTTGTCCGTTGTTGTGAATGGCCTGCTTGGGAGCTGTAAACATTACCCCTTACAAAGCGTAAAGCAAGAGGGCTGAAATTGCAACCTTGTAAGTATGTCGTAATGTTACCAGATGTAGCCGTAGGGTACGTAAACAATGATGATTTGAAGATTGATGAGAGAGAGAGAGAGAGAGAGAGAGAGAGAGAGAGAGCGGCTTGACCTGGGGCAGCAGGACGCGACTCGCAGCGCTAAGTTCAGGTGCACTGTGTGAGACTGCCTTCATTCAAACACCATTGTGTTATCACAGTGGGTAGACAAAGCCGTCCAGTGAAATCCGCAATCACGCGTTTTAAATGTAGACTATAATGCATTTACTCGCAGAGTTTGATGGATTGATAGCTCCTGTATTATTGTAATATTTAGCATGAATATACCCTCCGTGCAGATCTGGGTAGGCCTATGCAATGGTAGTCGTAGTAGTAGTAGTCATGAAAATTTGATTTAAAAATTAATCAGTTATTATTATTATTATTATTATTCGTCACTATAATAAACAATAATACGACCAATGAAAGAAATTAAAACCAACTGTATATTACAAAGTTTAAGTGGTATTTTCCACTTGTAATAATTGTAAAATTAGATGCATAATTATTTACTACCAAGCAGGTGTTGATAGGTTAATAAATAAAATGATCTGGTTCCGTTATTGGGCTACCATTAATTAGTATCCTCTCGACAAACTTACACGTTGGTGCACCAACATGGCATCAAATAAAGCATCTAGCTATTTAGCCCGCGATTCTATTAAAGTTCATTTTAACTATAAGAAAAATATATTATAGATCAACTCGCGTGTTAGTCCATGCATGTATCCAGACAAGCTTAAATGCATTTTATTGTTTGAAATTATATTTACCACGATATAGGCAAACTTCACTGAGAGAACAATGATTTATTACCACAAATGGCGAACTGTCATTCAGACCTACATCAGACCTACTGTCAATACCTATCCTCAGAGTTCATTTGAAGAGCTTTAAAATTCTCAATTAAGGATAAAAAACAAGACAACGTCGCTGCTTCGCTAAGCAAAGGCTGAGATCTGTGGCTAACTGCAATTCCCAAGGATGCGTTTGAGGTCACGTGATTGCACACGTTTCGTTTCTCTGAGGAGGAGCTTGTGTAAACGGAATTAAGCATGAAATAGGGAATGATAATTTAACTGGAGGATAGTCGAGGGCAAAGCTGCGCGCGCTATGAGTAGACTAACATGTCGAGGACTGAGGACCATGGGTGAAATTTTGGTCATGACGGACCATAAACGGACTGTAAACTCTTCGAAAGATTTTTGAGAGCCGCAGACTTCAGTGTTAATAAATTATTAAATGTTCTGTCGATAAAGGCCTATAGAGGCTATTTTTATTTTATGGCGTTCACAATTTATTATTTTTTTCTCTCTAGCACCGGAGTCGAAGAGGGTTGAAATACTGTACCTGCTGTCACAAATATATTATTTCAATTCGGTAACCAAACAAGCATACAAACAAATTAGGCAAGTCTGTGCATCAGTGCATCCGTTTCATTTTCGCCAATGCTTCTGTCAGTATATAATAATAATAATAATAATAATAATAATAATAATAATAATAATAATAAAAACACGAAAATACAAGCCGGCAACAATGTCTTTTCTGAACATAAAGTAAACCTAAGCTTGCCTACTCATAACATAGTACAACTGTGCGCAAAAATCGCAGATGCTTTTTCTCCATGATATCACAATTTCAGCGTGACCGAGGCTTTATTTTGGGTATGATGCCTGAGTTCGGGAAGACGGTCCCTCTATGGATAACATGTCTTTAGTAATAAATAAGTGAATAAATGAAGACTCCTTCCTGAACCGTCGATTTAAGTAAAATTTGACCAGTAGGGCCTAGCGTGTTTTCACGCAATCATATATGACAATTACAGGAAAAAAAATGAACTGCTACTCAAAAATATTATTATTATTATTATTATTATTATTATTATTATTATTATTATCGTCATCCTCATCATCATGTTGGTCTCTGTGGAGGGTTTTTTATTAAACCCACACAAAAGTCATAAAAATCGCAAAGGCAATAAATCAGTCATCAGTATTTAAGGTTCACAACATTCTGGATATACCTGGCATCGCCGACGTTATTGATAATTCGGCAAAATAACTCTCATTTTAAAGCCGGCCAAAATGTAAAGCTTTAAAATCATAAACAGAAATGCTGTCTTTTGGAATATTGCCGCAGGTGACTTTCTAACATATATCTTTATAATTGTATCATGTCTACGTCGGTATCTGTATGTATGTGCGTGTGTGTGTGTGTGTGTGTGTGTGTGTGTGTGTGCGTGAAGGGGGGGGTGTCTAACTTTGAATACCTGGCTTTCTCAAGTCCCATATACGCAGCTAAACGTTAGCGTCATTACATTCCAACGGCCAACCGCACAATAACTGACACTTTCATCAACTGGAGTTTGGGTGATTGGCTCATAAGCTGAGTAGACGTGACCGCAGAATGAAGATGACGTAGGTAGGCTACATGAATCAGACAAAAATTAAGCAATAAACAAGGATTGAAACAACGGTCAATATGATCTGCGCGTTTTAAGAGACTGAATTTCCCGCAGGCTTGATCAAAGTTAATTCGAGCATAATATATTTGAAAGCACCAATCACCCCAGTAAATAATTATTTAATCATATAGACCTTGCACGTGTCCAGTCTTCACCGTGCCTTTCCGGTTTACCAGTCTTCGTGCGGTGTTTGTTCGTCATAGGAATCGACTCAGTGTCGTCTATTTATCTTTGGAAGTTCCATTGTTAGGCCGCAGCGTTGTCAGCCACTCAGTCTCATCCCCCTCGCTTCTCATTGGCTCGCAATTACGGCACTACACTCTCTGTCTGGCCTTCCTGCAATAGTGGGCTAATCCATTTTTGACCAGTTGAAAGCTGTTTGCATCATTCACCTGAGCTCAGACGTCATATTAAAAGTAAAGAAGGCGCTTACTGTGAAAGGAATGTCGTTCTCCATTGTCTTTCGTGCCGTTTCCAGTGCTATCCTTCCAACTTTTATGTTTCACAATATCGCCCATATCTATGTTCCATTGCGTTATTAATATATTTTGAGCGCAGCAGCAATGCCCCTTATGTGCGGACAGCCGAGACATCCCACTGCAAAAGCTAACAAGCGATTGAGATTTATTGGATTCTCAATGAAAAGATTCATTCTTTATAAGAGGTTAACTCAAAGTTGCTCAAACCGTGACTAGCATTGGCAAGTGCTTGTGCCTTGTCAGCACAAAGGCTGTTCAAAGAAAACCTCTAAAAATACACTCCGATTCTCTCTCTCTCTCTCTCTCTCTCTCTCTCTCACACACACACACACACACACACACACAATCCTGCCTCATTGCAGTTTTCTTTTCTTTCCCCTTTCTACAATTACAAAGCCTTGTGTCCCTTTGTAAGTCTATGCAAGTTTTTTTCCAACATGAACTTTGCCATTTTGGTGTCGACTGGCCCCTTTCTTTTGCATTTGTGCAGAGAATGCGCGGCTACCAGGGAGAGAGAAAGAAGGATTCATGAACACTACTGGAGAGAGAGAGAGAGAGAGAGAGAGAGAGAGAGAGTTTGAAATAACACGTTTGTTGGGCACAAACGAAAGTGTCAACGAGGAGAAAATATAGCTAATTAAATGTCTCAGATGGACTATGCTCATGAGGATAGTTGTGTGGGTGTGCATGCGTTTGAGAGAGAGAGAGAGAGAGAGAGAGAGAGAGAGAGAGAGAGAAATGTGCATGCCGGCTCACCAACAGCTTAAACAAAGAAATAGTATAACTGGGAAGTATGGCCACACGTACGACGTGAAAGAGTCAAAAGCGAAAGAGTCAAATAAATCTTCTAGAATGAGAACGGACGACCCGAAGATTTTCTGCACTCGGAGAAAAGAGATTTAGTTGTATGAGAGTAACTGAGTGCAAAAGGAATGCTAATGAGATAAAATTAACCCGTCCGTTGGTAACCTTGCAAGAGCTGGCCCGCACGTGCGAGAACCACATACATAGGCCACAGTTTCATCTCATAATCAGTTAAAATGTTTTCTTGCATGTAGCCTATATAGGCGAACTTTATGCGTTCTAGGCCGAACTCTTTGTTCAGCCTTCACATTTCCTTTTTGGACGACGTCGCACGCTGCGATACAAATTCTTCGGTTATGATTTATGCTTAAATTGTGGTTCTTGTCATCCAGTCGGTCTGAGTGTGTATGATATTCAAATAATAAATTCAATTTTGCATATTATCCATCATATTTGTAATAATATGCAACGTGCACGGCACTATATGGAACTAGAAAACGAGATATTTCGAACCAATTAATATTACGGGCCCGAATGAAAATAATAGGCCTAATGCGCTGTGATGTCACCATTAACCCAATATGATAATTAACATAGTGACCCATTTAAAACATAAATAGTCAAATAAAAAAAAGAAAAAGAAAATAAACTAGTTCTGCCGCATTGGCAATAGATACGACTAAACATGGGCCCTTATTTCAATAGGGAACAGTTATACTTAAGGCATTGTTTGATCGTGTAAAACACAAACCGCCTTGAGAACCCTCAATACATTCAGGAGACTTCATTAGACTACCTTCATCCTAAAAATAATCAGGTCAATATTATCAACAAGACAACCTTATGATTTCGGCGGTCGTTATTATGGCTAAATATCACGCGAATAACGGTGGTTAAACATCTAGGCTAACATCATTGATTCACCATCGAGATACAGCCTCACCTTGATCTATACTCGAAGCTGCCTGACAACATCTATCAACATCTCACAATCACACAAGATCATACACTAGTAATTGCACAGCAATAAACAAAAAGCAGTTTCAAATTCACTTAAGTGCTACTTACCCCAAACATAATTGAAAGGTTACACGCTTTAAGTTGTAAAAAATAACAATTGCATTAATCGACGTATAGGGCCTACACCTCAAAATACAGCCAATGGAGCTGCACGTCTGTTTTCCTCGTGGAAATTGTTCTTGTAAGATTTCAGTTGTCATTTTACACAAAGTTTGCCAAAAACGTGCGTGGAAAACATTCAAAGCCTGAGATTTAACTGCAGTCTCCTATAACGATGTACGTGCAATTAATGAATGAAACAATTAATACATGCAATTAATAAAAGATCCTTAGAGAAACTGGTGTGAACCGTACACTGCAGACATTTTCTTTAATTTTTCTTCAAAAAACTCATACTGCATTCCTGAGTTTCGTTCGTTTGCTCAAGCCATCAATGCAGACTAAACGTATTGAAATGAAAGAGGCTTCAGACACATTTTCAGCTCTTAATTTTTGGGACACTGAAAGGGGTTCATGGTGAAGCAAATCACTGCCCCTGCGCACTCTCCTTTGTGTTTAAGTCTGCTTGAAGGTGCTGGAAGGTTTCAGGAAGTGACAGTTCTGTGAATAGCGGGTAGATGGCACAATTTTCTAACATTTAGACAGAGCGAGGCACAAGCTCGCCGTGAAACCAGTCCATTTAAAAGCACTTTATTAAAAATAACAAGGACAACCGACACTCTGCCCAAATCTATGCATCTCAGTATAACCTCTCGGACGGAAGGCGTTCCGATCGGTCATTCGGAGGGTTTCTTGTCAAATGACAGATTTAGTGCAAGACTTCGTCTGAAGCAAGCAAAACTTGAAGCATGCAAGCCAGGCACTCTACTATATGTGTTCATTGCAAGTATTGTTCCAGACAGCAACTACAACAAAACAAGAGCGATAATAAAAAATCATCATTAAAAATAACAATATTCATAATCATCATCATCATCATTTAAAAATATTGTTTGGCATATTATTCCTTTCCAATATGATGAGGCCATGCAGACTTGCTTTGTTCAGCACCGGTTCAACTTAACGCCTTGATGGGAGAGGTCACGACTTCCACTCTCTGCAGTTGCATCTGACAGCTCTTGATTCTCGGGGCACAAGCTCCAGTTTACAAATGCACCATCCAGTGGAATCAGAAGTCTAGACATTGCGCCTCATGTTAGCTATATCAGTTTCCTTTGAAAACACGTGGACTGGCAGAGTATTGGTGGACCCGCCTTGGTCTTCTCATCAAACGGGTCCAAAAATCCGGTTCTTGTTCTACAATATCTTCTCGCAGGAAATTTTTTCCCGATCCGATACCATGCACACACACACACACACACACACACACACACAGTCAACTGCTTCCACGCAATTGTTTTAAGTAATTTAAAAATAAATTCTAAGATTTTGGGCTAGTATAATTAAGTTAATTGTAAGTTACTTAACTTCGTTATGTGGAACCAGTTAGGTATATCTATCATTTCATTTTTGAGTGTATACTGTTCTCTCAGTCATTCATTGTCTTGACACATCATGAGGTAGGTGTGTGTGTGTGTGTCTGTGTCTGTGTCTGTGCGCGTGTGCGTGTGAGTGCTTGCGCACGTGCAAATGCGTACGTATAATTGATGCGCATAGATCATTAATAAAGCAAACAATTTAAACAAACTAAACAAATAAGATCATCATATTCTCCGTAGCTAAATTTAAACCGAAGTGAGCAAAAACGTCCAGAACGCTCGTTCATAACTGACAGTCGCCCAAGGTAGAACCATAGTAAGACTGACAGTACTGACCATGTCATAAACATAAGTAGATTATGCAGGCCTGTTAGGCCAACTTTTTTTCTTACAAACGGTTATTCGTACCATTATGCCATGGTGAACGTGTATGGCCGAATGCACTGATTTTCTTGATAACTGTCCGAAAAATGGTCCGATAGTCTGATAAATAAGCCTATAAGCAAGATAAATAAAGTCGAAGGAACGCATGTTCATCAGGTTATCAACCCATGCTGCGACGCATAAATCTCACAGTCCAAAACGGCGCCTGAAGAACTCAAATTTCCCCCCGCTTTTCACTTTGCTCAAATATATCCCTGAGTTTGATCGTTTCCTTCATAAAGAAAATAAATAGACGTGGCATGCAGAGTGGTTTTCATTAGTTCTGTCCAGCACTAACAGCAGCGTTCAACCTCACCGCTAAGTCCGCAAAAAACAACTCCACCTGACTGTCATCTAAATGAATGCCAACTTGCGCCAGTTAGTTGACATAGGCCTATAGGTACTTTATGAAATAATAATAATAAAAATGAGTAAACAAAAAACGGTACTTGCCCGTTTATAGAGTGAGCAACGTGAGACGCGTTTTCTTTTTAATTCACGTTAAAACTTGCTTGTATTTTGATGGTAAAAATTAGTAAGCTTATTATTATTAATATTATTATTATAGCTTTTTCTAAAATAAACTCCGGACAGCTCGTAGCGCGTGCTAAGAGGAACTTTAGAAGGCCTACCCACTTAATACTGCGATGAACTGATGAGGAATGTCACTCAGAAAATCGTCGCTGATGTAATATGTGATAAGATAATTCTGTCTTCATGAGCGACCATATATCATTGCCCCTCCCCATCCTGTTAGAGCAAAGCCCGATAAACTGCTCAAAGCCTCAGTGCAGAATTAGTCTGTATCAACAACTTTTACCGCTAACTAAACAGACGCAGACCGACACGCCTCTGAAATCGCAGAGGACTGAAATGAGGAGGTAACCAACTTAAGCGATATTTACTTAAAACATACAAATTTTGAGGCTGGTTCTAAGAGCAAGTCCATGAGAATCGCCTGATAAATGCTGGCGCTGTTTTGTTTATTTTCCTACTACAACCACTTATTAATAATAACAACAACAACAACAACAACAACAACAATAATAATACTGATTGTCATTTTACTAAGGTCCAGGTATGGAATAGCGCTATGAACCGGCTTAACTGGCGCACAGGTGATCCAGAATGGGCTTCTCTGACAAAGGCCTGTTGTGTGACAAGTGACGATTAAATGCTTATTTGATCACGAAATGTAGTGACTAAAAGCTAAAATAGCTCATTCAGTTATTGTTTCGGTGTGAGCACACAGTCTGCGAGGAGTGGAGGTCTATGTCTTTAACAATGTGGTTTCTATTACAAGGAACCGCTTTGCTCCAGCGAAACGTCACTCACGCTGCGATGGAGGACGCCATATTGACTGAACTATTAGGATGCAAGTCAAAAGCAAGATTCAGGGCATGCATTCGCATGCCTGATCTCCGACTGTAAACAATTCAGGTTCATGCGCAGGTCTAGATGGGAAACTAACGGGGAGGTCGGGCAGGTGGAAGACCCCAGGTCAATTATTACAAATAATATTTTTATTAGATTTGTTGAAATCACGTTTCTCACATAAAAACAGAATAAACATTCCTTTGTCTTCAATTTATTGTACTAAAAAAAAAAAAAAAAATTATATATCTTCAGGACTATCGATTAACCAGAGAAAACGGCGACACAGTTAGCCTACTTAAACCACCGTCCAAGGTGTTGTAGCCAATCCGTCTAATTCGTATATCAGTGAACACAAAGGGTAGTGTGCTTTACGCTTACTAATGGAAACCTATAAAATATTATATTTCTGCAATTATTTCTGCAATAAATAAATAAATAAACAAACAAGTCCAATTCCACTAATGTCTACCATCTTATGAAATAAATTATATATTAAGCACAAACGTTTCACTTTTATTGCTTAGGCCCCAAATATTATCTGGCATCCCATCCACAACAACCCATCCTAGTCCACCGCCGCCCACCCGCGTACCCACGCACACACACGCGCACACACGCAACTCTGTCCTTTTCCAAAAGGCACCACTGTTCTTAAGATAAACACAGAATAATGAAACGTCAAAAAGCTTTTGATTTCAAATTCATAAATTATAATTTAATACCAAGAACAAATTTACAGCAGAATGCTTGTTTACAATAAGCTAACACAAACAAACAAGAATTGTTTTCAACTATAAACTTCCACACACACTCACGTATACCACTTGCCATTAATAATAATAACAATAATAATAATAATAATAATGATAATAATAATTAAAAAAAGTTTCTATACGTTATTAATACCCTGCAGTAATATATTTTTATATATTTATATATAAAAACGTGGGTCAGTTGTTTAAACTGTTCATAATTACAATCATGTATCATTCTCTGGTCCAGAAGTGGCTTAGAAACAGCCAAAGAACACGGTTCAATCAGCTATATAATGATCCCTTTTTATCCAATCACAACGTGGAGTCTTAAGTGTTGAAGAGAAGCCCCAAATCAAGGTCAAAATTGCCAGCTTTCACGCGCACAAGGCGCCCGTCACTGATCGAAAAGGAGTGACACACAAAAAGCTACCCCTTTCCATACCACCTCACCCTGTTAAGTCGTATTATTGAATGTTTTGTTTCTTTTTAAATACAAGGTCTATTGTACTGAATGCACAGATTATATCTATACAGTCAAAAAAGCATTTATATATACCAAATATAAAATAGGTTAGCGACCTGTGGCCATGCATTCACAGTCTAAATACATAGAAAAAAAAAACAAAACAAAACAAAACAAAAAAAAAAAAAAGAAACATTTTGTAATATGTATATACATTAAAAACATAACTTTCAGTGCTACCATCTATGTCTGTCACTCAGTTTGACATTTTGAATTACCGATAAAATGGCAACCACAGATTTTCTTAATCACATGTACTCTGTAGAAAATAAAAAATAAAACTGTTGAAAAGAATTGACCTATATTTACAACAATACTGTTTCTAATTGCTGTCATATTAAATGTGACACACATAATCATAAAACTGACGTTTCAAACCTAACAGTGTTCCCAATGTATTTTTTTTTCTCTTTTTTGACATTTTTATTACAAATTGATAATTTCCCGCTTCACAGGCACTTACTGCTCAACGTGTACTGGGCATTATTCGATGCAATACATTTTGACATTTCAGGGGACATAATACTGTCACTAAGATGTTTCAGCTTTAGAAACTAAAAGGTAAAATGACCCTTGACCCTTGGCTTCATATGCACATTTTTTATATACCACTGATGGGTGCTGTTAGATGCGAGGGTACAGGCGAGTATAACAAAAAAGAATAACAATAATAATAAATAAGAAAATTAAATCGGCCCCGTTTCACTCTGCAAAAGCCGTGATAATTTCTTTATTGCAATTTACGCTCTCCTTCAAGCTTACATCAGTCCTGTCCTCATGAAATTCACGGTTATTCTTGATCAAATGTTTAAACCTAAAACATACCTAAAACATGAGTCCGTGAAAAGTTCAGCTGGACTGCTCAGCGACAGTTAACTGTAAGTGCCAACATTATTACTGAGTATCGTAATCCCCAAAAGATTGCAAGAGCAGAATTAGAAATTATCAGTTTACACAGTTGCCTCCTGAAAAGTTTGTATTGGACGGCTCTCGGGTCTCGCAGACCCAATTCCTTAAAACGCTAGATTGACGCGGGATCCTTTCTCAATATGCAAATACTCCTAAGTACTGTTGCTGTAGCCCGTTTATTTTTGAGTAAGAAATTGCCATTTAAAACTGAGCCCACCCCCTCCCCCCCTTCTCTTTATCAGTAAATTATCGTTCACCATACGCAGCATTAAGTGTTGGCATAACGTTTTTCTACACTGTTTTAGGATTTAGTTTTAATTCTTGAAGAACATATTTGCATTATTTTACTCTTTCATAAGAATTCATGGTTATATTAAATACTGCATACCTACTACAGAATCACATTAGCCGGTTTCAAACCAGAAGAGAGAAAAAATACAAAACAGCTATACACACATGGACACAGGACAATATCATTCGGAAAATAAACTTTTTTTCTTATATTTCTTCAAATTTACCTTTTTAACGCATAGTAGGCCCTATTGTTTCATTTCCCCCCATTTTTTTTTTTACCAAAATCTTTTTTTTTGTTTGTTTTTGTTTTATTAACAAAAAATTAAAAGTAGCAAGTTGTCCAGAATGATACGGGAGCATTTGTATGTGGATAACGGCAGTTCATCGTATGTCTATTTCTTAAAATTCACAGTCACTTCTGAAAACGTCTTTCTTCCCATTAACACCGCGTAACAGTCTTTCCCCTCTAAAAGAAGCGCAATTTTAACTATTGTAGCCTCAGTCCCCTTGTCCCCTCCTTATTGGATTGACATGTAAGGCCAGTTGAAACTGCTTCCGGAAAGCAACATGTCTCTGATGAGGGTTTCAATAGGGGTTTTACCTACCAAACGGACGAAAAATAATTGCTCTATGACTGAAGACGAGACTGTGCGGAGGGAGGGCAGGCGAAGTAAAAGCTTCCCAAATCGAGTTGGTTGATTGGGATACTGGCTCCTGACGTACTCCTCGAGCGCACACTGGGACTTCTCCTGCAAACTTTCGATATGAGCCACATCTGAGAGACCACAAGCATCTGGAAACGGGGAGAAAATAAAATTGTAAGGCAAAGCACTGAAGCCAGTTGTGAAGCAGCAACAACACCAATACACATTCCCAACACACAAATAGACAACACGTTTTGAATTCATATAGCCCACCAAGTATTTACTCAACCATACATGACATTTTATTCATTGAAAACAACGCATTTTCATTGGTGCAAAGCGAATACTTAACCGAATGCTATAAAATTGCATAAAATAAAGCATTCACGTATTTGTGCGCATGCAGCGTTTCAACGGCATATAGTGTTTGCACGTTTACAGCGAGTAATTTGTTGCATGTCAGCTTAGTTTACACAACTACTCAGCCTTTATTATCCCATATTTACAAATAACGACAGATTTTTTTTTCTGGATCAATTAAAATGCACTATATATTGCTTTAATTACCAAGTACTACTGCCGCCATTAAGAATGGGCAGGATTGTAGTTATTCTATAGCCCTATTTTTCTGACAGTAGAAAAACACGAATGATATGGCGCAAATATGCTTTTTTTTCAAGAAGGGGATGCAGTGATATTATGTCTCATTGACAACAGCATAATCGATATCCTTCAAATAATACCAAAATGGCTGCAGTATCCTGAACTTAGCCACTAGTCAATTGAGTTAATTCAGAAACAACGAAGCAGACATCGCTCTTCTCGGGATATTTGGTCATTTTAGGCTAAAACGGTCTGAAAACAGCACGTCGGATACGAGCATCTTCGATTTTGTAAGATAAAAACGTGTAAAATGTGGTGACCTGCCCTCTGCACTGCATTTCAATTCCGCTTAAACGACGACGACAAAACCCCAGGCAAACCCGCTTTGAAAGTGAGCCTTCAGCGGTGGTCTGGCACACTCACATGAATAGCTGTAATCACCACTAAATATGGCCGACACATACTTATTGTACAACAAGCCATTTTTCATGTTTTCATTCACGTATCTCTCGCAGCGTTGAAAAGAAAGGTTTCATGTGTTAAAATCTCTCTCTCTCTCTCTCTCTCACACACACACACACACACACACACACACACAAGCGCGCGCGCACACGCACGCCCGCACACACACACACACACACACACACGCACGCACGCACGCACACGCACACACAAGGAGTATATACACGCACACATTTAAGAGCTTTACCAAAACTTCATATTAAATAACAACGCCATACTGTGATACGCCTAAGTTGAACGACAACACGCAAAATAATGATTGAGCAAAACAGAAGACTCTTGTTTCCAAATTGAAAATAGTCAAATACGAAATGCGATATTATGACCATTTGAACTTGAACTTGCAGGGCACAGATGATCAATTCCGCAACCTACAAGTGCCCGCTCACGCACACGCGTGCCTGTGTCAATATTCTGTGTTACAGGCCTATGTGGTAGGCTAATTTGCGTTTCTCTCTTGGATTCAATTCCCATCTTTGAATTTGTAGTATAATAATGATCGGGGGGAGACAAGGTTCATGACTGATTTCTGGAGCGAGTCCAAGAAACGTTTCAAATCCCCAGATCACCCTATCATAACAAGGAGAGGACTGTAAGACCTTTTTTATTGAATTGTTTACATTCATCGAAAATTTCTGTTTCCCAGTTTAAAACATTGAATATATGACAAATAGTTCCTATTCTAAGCAAAACATACTTTATTGCCATTTGTTGTACAATTTGAGGCCCTCATCGACTGTCGTGGGCAACTGAGAAAGGCACGGCACGCTTGAAATGGGCTACATAGGAAATCAAGGGATAGGCCACAGTTAAATTCCCCCATCCTACCTCTTTCTCTTCTCCTAACTAGACATAATTCTAACTGCCATTTCTTAAAAATACAGATAAATTGCTCACGCATGAAAACGGCATGAAATACGAAGAAGTGTATTTTATGTGAACTCAATTTTCGAATGTTCTATCGTGCAACAGCGGACAAAGTGTGCAGTCTATCGTATATCAGACGAAGTTTGACAGGCCTAGATTCTCTTTAGAACCACAGCAAAATAAAAACCGCATTGCAATGTGACTCACACCACCGCAGTTAATATCGTCATCAATACCATAGTTTTCATATCAACGTCTCCTAAAATATATTTACAATTTACAACCAAATGAGTGCCGCTGCATCAAATAAGAACGGATAACCAGCTGACCTTTTATTTTTAAATTACTACATTTGGAAGTTTGTTTTTGACACTTCTCTGAGCCCACATAAAATGATTGTCAATGTAAACGTATGTCAGCCTCGTATCACAATGTTGCGCATTTCCTGTCATACGTCTATCGCAGTGAATTACGCTCTATTACGTATTTTAGCTTGTAACGAAGAATGACCTGTATGTAGGGATGTGTAACGTCTCTGGCAAATTTGTAACAGCTACTTATTTATTTATAGGCCTAATTTATTACTATTTTTATTTAATTTCGTACTCATTTACATACAAACTAATTTGAGGATACAGAATTCCACTACGTACCTGAGGTGAAAAGCACAATGGCTTTTAAGCAGCTGTATTCGGCGGAGTCCACGTGCAAAGCTTTCAGCTTCTCAACTTGCTCCTGGAAGATCCTTATGTGGTCCATGAAGGCCACAACTCGATCCGCGGACATGGGGGAGGCGTGTAGGCCCGCCGCTGCCAAGAGCGGAGCCACATGGAGCGGCATGGAGCACTGAGCAGCATTGAGCACAAATAGCTCGCTCCAGGTTAGCCTCAGAAGGGCCACCTGGTCCGTAATTTGCAGGTCGGGAAAGAAGGGAATATTCCTCGCCCACTCCACGGCGCTAAAGAGCATGCGGGCCGCCAGTTCACAAATGTTCTCGATGCCCATGATGTTGTTAGGCTGCATACATTGGCTGCCGTATCGGGACGTGGGGTAGGGCTCCGCTCGCAGAAGGAGAGAGATATATCCGGAAAGGTAGGAATGGCAGTGCAGGGGGTCCCCGTTTGTCAAGGCGAACTGGCCGTGGTGTGGCTGCGTCGGTGGCATCCGTCCTCTTTGAACAGCTGCAGTAAAAAGAGAGACTGCAGATATTGATGCCTGAATTCTACACATTGTTATTTTTTTAATAACAGTAGCCTACCAACTATATACATGCCTGGGAAAACAAATATGCTTGAAGGTAAAACCTGATTAAGCCAGTGGCCATTTTAGTGGTTGAAAAGGTTCATCAACGCGTCCGACTTATTAAGTAATTTTTGTTATGAATAAAAATTATATTCTAAACGAAGCGTTGCTTTACAACTTCTGCATATTCGTTACACACACACACACACACACACACACACACACACACACACACACATATATATATATATATATATATATATATATATATATATATATATAAAGTAATAAACTATTGAAATTTTAAAAAATTGTAATTGCTGCTCACTGAACGCTAGCACAAAGAAAGCAGGGCAGTTCCTGCAAGCTAACCCTTAACCCACTTAGCAAGCTAGCAATTTGGGCAATTCCTTACAACAAATCTCCACCACGCTTAATAAATCACAGAAACGCGAAATTATTTAAGCGATTTAGTTTGACTGGTTTCTTTACTCGGGCGACAATCAAAGACTAAAGAAACATGATTCCAACATCACTGTAGCGTGTGAACGGAAACACGATGTCTCCTTATTGCTTCGCCATAACAGCGCGGCATATCTGTACTTCTGTTATTCAAATCCAGATGCCCATATCTACGTGCCCATAAAAATGACCGGGAAACAGACTGTACAGCATAATTACATCACTATAGCAGCACGTTCAGCAGGATACTGTAATGACCAATTGATGCCAAATCCATGGTAAAACAAAATGCTTCATTTCAACGATAAAAGACAGTATTTATGTGGTCTGTGTCGTCCGCACATGTAGCTATAACGAAGGCGGTTCCTTGCTTTTTCAGCCCGGGCGCCTGGAGTCAGTCGGGAGAGAAAGGGAGACACAGTAGCGGAAATAGAAAATCGACAGACATAAACAAGAAAACAAAAATCCCAATACCTTCCCGTCGCATGCCGACTTTGAGGCATTTTTTCAGGCGACAGTACTGACACTGATTGCGGTGATGCTGGTCGATAGGACAGTTCCTATTGGCACGACATGTGTAGGTGAGGTTTCTCCGTACGCTCCGCTTGAAGAAGCTTTTGCACCCTTCGCATGTGAACTGGCCATAATGTTTACCACTCGATTTGTCCCCACAAACCACGCATTCGATGTGCTGGGGTTGCTGTTTTTCCACCTGGCTCGTCTGGTTTGATGGTGTCGATTGCGCCGTATTGCTCGGGGGTCCGCCTTGCACCGGCGTCTGAGGGGTCGGCGGGGCGACCTGCGAGCCTCCTAGGTTCAGCTGGCCTGGCTGAGGAGTCGGGAGGGATAAAGGTCCAACTTGCGGGGGTTGTGAAGAAAGAGCGCCCTGGGTTTCGGCCACATCGTCCTGCGAACCTCTCCACACTACCATTGCCATATCTATCAGTCAACGTTAAGAAACTTTTTGTCTTCCGTTTTTGGATTCGTGGTGCCTTGGCTCGTAATTCGGAAAGAATAGACTATCGTTGGCAAGAAAGGCGAAGACAAAAAAAGGTAAAAATATAGCTATATTTTAGGTTTCAACTTGCGCAATCTACTCAAAACACCCGTATTTCTGTCTCATGAAACAAAAGTAGCCTAAGTACACGTTTAAATCTGATGCGATAATGAGCCGAATCGCAGTCCAGCGCTAAGAGGCCAAGCCCTGGGGCGCTTGCAGTCAGCCATTCAGAAACCAAACAAGGAAAACATCAAGAAAATAATGAAAATATAATCAGATAACGTGGATTGAGAGCGGTGGAAAAAAAGACGTTCACGTTGAGTGATGTAGCCGATGCATGAAAAGAGACAAAATACAGAATGAATAATAAGGGAAGCACTGCAGAGATACCAGCAACGAGCGATCCAAAATTCCACAAAAAGTCCTGGAGGAAACCATCAATTGTAAAAAAGCAATATTGCCGCTTGTTCCTTTTCTTCTTATTGAGGTAGCTAGCTTGCACTAGCAGCCGCTCGCAACTGAAGCCAGTACTGTAGTCAGATATGAAGTCAACTCTCCGGCAAGCAAAAGGAGCGCACTAGTAATAATAATAGCAATAATAACAATAAAAGATCACAACCTAGAGAACCTCCTTCGTGCGAGTAAAAATAATAAGAAATACAGTGCCGAATCAAAGTGATCAAATATGTTAAAAGGGAAGGCTAGGAAATGATTGCGATTTGTAGGAGCTGGGCAGGCGGAATGCTTTCTCTGTGATCAGCTCACTGAGCTCTCTATATAGTGAACTTTGACACGACTGCTGCAACTTAGCACACGTTACCATGGAGATAGTCTGCCATATAAGGAAAGTGACTGTGTTTGACTGGTCAGAGCGCATGGACCGCCCCTTGAACCCCATTGGTTGGTCGACACTTGTGCTACTTGGTGCTTTGCCAAAGCGGGGGAGGGGGGGAGAGAGAATTCTGCTCGGTCCTAAAGCCCATCTAGCGCGGTACTACAATAATCTCAGCTCAGAATGAATATGTAATTCACTAACATAACTGTTTTATGGAAGGGAATTAAACACCTCGAGTTACATTATTTTTGAAGTTGTGCCTTTACATAGAATTGAACCTACAAATGACAGAGGAAGATAAATAGGCCTAATTGAATGCTACACGTCTAATTTCAACATCCTTATGGTCCATATGTAACACAATGTAAAGTCTGCATAAATAAATATCTAGCTTTCCAATCATTCCGCTTATTTATTCATTTGACACAGTTTAAGTATTGCATAGTTTCCAGTTGCTGTTCCAAGGTACTGAACATGTATTTATGCAAACTCGAATATAAACTTGGTACTATATTCTAGTTTGCATTCATTCGTTTTCAGTACCTTGCAACAGCAACTGGAAACTGAACGATTCAAAAACTGTGTCAAATGAATTCTGTATTTTTGTCGTGGCATGCCAATATTTGAATTGCATAAGTATTTTACTTCTTTAACAATATAACATCTTATTCCCAATTACTGTTATGACATGGCCAAATTATAAATAATAGATCCACACTTGAACTATAACCTGCACTATATTTGCATGGTTTTAGGAAATAATCTCACATTAAATTAGTCCATGATTGTTAATCATTCTGTATATGGTAGCCATAGATGGCATAAATTGGGCTACATCATATCATTTTGATAAAATAATGATGATAATACGTAATTTAGCAGTGGAGGACTCGGGCGCTCGTTCATCTGCTATTATAAATTAAAGACGAAAAGCTATTTTGATTATCTATCTATCTATCTATCTATATATATATATAATATATATATGTTATATAAATATAATGCCTCGAAATATCTTGAAATATCTTGCTTTGCTTTATACACTGAAATGCAGACATAACATGTCGTATGTTTTGTCCATTCACGTTCACTCGTACTCTTGTCAGCAAGCATGGAACTGAGCTTAAAATGTTAAAATGTTGAACTGAAAACCATTATTAATAGTGCCATCGAAAGAAGATGCCCTGAGTGAATCAGTTTGTAACCATTTGTTTTAATTATGAGTAATAATTTATAACAGTGCTGTTAGCTACCGAGACTATATTCCCAAAGTCAAATATTCTGAAAGGGTCCATTTGAACACAATGCGCATAATTACGTACGCTCATAAAGTGATTTTAAAGTAATACAGCCATAGAATGGCCTACATCAACAGGGTGCAATTTACCTCAAGAGACGTTCGGAGTGAGAAAGGGAAATATAGACTTTCATTGCATGTTCCCCCATACCGTATGATATAAAGAAGGTGCTTGACAGATTCTAAAAATCAAAATCTGCGATATTTTCAAAATTTTTGGATAGTTTCAGCCTCATGGACAAACTACTATTTGAGGGGAAATAAATAGATGCTATGTAGATATTATATTGAAAGGACAGTTATTCTGCTTGTCGCATGATCCCCTGGATGGAGTGATCGTCCTCAGCTGCGCTACAGAAGCTTGAGTTCTGTCGAAGTTTCAATCACTGCTTTGCGGTACTTTGAAAACACCGGGGGTTGTCAAGAGTTTCGACCACTGAAAAATATAGAGGCAAATCCGAGCATATGTTACCAATGAGCAGAAAAAAATACCGAATACGGGATCTATTACAGTATCTGGGTGCCCCCTAGCGTATGAATAATTTCAGTCTGGATTCCAGCTATAATATAGAAAAGCCATCTTAAAGGCAAACGGGCTTCGATGTCTCCTCGGTCGCCAACACAAAAGTAACGTGTGCCCATTTTGTTCTGATTACTGCATGAGTATTTTTTTTATTATTATTTGGCTGAACTACTCGGGTGGGTCTTCACCATACCTTTTCGACAATGTATTCGGATGCTTACCGGAGTTCCTTTTTTGTGTTATCAGCCTATTGTTCTTGATAGCCTAACCACTGACTCGTTCAGCCTGAGCTACACTTACTCATTTGGTCATGTTCCCGCTCCTTCCCCCGAACAAACACTGACTCAATAGAAACGCGCGCATTCCTTTAATTGAATCTTCTTCTGGAATTTGCAATGAAACCATCGGTGAGTACATCGATTTTGTACCCCTTATTTGATAAATCCAAGCATGCTTGTCATAATTTCTGCGGGACCATATGGGTCTCAAATAATACATTTTGCTCGTGACGTAGCCTTACCTATACTATTGCTCCCTCAAAGTAGTCGAAAAGTTACGAAAGAATGACTGACTCCGATTTTGCTATATGTACTTCAATGCACTTTCACCCTGCCTTACCTTGAGAAGAGACATCTCGGTGGTGGAAAAAGCGGCGCACATTACGTTTACCTACGGAGACGTTTTCATTTAGGTTTGAAAGATTTCTAACCTCATTAGGCTACGTTACTGTTTTACAGTTTAAAAAAGGTAAAAAAAAAAAAAAAAAAAAAAGAAAAAGGAAAAAATACATCTCAAATCACATTGTACCCCACCTGTGTTCGACTCCAACAACATCGATTGCTTGGAGATAATGTAAGCTGTGTGCGTAAACTTTGGTTTGCGTACAAACGTACCGAAAGCATATGCTGCCGATTCGTCTTCTGCACGATACATCTTCCCTCTCAATATGCAGGCAATATAAAACACTTGGTCTTCTTTTTACTGATTAGTTTGACAGGGATGTCTGAGTCTTCCCACTTGGCATACAAGCTATTTATTCAAGAAAAAGCTTCATAAAGAAAATCGAGCAAAGACAAGTTAGCTGCTCACCATCATTGCCTGAACTGAAAAAATATACACCAGCGAATACGTTTTTATTGCTCTTCATAAATAGCACTGAATAGATGTCCGAAAAGCAGATCTAAAGAAAAATGAGTAAAAATACTGCGTATATTTTGCTTTGGGATATAAAGTCCACAGGAATAATTGAAAAAGAAAGTAAAGAAAGGGATAATGAAAGAGTATGATCAATCAGATGCATTTTCCTGCTCAGCGAGTCAGCACGCTACAGCTTTGAATGCGCTAAATAGGGGGGAGACGGAGGGCGTGCAGTCAAAGTAGACACTTGTCTGTAAGTAAGATATCCCATCTTGTTAGGCTATGCGCTTTATCGCCTGCTGATTTTTTAATGAATTAAAATTAAGTTATACAAGGTTAAATTTTTCAATTACTTTCCAGCAATCGGACGTTAAGCCACTGTGAAGAAAATCTCCTGTTATTCGGTTTGGATTTTTTTCTCCCCTGGAAAGTCCATGAAAAATACTAGTAATCCACTGCAATTTGTAAAATTGGAAATCCTAATGATCTCTTTTCACTTATAATCCCATTGCATGTTTCTGATAAGTAACCCGAGCCCACAGGAGAGGCGTATGAACGCATTATAAAATTCAGCCATACAAGAAATAAGAAAGTGACCGAATGGGACAAGTTTCTGGGCCTAATAATAACGTATTACGAAGCAATTGACATTTTACAATGGATTTGTTGTCTTTTGATCGTATTTTATTCATAATAGTAACTGTGCTTGATTAGCTGTAGGCAATATGGTGGCCTATCTGCCCATCGTCGCAAATGTTTGATTGCAGGTGCTCATTCAGTCTGTATTTTAATAAGCAATGTAAATATGAATGTGTATGGTCATGCAGAATAGGAGACACACACTCAAACATTAAATGCGTTTTATTTCCAGGTGTTTGAAGCATGCCCTTAAGAATTTTTCTTCGGAAAAAAGACCTAAACGCGGTGTTACTGCCTCGAGGTCGACTTGCCTGCGAAGGTTTTGGCTCAGGAATGGAGAAAGGGGCACAGGGGGTCATTTAAATCGTTTTTATATGCCTCGCCTTGTCTTTTCGCAAATGCGCCTTTCCGATTACACGATGGTGCTCACTCAGGCTTAATAGTTATTTTAGGCAAAAACTGTGCAGTATGCTTTCCTCTTCCATTTGATGCCACTTGAATGGCTGATGCAGCTTAAGCTTGCAAGTACCCCCCATGAATAATGAGAAAAAAATGTAAATATTAGTCCAAACTGCAAGATCATAATATCAATGTGATAAGTTTACGAGAGCGCTATACGCGCGCACTGGAAGAATTCAACGTTTGAATAGGCGTAAATTCAGAACTACACATTAAAAGCCCATATTTATATGAATAGATTTCAATAAAATCTGACGATTGTGTGCTATAAGTAATTACAATTAGCTTAACAAAGAAACTGATTCGCTCTATCTAGGGTAGGAAATAAATTAGTTTGATTTACTGACGCCAAAACATATACCACGATCAAATTGTTCAATTAGGGCGTTTTGAAAATATTTCCTCGGGTGAGAAAATAACTTTCCAATATTTTTCCCTGGGGTCCTTCTAAGGCTTATGGAGAGTCCTGCGAACCGCCGCCTCACACAAAAGCGCGCCACCATTGATGTCTCCATTGATTGGAACTGAAGTCAAGCATGTTGCAGCACTAAATATTTACTGATAACATTCAAATGGCAATCATTCGGCAGTTTCCCTGTTCAGAGTGCAGAGAGAGGGTGAAGTTTTTTAATTATAATAATTATTATTATTTTATTTTTAATTGATTGCAAAGCGCAAACTCGAATAAAAAATGCAGTTCTCAAAAGATATGCTATTATCGGGATAAATGGATAAGGCGAATCGATAGCCGACGATTAGGAATGCCAGTGGTTGACATCAAGGGGTGTTTTAACAACTCACCGGACTCCGTGGAGAGATTTCATTTTGATGCAGGTAATGAAATTTGGGACAAGGGGAAAACAGAGGTTACAGAGACACAAAACCACATTATACCACAAAACTGATACAAATGAATCGATTTAGTTACTGGCATGACACACCTTTTGCCTATCACGACTTTGGCCTTTGATGGATGATAAGAGCGCAGAACCTGAGCAATTTAAATGCCGGTTTCCAGACATGGGAGTGTGCAGTCTCATTTCAAAACGGAATATTGCGGATCTGTATCATCAATGACAGACGCGCGGACGAAACAAGTGGCACGATCCATGACTGACCTGACTGAGCACGCGCTGAAAACTCGGTTATTAAGAACGCACACCATCTCTTGAGCCCAGACATTCAGTATCGATTAATTGGATGTTGCGATTGAGAAGTTCCCTCGCTCGCGTAATACCCCGTTTGCTCTGTCCGTCAAGTGGAAGATGTGGAGACCGTGACCGCGAGGCCAAAGAGATCCTGGCCCGATTAACCCTTTCGGGGACACATAAGAGCAGAGGTTAACCATAATCAACTTCAAGAGACTGATTGAGTCAAAAGACGAGGGGAAAAAAAAAACAGTAAACGACGTAAATTGTTTGCTGCATACCCAGTGCCTACCGATTGGTTTGACTTAACTGATCGCATAAATCTGTCAAGTTCTCTCACTTTGTCTCCCTGGAGCGCACTCAATTGGAATGTTATATTCAAATACCGCTGATTCATCCAAATAATGCGCATTACAGGAATGACTGGACATAACTATAACACGCGACCGCAGTCAGAAACAAGCAGATTCATTCATTCATTCATTCATTCATTCATTCATTCTGTCTGTCTCTGTCTGTTTCTCTAATTGTTTCAGGAGAATGACGGAGGCAAAAGTTAATCTTGCTGAAATTCATGTTTGAAATGTTTGTCTATGAGTGCTTGAGAGAGAAAGAGAGAGAGAGAGATAGAGAAAACAAGAGAGAGGGAGAGAGACTCCCATCAAGTTAAGCTGGCCTATATGCGGAAACCTCTGTCATTAGGCCGACTGATTACTATGTTTTTCATAGCCTGCAGTGCACTGATAGTATTTCTACCACATGCATTTTGAAAAATGGAAAACATTTTATGGGCCTAAATACTTATTTTAAGTTGCTGTCACACTATGAAAATGGCATTTTGAGCATCCAGATGCTTATTATGATAAGCGCACTTAAATTTTTATTGTTACATTTTACATCAAAACCACGGCCACAGCCATGCCAACCTCATAAAGTAGCCTATAGCAGTAGATTATAAAATAACCTTACAACTAATTAATTAATGAAATACAAGGCCTCATAAATAACACATAATGCATGCAAAGTGCCGCGAAGTATAGTTGTGAATCCAAGGTAACTCTATTTTAGATTTTAGCACTGTTGAACAGGGACTGGTCCCCGAGGACAAAGAGGGAACAAAGCTGGGTATTATTAATTCCACAATGTTCCCATTGGGTAAAATTGTATGTTCAACTGTTCTGTTTATGTGCAGAAATAATAAAAATGATCTCAATGTACAGTAATCGGCAACATGCTATGTGGTCTCCATGTTGAGCACTTTCACAATGACTGGATGGGGTTTGCTCTTAAATCCGCACTCTGGAGTGTCAGGGAACGTTTGAGTATGTCTGCAGCTCTACTGTCGGTTCCTGAAAAATACTGAAATGCATTTTAAGTACTCCCAGGGCACTACACAACAAAACTTATGCTGGGAGTAGACTAAAGAGAAAAGCCAAGCCGTGAATCATGCTTGGACACTTGAAACCAACCATTCATCAAATTGACTTGATATCGCCGGTAATGATATGCCAATATACTAGTTTTACTCATTTTGAATAAAACGTGTCATATTTCCATGATTTTGCCTATAGTGTTACAATTATATGTTGTATCATGGGTTTGTCAGAAGCTGTCTTCATTAGCTTAAAAAGTCACCACTGATCTGACGCTGGGATTTCAGACTTAATGAGAGACTTCAAGGAGGAATGAGGCGATTGTGCAAGCCGGCTATACATTGTGCCTGTGAATGGAGGCAAAATAGGCTAAATAGAGGATAGCTAGTCAGTGACTATGCTCTTCTGCTTAATTTTCACAAAACAGTTCAAGGTGAGGAGTGACATATCAATTGAAAGGTGGCTGTCTGCCTTCCATCAATGGCGTCTGCCTTAATTGTCTCCTCAGTCAACATGGGATATAATGGTGCACGCTCAGTTTTTAATTCCAATTCGACTTTTATCCGACACATTAATACATAGGCCTATAATATATCACGCTACTTGAAGGGGGAATAAGGTGCTTCAAGGGTAAATGTGGATGCACTCGTTGACTGAATGGCTGAAGCTCTGTTGTTGAATTCAGTCCCGCCTCTGTTTCAAGCAAATACAGTTCCATTCCCTCTAAATCTTGAGGAATGGCATTGTTGGCCTTGATACGAAGACATTTATGTTTCTTCGAGTAAGATACAATAGGACTATAATATAATAGAGCTGTGTCTCTATCATGATATCAGGACTGGATGTCAGCAATTATATTATACTGTGATATTATAGTGAACTCAGATATGTTGTACTTAACACAATGATTACATAGCTGCTACATTGATGACGTTGTAACACTGAAAAAAAAAAAGTCACTGCTAATTTGAATCTTCACGCCGAACTCAACTTCCACTAAAGTCAACAATAAAAACAGGTCCTTCTCTCGTCAATAAACAACTTAAACAAATCGAAAAACCTGTCCATAGATTTACATCATGTGTATAACAGAATGGCACATCGTTTCACTAACACTGGAACAGTAAGTAGCCTTGGAACAGTGTATACAGCTGCATCGTACTACTGCTACAGCAATAAAAATAAATAAATTAATAATAATAATAATAATAATAATAATAATGGGACAGCATTTAGTACAATGGAAGCATTTTGTTGATTTTAGTTTTATACTGATTTTGAAAGTTAGATTCAAGCATTTTCTTTCAATGTTGTGCTGAGGCATTTGTTATATAATTACCAATCATCTTTAAATATAAAACTTTTTTTTTCGTAGCTCCCCTATTGCACACCACATACACACATACACACCCACGCACACACACACACACACACACACACACACACACACTCTAGTACAGACACACACATACACACACACAAGCGTACACACTCGCTATTAACTTTCTAAAAAAAAAAAAAAAGATCCCTCAACTGAAATCTCTAGGCTATGCTTAGCGTCTCTGATATCATTTACAAGCAAATTGAACAGGATTATGGTTTTATTCCACACAGAACCCTGGCGGTTTGCCCAAATATGTTGTAATTTGTTCGACATTACTTGCAGCCTTTTGAAAAAAAGGTGCTTGCTTGGGTGTGTTCTTTTCAGGCAGCAGAATACTTGAAAAGACATTTCCCTGACAGAATAGTGTAGGCTGAATGAGAACCAGTTTTTTTCTGTTAAGAACTGCAGGTCTTTCATGCTCTCGTCAATAGATTCCCTGTCAAAAGATTAGGTGCTTCTCTGCAGTGAGTATAACAGTAATATATTAATTACCCCATATAGCACAACATCCCCTGTTCACTTTTCATTTTGCCCTGTGATACAGGTCCGTGATTCCTCGCATACAGCCTGTAGGTTTCTTTGGCCATTAGTAGTGTGATTTCCATGTACTATGAACACCATGTGATTTTTGTACCAAACAAAGTATTTCACAAGTTTTGACTTATGTTCTGACAAAATGACACCTCTACTCCTAAATAGTTGAGCTTGATAATGAGTCATTTTTTTCATTATCATTACTGTATATCAACATCAGGCGTAGGAGATCTGACTTCATCCAATGAATATGTAATAGATGTTTTGCTTCGCTTTTTATGAAGCTATACAGTAAGCACCATAATTAATTGGACAGTGACTCATGTTTTGCTATTTTGGCTTTGCTGGCCAAGTCAATCACCGGAATTGAATCCAACTCGATATTCATTTCACATGCTGAAGAGGAGACTGAAGGCAAAAAGTCCCTGAAACAAGCAGGAACTGAAGATGGCTGCAGTACAGGCCTGGCAGAGCATCACCAGGGAAGATCTCCAGCATCTGGTGATGTCTACGCATCACAGGCATCAAGCAGTCATTGCATGCAAAGGATATGCAACCAAACATCAAAAACAATTACATTGTACTTTATTGCAAATTATGTTGAACTGTCCAATATTTTTTTGGCATTGGGGTTGGGCTATATAAAAAAAAGTTAGTTTCAAAACAGTTTACTCGATATGGATGAAAGCACCTTCAAATCGAGAATGACAGCCTGCACTTCTACCATAATATCATCATAACTTTTCAAATCAAAGTCTGAGAAACAGAAACAAAAAAAGTGTTACTGTCCAGTGAATTGTGGTGCTCACTTTATATTTATCCTTAAAATTAAGGGTCTAAAAATTATTTGTGAGGGGTAGCAAGTGAATAATATTCATTCTTCTTTCCTCCTTGACTTTTTAAGAGAGGAACTAGCTTTAGAGTAACAGCTGCAGTCACAACAGTAGTGGCTACTGTCATATTTGAATACCTTTGCACAATATGTACGATACACACATAACCAACTGAGATATGTTTTTTTACATTGCTGCTTGAACACAGTCAATTAATTTTGAACAATTATTCAAATATTTGCTGTAGAACAGTGATGGATAAACTGACTGTTGATACTGTACTTGGAATTGATATGATTGGACCGTGATGAAGCTCCACATGTGCTAACATCCAGAATGAATGTGGGCAAACATAATTCCAAGCCTGACTTGTCTCGCACACCAGTAAATTGATTGATGTGTATTACAGTGGATAAGTTGTTGATACTTGGATTTCCATTCCAGTCTCTGTGTGTAATGAGATGTGATGTGGAGTTTACCTTGAAAAAGGACTTGTTTTGGATTCGGATTAAAAATAAGTGCCTATTTGTTTTTGAGGCGGTCAAAATCTCCACATATTAACCCATTGTGTACAATGTACATATGTGCACAGGTTGTGATGGTTCCATGCAGTAAGCAGGTCTGTTATTATTTAATTATTTTGAAGAAAAAAAAGCATTTGCTCAAGGCTGATTGGCAGTGCATAAAATGATCAAGGTCACCCATTTGTGTACTATGTTAATATATATTTAAAAAAACAATAGATAGGAATTTGCGCATGAATATGTGCCGGTGATAATGCTCTGATTTTGGTCAATTACACAATTGCTGAAAGGGTCCATTGTATTGATTCTGCAGTGGGAAGGATTCAGTTTTTACGCAACAAAGAAAAGCGTTGTATATGATGCCGTTTGTGCAACTGATTTTTTATTTATTTATTTTTTTTGCTTCAGTAGCTGCCAACTGCTGTTGGATGCTTTTGTAAAATATGCATTCCTTACAAAAAATGGCATCAAATTTTCAATGCTTAGCAATCTCAAAGGTACTGTTAAAGACCAGCTCCCAGTTATGTTTTATCTGTTTCACAGAAAAGTTACTGTACAAACAGTGCTATGATCTATGTTGATTATACATGCAGTTTTCTGTATAATGCCATGTTTTGTTGTTTATTCCTGTACTGTATTAAACTATACACCAGAACCGGCCATCGAAGAACAGCCCGGGAACATTTAGCGTTTGTTGTTCAGCTAGGCTTACATGAAGTAGATGATGAAAGCTGAAGCGGTACATTGGTCCCAAGTGCTAAACTCTGTGGCTACTGTATATTATGATCCAGTACATGCGTTACAGAGCTATGGTTACTAAAATATGAATAAAACTGGATAAGTGTGCAAAATTTATATTTAAAACTAAAAGTTTGAATTGGAATGAATATTGGAAATTGCGTATTAACTTGATCTTAAGGGAATTATTCTCAGCACAATTTCAAGTGTCTCATTTTATGCCCATCTGATTTCCCTCCAAAAGCCTACAAGCAAAGCAAGCCTGTATAGATTAGCCCTTTACTCTGTCAATCATTCCTTCTCTCGATCACCGTTTATTTGATAAAGCTCGGCCAAGGAAAATGATACACTGTACAGTTTATGAATCAGTTGAAGTCTTGCACAATGAGATGTTATTGATGGGTAAAAATCCAGGGAGATAAACCTTTGAACTATACAAATGTCTCAGAAGAGTCAACTACACTGCCCATATGTAGTTTGGATGCATTTGTGCCTTCTATTTTTGAGAGTAGGGAACTCACCAAGAAGTTGTGCCAAAGGTCACCGAAGCTATACAGAACTGGAGAAAGTGGAACCTTATCTTGCTTGGCCTCATATACAGGAAACCAAAAATAAATGCAAAGCAGAAAATCCAATTTGTCTGGTCTGGTACATTGTCGCGTACGTATACTTGACAAGAAAATGAGTCACAAAAGACTTGAGGGTTTACAGCGGGCTTTTATTTTCAAATCACTTATCTCCAGAAGATCGGAAATCAATTCACTGAAATATAAAGTGTAATAAATCAATCAATCAATGAATCAATCAAATTAAATAAGTAAATAAACTCAGTGTGATATTGTACACTGCTTTTGTATTAAATTGTGCAAAGTTAAATGTTCCCTCAAAGCACCTCTTAGAGAGTACGCTGACCAGACAGGTCCTGACCAGACTCTCATGGAGTTCAATTAACACTGGAGTTTTTACTGCGCGATAGCCTGTTTGTGCGCATCCAGTCATGTGTACACCAGATGTGTTTGCGCATGTATTTAATTGTGCATTTATTTGTGTCTGAGCTTGAACGCAAACTTGTGATATAAATGTATGTGTAAGTATGTGCGCGTGCATGCATGTCCATGCCTGTGTATGTGTGTGCATGCATTTGTGTGCATGTTTGTGTGCGAGTTGAAGTGTGACTTCGTGTGTGTGTGTGTGTGTGTGTGTGCGCGCATGTGTGTGCACGCTTATGCAAGCCGACGTACGTTCAGCGAACTGAATTTTTCTCCTCTTAGTTTCGGCGTGCCCCCGGGCCCTCTCTCTGAAGGCAACAGATTTGAGATAGCGTTGAGTTCGATTCAGCCATGATGGATTATGGTGTCAATTTAAACAGCAAAGGATTAATTTGTTTCAATGATTTCTCCACCGGCTGACTGCCAGGTTCTCTTCTGCAAGTCCTCGCACTGCATGTCTCCTTTATAATGCGGTGTACACTTTAAACTGGTGATAGTGGAGGGAGGCAGGACAGGTGTGAAGTTGCACGCTAACAGTTCCTGCAGGCTTTCATCCGTATTATTGCTGAACTGAAGTCATGATTGATCCGGCATCCTATGTCAAAATGTAAGCTTGTCTGCTTTACAAAAGCTTTTATAATGTATGGCATGCACCGCATAGCATTACTGGAACAAATTCACGCAAAAGATCCATCAAGAAGAGCTGGATTTTTAGTAACCTGTTAGCATACCTGTTTGTCATTCACACTCTTCTGATGTCTTTGTGCACCATTTTTTATGCCTTCATTTTTGATTGAGTTAGGTAACACAGAAGATTGAAAATGCATTAACTGTGGCAAAATTATTGAAAAACAAGTGGAGAAGGTTACATGGATCAAAACTCACATTGAAAGTTATGACTGATTTTTCAAAGCTGTATTTGGAAGGACAGAATTGGGTCAAATGACTTTGCACTCAGGATGGCTATTGCTTTTGAAACAAAGAACTCACTTGATATGAATGCATTCTTAACTTTATTTCTTTCGAAAAGTGTGTTGGCCACTCAGAATAAGAGTGCTTTCTGAATGTCCAAATTTAATATAAATGTGAAAGTCTTCTGAAATAAACGTCCTTTGTTCATTGTACTTTCTCTGGTGTTCAAGGCAGTACTCTTTTTTTTTTTTTTTTTTTTTTAGGGAAGCTGATTTGGCACTTATGATCTGTAAAAAACAGAATGCAATCAATTTAATTCACTGTCAGCAATGGCTGACTACTGCTTTGTTTGTGGCTGCTTCCTGTTTAGTTTTGTATGTTGAAATTATTTTTGGACAAAGACGTCAGGATGTCAGTACTTGATTCCCTGTTTTGACAGCAATATTTGTATATTTGCTGTTGAATACTAAGCGTGCACATGATTTGACAGAAAGTAGCAGTGTTTACCAAAACAAACTAAATTTGCGTGGATGCAAAAAAAAGAAAACATTTTATAACTTTCCAGTGTTTTCTATTTCGATTAACAAGTAAATTATTCTTGTTTTTTATTTCCAAAGAAAAAGAAAACAGATAGACTTACACAAAATCACTGTCTTCTATTTTTGCTGGCCCATTGCTTGTGTTTATTTCTTTTTTATAATTTTGTGTCATGAATTTCTCTAATTGTGCATCAGAATCTATTTACATTGATTCAATAAATCAATAAATCAAATTTCCTGAGGAGATTATTGGGTCTGTATGATCAGACAGGTATATCTGGCTCACTCAAGTACAGCACAGTCTAAAATTATTTTATATAGGCAAAATGCAAATCCAGGTTTCAAAATAAATGAACAAGGGTATAAATACTGTCACCTATCTCCACAATAGAGTCTGTGCAGAATCCACTGTTTGAGTACATGCGGCAGCTATCGCCAAAGAGTAAGGTACATATAGCTATTACTAACTGCAAGTATATATTGCATTCACCAAATTATCTACCGTCTTGGCTGGCATATTCACTAAATATGACATAGCTCATTGTTCATATTACATTGTCTTTTCTCGGTAGCTGTAAAATTTGAAAATTTGTTTTGCTTGCTGGGAAAGTGTTAGATATATCAGACAGAATGGGATGTCTTATATCTGTGGGCACAGTGCCGGGTATTAGAAGTTTGAAAACCCCAAGGGCCTGTAGGAACTGATAGCAGACAGACTGAAGTGCGCATTTATAGGCCTCTGGATGTAAATCCCTTCCTCGTCTCTTCTTGAGGTGCTTGAGGGTTTTCTCACCCTGCAGCTGCTCTACATGCATCTGCTGTACAAATATACATTTACCTTTTAAATTCATTAGGTGGCTTTGATATTAACCCTTAGAGCACTATAGGCAACTGTAGTCGCCCAATTATGTAAGATATCAAAATCAGATGCTGTTGAAAACCTATCATGTGGCAACTTGTTTAACCCCTTAGTCCAGAATACAAATAATGTCAAATTTTTCCTGCTATGCATGAGCCTATTTAGGCTTTATAACTCATTATTTGTGTCACAGAGACTATGGAAAATTATTCCAGTGAAGCAAGACATTTGGAAACTCAATTACAGAATTATTTAGGAATTAAATGACAGAATTTACACAAACCAGCATCTATATCTGCGCAAATTGCCACATGATCGATTTTCAACAGCTCAAGATAATTATACTTTTAATTCCTTGACAATTTATTCAGCGGTCTAAGGGTTAAAGTTGTAATTCGATCTAACATTCCTTGTGAAATGTTTGTTTTCAGGTTTTCCCCTCTGTCAAATCATAGACGCACACTCCCGTTCGATACATGCACGGACTCACATGCACACACACACACAAAAAAAAATGCACACAGAGGTACAGAATATCAGTAGCTTTACAAGTATAAAACACATTTTGTACACACAAAATACATAAAAAAATGATTTAGTCACATGTTAATTTTTTGCAGTGCAGCTCATGTGTGTGGTGGACAATGCATGTGTTTGGTATGGACGGATTTCAGTTGAAATGACATCCTTGTTTTTTTTTTTTTTTTTTTGCTAAGCAGTTGTTTGGGAGATACCACCCTATTGTGTGTGCAGTTGGCAGCGCAGCTCTGCCCCGTTTACAGTTCTGTGGCCTTAAGGGCGTCCAGACAGGAGCTGTCTCACCGGGCGGGTGGAGTCGCTATTGAAATATACAATGTACAAATGTACAATGAAGATTAATAGGACATGTCTGCGTTCGGCGGAAACGAGTCCGCTGACACCAGACAAATGACGTCGCTAAATGTCGCTATCTAGAACTTCAGTTAACGCTCAGTTGTCAGTCTATCTACAACTTCAAGTAGCTCATCAGAGAAGCATAACTTTTAGATGATAAAATGTATACTTTTCACTGACAAATAAATGCAGAAAGAGGATGAAAGATATTAATTTATGACAATATATTGTAGTAAACTTTATTATTAAAGTGATGATGTGCACACAGGTTTGACTGTGAAACAGTTGCATTTCCTTTTGTGCGGGTCCAAAAATGAAAAAAAAGAAAAAACACAATGAACTGTTATTTTTAGCATTTAATAAAACAAGCAGTTTTGCATCTAGTAGTCCAGTGTATTTTTTGTGTCTTGTGTTTCTTTTAATCATGTATGCAAAACTTGATCACGACTACATTTTGACTTTGGTGCACAGATATCAGAAGAAATCATTAAGCTGTCATATTTTTTTAAAGACAATTAGATAGAGATCAGATGTAGAACAGCAACAAACAGGAGATTGTTCCATCTCTTTAAAAGAATGAACGATTGTTTAAATCACAGGCCCAAAGTTTCAAAATATGAAATTAATTTTACTTGGAAACTCTAAGTCTTTGTCTTTAACACAAAATGAAGCCTGACATTTTTATAGCTTGTAGGTGGCCAGAGTTTCCACTTTTCTGCATAACAGGGGTACAATGAAAGGTATTATTTCCCTCTCCACCCCTTCCGTGAACTGTTTGGTCTGGATTTAATCAGTGGCCGCTGGATTACATTGGGCTTATTAGGAAATAAAAATATTTTTGAAGGTAATCAAAGAGCTCAGCATGCAATTGATTCGGCCTAGGGACCGCATCTAATTGGAGGCAGTTTGTAGCTAATAACAACCGCAAGATGAGACTGGTTGCCACTTGGTATGTCATGAGAAGTTCATCCAAATATTTAATATTAATAATAATAATAATAATAGTAGTAGTAGTAGTAGCAGCAGCAGTAATAATAGTAATAGTTATAGTAGAAGTATTTACAAAACAAGCAAATAAATGGACCTTTGAATAGTACAGTAAATGCACCAGAAGTCAATGAAAGTGTTTGCTGGAGTTCAGAAATGTATCTCTCCAAACTAAGGTACAGAGTCGTTAGCCACCGTTCAAAAGCTTTAAGCAGAAAGGCAGCTGTCAGGCGTCCATAGTTACTGGGGTGTTAAAGTGGTAAACATTTTTTTTCTCAAACTTCTCGCCTTAGTCTGACCATCAGCTTGGTGTGTAGGTCTGCAGAGGCCAGGTGGTACAGCAGTGAGCTCTCGGCAAATACTCACTTCGGTCTAGCACCTCAGATGATTGGCCATATACTGTACTGTACAACCATTATTCACTGCTTCAGTAAGCAATAAACTACTTTCAAATCTATTCATTTGTTCATGGTGATTCAGAGATTACTATTACCTGTACCTAAAATAATCACAGTCATGGAAAATAATGTAGAACAGAAAACATGAATTATTTTTAAGTACCATGTAGGTGCAGTATTTTTGTGGAAAGTTATTTGGTTTTGGAGATGGTCCAATGCTGTAATGTACAAATCAACAATTGATTAGCTTGGGGTATTGCACAGACCTGGATTGCTGAGTTAGCTTGATAACCATACCGAGAAAACTCTGGAGCGGCTCTTTGTAACTCAGTTCGTGCTCTAGTTCTGGGTTATACATTGCACAATTATCAAGCTAGCTTAGAAATCCTGTTGTGCTGCACGGGTTAAAAACTTCTCTGTGAAAATAAGCCAGTTTGTGAAATCTCACATTCAGTTCCCTGATGTATAGTTTGTCATCTCTATGCAAAGAACCGCTTGCATTAGTTTGGCAACAGAAAAAGTGCTTTCATTTGCCTGAAATGCACCTGAATGCATTAAGGTGGTCTTGCATCTAAAGGTTTGTTGTGTATGCTGCAATAATTTTTTCCACTCATTCCTCTAAAGTATTGAATATTGTACTATTGCTGTTCCAGTTGCTGAGTCCTATTGCCAAGGGAAATGTAACTTTTATCAAAATGAAGCAGCTGATGTAGACAGCCATTCCAGGGATTTATCCACCGACATTCAGATCACAAGGCCGGTTCCGTCACATCTGTGGTCTGCTTCATGAAGCAAAGGTCAAAGAAAGTTCCAAACTGTTGACACCATGAGTGTGGAATCCACCACTGACTCAGAAAAACTTTTTTCTCTCTAACACATCGCTTTCCTGACCCAGCATTTCAATATTAATGAGTCATTCTCTCAGGGTACGAATATTTCTTCTTTCTCAACGCGCAAAACCAGTAAGTTATGAACTTTTCACAGTTTGAATGGCTCTGCAGGTTAGTTCAAGATGATGACGGAGAGTTTATTAACTTGCTTTGCACACAGTCTGGTCTGGCAGCCTTAGGTGGGGAAAATAACCTCAAAACTTCATTTCCCATAATTTCTGAGGTAACAGACAAGTTATAATCCCTGTAACAATTGTGTATATTTATTTTTTTTTTTTTTTTTCAATCTGGACACGCAGGGTGATATCATGCCTTTGTATTCATAAAGCACTATTTGGGCAGAAGCCCTGGGCGTCAGTATAGAATTGGAAAAGGAGATGTTTTGCGTTAGTTTTGAACGCCGTAAGTATCCCCATAGACTTCAATACAAAACTGACATTGTCACCATTTGACAACGACGGTAATCATGAGAAAAAGATGTACCTGGGAAGGCTCAAACCCAGGGCTTCTTGTGTACAAGAGAGTCACACAAACCAGTGCACTACCGCACTTGCTAACAAACCTTTTGGTCTGTCTTTATTATCCCTTACCCTAATCATAATCCATACATTAATTGTAACCCTAACGCCAACCCCAACCCTAAACATAACCAAGTAGTTTTGGCACTTAAGCCTAACCAAGTGGTGCTTAACCCTGCCCCAAATCCTAACCCCAAACCTAAACGTAACCAAGCAGATTTGGTGTCTAAACCTGAACAAGTCGTTCTTGTGCCTAAACGTAACCATTTTTCAATACCATAGAATAAAGATGCCAAAGGGCGCAATTTTCATTGTGCATTGATGTTTGGGCAGAATGATACCATGCACCAAAGGATGTGCAGCAGAGCTGCTAAGCTGTCTCTCCTGAGATCTTCCACATTTAAGTCGTCACTCAAAAGGAGTTAATTGTTGACCACCTATCATAGAATAAATAAAAAATAAAATGATGGTACGCTCAGCACTTGAGTCAATTTTGGTCCAGAGAGGAGCAGAATTGGTGGGAGTGCAGAAAATGACAACAGATCAGAGGGTTTGGCATAAACATGCAACAGAAGAGTTGTAATTCCCAAATATACAGTGAGGTCTGCAAGTGTTTGTACAGAGACCCAAATTCAAAAGACTGTGATTCCTACCTGGTTAAGCCCATATGAAGCAAGTTTGCTCAAATTAAAGCTGACAATCTGCTTTTTAATTTGTGGGTATTTACTTCCATTTGGAATGTTTAAAATATATTATTTTGACTTGTTTGGATTTATGATTGACAATATAAATATACAGGGTTGTTTTCAGTCGTGTTTCACATAGTGCCATGGGAGGAGAAAAATGAATATGAACCATAATCAAGTCTAATCAGTTTTGAATTCAGTCCTGCTCCATTTCCTCGTGAGGAGTCTGAAAACCATTGTCAAGCAAGCATTGGAATTGCTTCCTAGATGGAAAGTAGTGTTCACAAGCTCCTTCCAAAAACCTGCCTGCAAAGCACTAACTACCAGCCTACATGAACTCCTACCTCCAGATTATTACTCTCTGAAAGACTGCTTTCACAACCCATCCAGATTTTTCCCAGGGCTGAGATTGTATCATGCTTGTCAGTCAGCGGAGTGGGTGAATAATGATTTCTGTTCAGACAGAACACAGACTGCAATTCACCTACTTCATTCCTCATTTACCTTTATATTGATGCCATTACACATGACACTTAGAAAACTTTGACAAATACTTGCAGTTTTTTAATTCAAGGGACCCTTTGCACATGATTTTTGCACTGCTAAGTGGCTAATATTTTATTAGTTCACCAAAGGCCATTACTGCCTTTTTATGTATCCTTGTTCCATCTAATATAAGATCTTTGGGATCTGTTTATGTTAGTTAGTTTGGACATTTATCTTTTATTTTATTTATTTATTTAGTTTTTATTTAACCCTTATTTAACCAGGGAAGTCCCATTGAGATTGAAATCTCTTTTTCAAGGGAGCCCTGGGGGTTGAGGTGGAGAGGGAGAGGACAATTTGCACAGCCAATTAGATGAGGGGATGATTAGTTGGCAGGTCGAAAGAGCCAGGTTGGGACTTTAGCCATGACCTCGGGGAACCCTCTACTCTTATTGAAGAATGTCATAGGATCTTTAATGACCACAGTGAGTCAGGACCTCGGTTTAACGTCTCATCCGAAAGACAGTGTCTCCTTCAGTACAGTGTCCCCATCACTGAACTGGGGCATTGGGGATTATTCCACCAGAGGGAAGATCGCAACATACTGGCCACCAACACCTCTTCCAGCAGCAACTTGGTTTTCCCAGATGGTCTCCCATCCAAGTACTAACCAAGACCACACCCGCTTAGCTTCAAGCACACTGCTGGAGCCGATTGAGTAGTGGTATGGCTGCTGGCTATATCTGAATTTTGCATGGATAATGATTCATAAAATGGTGACCACAATCATTTTCTTTACTCAGAATGGTTGTAATCTTGTAATCACGGATTGTGCACAATGTTGATCTTCACTGACTGGAGGAGATGAGATGTAAGTTTGGGATGGGTTTAGACGTGCTCGTACTCTGTGCTAAATAATGAATCTATGGGTCCGGAGAAGGAAGCTCCAGCAATTTTTATTTCCTTGATTGTAAGAAATAAGAGAGAGAGTAAGCCTGTTACAAGCCTAGTGGCCCATCGGGCCGGTGCTTAACCCCAGTTTCCATGGCATGAAGCAACTAGGAGTATTATTAGTATTGGAGTGAGGCGTGGAGTGTGGGAGTGAAGGGTTTTGCCCAAGAACACACCGCAAAGGCCGTGGCCGAGGCTTGAACTCAGGACCTTGCGATCCCAAGTCAAGCCTACTCGACCACTGTGCTATCGCGTCTCATTTATTGTAAGAAATAAGACTGGTTTAAATTAGGGTTAAAAGATCTCCTGGTGTTGCATTCCCAAAAATATTATTGACAAACCTTTTTGGAGAGTTAGTCACTGACTTACAATTCATTGATCAATAAAACTCATGAACCAACATGAAACCTGTGTATGATTGTGTTAATACTCGCTCATTTTCACTGTTAAACTTACTGCCAGAATGTTACAAGGCAAGCCTGGGAATCTCATGAGATTATTCAAATATTCACAAAACACCATGATTTTAAAGCATTCTTAAAATGCAGAGTGCACTTGCAAAAAAACAGCACATACAATGGATAAAAGTGTATGTGTTTCCTGTATTTTGATCACCGATATGAACAGTTAGGCACAAAAATATTAGGTCAGTGACACAGTTTTCATTATATCACCTTTGCACACAACCACAATGGATATGAAACAAGGGAATCAAGATGTGATTGAAGTGTTGACTTTCAGCTTTAATTCAAGGGGTTTCACAAAAATATAGTTTAAACTATTTAGGAATAACAGCCATTTTGATTAATTTTCCTCCATTTTCAGAGGCTCAAAAGTAACTGGACAAACTAACAATATGATATGTAAATATAAGGATTATTTTTAATACTTGGATGGAAATCTTTCGCAATCAATGACTGCTTGAAGTTTGGAACCCATGGAAATCACCACATGCTGAGTCTGCTCCCTTGAGATGCTTTGTCAGGCCTTTGCCGCAGCCATCTTCAGTAGCTGCTTGCTTTTGGGTCTTTCTACCTTCACGTATGTCCTCGGTAATTTAAAAGCAGCTCAGTTGGGTTGAGGTCAGGCGACTGACTCGGCCATCAGAGAATATTCCATTTCTTTGCCTTGTGTTACTTCAAAGTATGTTTTGGGTCATTATCCTTCTGCATGGTGAAACATTGTCCTTTCAGGTTTGCAGCAGTTGGCTGAGTAAGAGCAGATAACCCTGTACACTAAGGAATTCATCTAGCTACCTCTACCAGCGGTCACATCATCAATAAACAACAGTCACCCAGTTCCGCTCACAGCCATACATGCCCATGCCAAAGCACTGCCTCCACCACGCCTGGCAGATGATGTGGTTTGCATTTGATCATGAGGTGTTGCTTTCTGACTCTTCCCATCATGCTAACACAAATTGATCTTGGTTTCATCTGCCCAAAGAATCTTGTTCCAGAGCTGGTCAGCCTTATTTTTAGATGTTTTCTGGCAAAGTCTAACGTGGCCTTTCTGTTCCTCAGTGTTACCAGTGGTTTGCACCCCGAGGTAAACCCTCTGCTTTTACGTTAATGAAGATGTCTCTGATTGTAGACTTTGACCATGTTAAGAATACTTCCGTGGGAGTGTTCATGGCCTGGCTAGTTGTGAAAGGCTTTTTCTTCACTAAGGGAAGAATTCTGCGATCATCTACTTTAGTTTTCTTCTGTAATCTTCCAGGCCTTCTGGTATTGCTGAGCTTGCAACAGGATTTCTTCATTTTGAGAATGTGCCACATTTTTTGTTTTGACCTCATTTAAAGTTTCTGTAATTGGTCTGATAGCGTTTTTTTTTTTTCAGCCTAATGACGGCCTCCTTCACCGATATCAACGTCTCTGTGGAGCACATATTCAGAGTTCCCATTAACAACTACCAAATGCAAATACAACACTTGGAATCAACTCCATACCTTTTATCAGCTTAATTTGTCGTGAAATAATGAGAGAACAGATTGCACCTGGAACTGACTGTCAGTCAATTGTCCAATTACTATTGATTGAGACACTAAAATGGAGAACTACATGTAAAAAATGGTTGCAGTTACTAACACATAGTGTTAGATTTTGTGAAACCCCTTGAATTAAAGCTTAAAGTCTACAATTCAATCACATATTGATTGATTCATTTCAGACTCATTGTGGTGGTGTTCAGGGGCAAAATGATGAGACTTGTTCCATTGTCTCATGGACCTAACTGTATATGTAAGCTGCACAGATGAGCCAGGCGAGTGGTTAGAGGTTCTCTGAGGAGGTAAGGCTTGAGGGGTGCTCCAAACTGGCAGCGGTGAGCACTTAGCGACAGTGGTCCAAGAAGAGATAAACCAAGATCTGAAGACTGGCTGTTAGGTGCCCAAAATTCATCGACAAGCAAGGGCATCAAAGGCTATCCCACCTGGTCTAAGCTGACACAAGAGCTATTGTGGTACATATGGCAGAAAAGTTTAGCGATGGTTATGGGAGGAATGTATCGTAACCCACTATACATGGGACCCTACTGGGTATGGGGTTTTGTAGACAATGACCAGTCAAAGTGCCCATTCTAACCCTTGTCCACCATAACGTGTCAAAACTGGACCCTGGAGACATGGAAGAAGGTCTCTTCATCCGATAAGTCACACTGTCATGTACGTATTCAGGTATGTGTTCAATGTTTACCAGGGAACTATGAACTATGGCACCGGGATGAACTATGAGAAGACAAGCTGGTGCAGGGCTGGTGTAACGAGTGCAGTGCTCTGGGAAACGGTCTGCTGGAAACCCTGGGTCTGAGCATTCATATGGACAGCAATATGACAGAGATGATTTGGTGACAATATAGGGAATCAGCAGCATATCTGGCCGGTGTTCATAATGTTTTGGCTAATTAGAATATGTTATATAACACACATCCCTTTGTGCTTCATGTTCAGTGGCTGCCTGGAAGTTTGTAGAAAATGCTTCTGGGTTTAATTTGACATGATCTTGGTCCATCTAAAGAGATTAATGCTATTAGGTCCAGTCTTTTGCAAGGCACATATTTCAGGTCTGATATTGCGCATAACTTTTACCTCAAAGGTAGTAACCACATGTAAAGATAATAATGTTGTGCAAAAATTATTCCAGCATTGGGAGAAATAGAGATAGAGGTGTAAAACTTGATTATTCTTGGGGAAAATATACAAAATATGTAAAAAATGAAATAAATAAACCACCTGAGTTGACAGATCTGCTGAAGTTGGTTTATTAGGCTCTCTTGTTCAAATACAAATGTGCTTGATTTGCATTTCCGCACATTGAATTACCATCAGCAGACACTTCCACAAAAATCTTCACATCAAAAATCAATCCCACCAATTTTGATGAAGTGGGGCATGTTTGGAGCATATCCCAGTATCCACTGGGTGAGAGGTAAGACTACGCAACAGATGGCTTTCCAGTGCATTACAGGGCACGCACGCATATCCATGCACAGACTCATGGCAATATGCGATTTAAAACTCCCCAATTAGCCTACTTTGCATGTCTTTGGACTGTGGAAGAAAATACGAAATTCGGAGAAAACCCATGCAGACACAGTGAGAACACAAAAACTGCACGCAATGCTATGAGGAGGTAGTGCTAAGTTCTGCAACACCAGCAGCCCAAGTACTTCCGTGGAGGGGAAATAAGCAATAACAAGAACAGATCAATTCAACATGCAGCCCTGGCCTGAACCATCACCTGTAGAAATGCTAATAATCATTTTTGATTAAAAAAATATGATCTGTAAAATAAACAATTTATCTTTTCTGCTGACATATGTATCTATCATGCTACAGTTTCACTTGAAATACAGCCCAGTATAGAGGATGTTTTGAAAGAGTTCACCGTAGAAACACCTGCGTTGGAAGTGCGAATGGTCCTGTCATGAAGTGCCAGAAATGTGTGTACTGTCAATAAGTCAAAAACACAGATCAAAAGATGTAAAAACACAAATTATGAAAAACATCTGTCAGGCTTCCTGAATATGATAAATATAAAACTTCCAAGCAATTTCGCAATTTATATATGGCTACATGAAGGGATAAAATAACTAACTCATTGTACCGCCGAGATCTTGATCTTTCATATTAGTGACATGGCAAGAAAATAAGTCATAAATCTTCAAGAAACAAAAAACATTCTGAGGTCAGTGTTTTCTTCAGTCTAAATGCTTAAAGGTCTGAGGCCTAGGACTTGCCATTCAATTTGTCACTAAACGTGTCATGCCTTGCAATATTTAATATTATTACTATGTATGATGTGCAAATAATAAATGTAAAAAAAAAATAAAAACATGCTGGACAATGGAGTAAACTTGTAGAGAGGTCAACGTTATAACACATTATTTAATTGGGTTGCCATTACATTTTCGGGTGGGTAAGATTTTTTAATGAACAACCGAATAACTTCAGTTAATAATGAAGTCATTTCACTTTCTACAGCCAACATGACATCTTTAGTTGTACATTTTGTTAACAATGACATCACATAATTATGCAAATACCTGGTTTTATTTCATTAGAAGTGTAATGGATATTACATCATGAGAAATTGTTATGTTGGGTGATGTTATTTTATTATCAATTGTTACAAGAGGCAACAATACAGAGGACAGTGAAAAATGCTCACTTTTTATCGACTGAAGTATAGCCAGACACTGAAAGAGATTTACTGTATAACAGAGCGGATATTTCACGGCCAGTTTACTGCTGCAGGTGATCTGTGCTCGCCTCCTCTACTGCAGACCACATACAGACTCATTCTTCTGTGACAGAAAAGAACAAAAAGAAACTAAAACCACTAATGTTATCCTACAAATAATCCCTCACTCCCATTTACTTCTTTTTCCAAGTGAACCGCAGTTTTTCTGTAGAAATTTTCCCTCCGGTGACAAACTTAACCAAGCGAATGATTCATCTGCGTGTTTGGCTTTCGTAAAAAAAAAAAAAAAAACCTGGCACCAACCACTCATCTGCTGACAGAGCCAATCCAGGAATCCGTGCCACCCAGCATTATAGCTCGAGGTCGAGAACACAGCAGAACTGCTCTGTTTAACGCGTGCGTCAAAAAATTCTGCCAGTGTCCATGCTGTCTATGTGCTGCACTGACCTTCAACAGGTCTGTGTTTTAAATGAGGAGATCAGTATCTACACTAAAGTAGCATGTTAGCCTATAACTTCCCTCTGCTAAACTTCATCTCTTCCTCGCCATAAGCATTATTTTTGTTTTGTTGGAGCATTCATAGAAAAAGATTTGTGTTCACATTTAATTACACTCTTTTCAGATGAGTTACTGGAACATACAGATACTACACTGGTTATTTCCGTACAGACCTTCTTTAATACTTAATAACACATTTTTTTAATGAAAATTATGACAATTTCCCCAACTAATCCACAGTTACAACTTTCACAAACGCTCAGTTTGGGCACAGTGGGAACATTTGGGGGTCAACTTTACAAGCTTACAGTCACTGATACATACTTACACTTTCATATATCCCAAGTATATTAAACCTTATTGTTTTAAATTCTTGTCTGTATTATCTTCTTTTCATAGTTTAATCATTCGTATAGTTTTACAATCAATATTGCACACAAATTTAATAGTGGAAAGTAAATTGTTCAGATCAGTGATTCTCAAACCCAATCCTGGGGCATCCCTGTATATGCTGGTTTTTGTTCCGACCACAAAGGCAATCCCAGATTTTTAACATGGTGTTATTTATTATTATTTTATTTTTTATTTTTTTGTAGTTGATAGCCTTTGAATGGTAAAGGAATGATTAAAGTAAAGTAATCTTAATTACTTTAAGCCAGAATTAACGTTTTAATGCCACAAAGAATATCATTCCAAAGTGCTTATTGTGCTCACTGCACTGTATGACTAACTATTGCATAAAAAAAGAGGTAACAAATAATGGACAGAGCTCAGTGTTCTCAGGACTCGATCGCTAAATATGCGATAATTTCATTTTTTTCCCTTTTTTATTCATTGCAGGTTTCCCTCATTCCCTCATCATTTGCTTGGCTTATGAATTCTTCTTTATCTTCCAGGCAGTTAGGATTAGTGGCCAAGTGCACTCACTTACACAAGTTAGGAACTTATGGATTCACCTTAATCTTTAATTTGAAAAGACAATTTACCTCTTTGATGCAACTTTAATTGTACACTGTAAGCAGTATGGACCAATGAACATTAAATACCCAAAGCAATGTTGCATTCTTCATGGGCAGCATAAATATTTCCAACAATGTGTGATTTAGGACATTTAATAATCATACATTGAAAGTTCTTAGTTACAAAACTTAAGAACTTGTTAAAATTCTGATCTTTCTGAGTTCCTCGTCAGTATACTCTGGCTCAAACAAAAAAGACTGAGCAAAGAAATGATGTTCCTCTTTTATATCGAAGTCCTCGGACATTTCTTCTTTGTTTGAAAGCTTGCAAAATAAACTGTAAGCGCAAAAAGTCACCATGTGAGCAGATCTCTTGCTGTTGTTGGTGGCAATAGTTCTGGCTATAGCTAATGAAGAAAGATGCACTGAAACCGGAAATTATCCTTGTCTTCTTCTCTTCTTCTTCTTTTAGTTTGGAGTTCTCCTTGACCCAGTCGCCATCGCTTTAGGTCTGTGCCCATGCAGATGAACACGGCTCCAACTAAGTGGCTATAGTGGACGTTTAGGTGAAAAACATGGTGCAAATGACGTATTTTCAAGTCACACTTGAATGTCGGAGCTTGCGGGGACTTGGGTTACGCCACACAAGGAGTATTGAGGCATTTTATGTGTTTTTTTTTTGTTGCTTTTTACATTTGAAAGCATGGCCACTATTAACTTCAACTGCGTTGCTGTTTTCCTCTGAAATTCCTAAAGCATTTTGCAGACTAAAAAAACACCCATCCTTCCATTAGCGTCGTGCTGTGAATTAGCATTTTTTGGTGAACTATCTTTTTAATTTTGTTCCTTGAATCAATGTGACAGTGATGTAAATGTCTATATATGTCAGCCATCAGTCTGTCATTTCAGCTCATTTATTGTTTTAAATCAAATGCACTGGAGTACAAGGCCAAAACTCAAAAACTGAGTCACTGCCCACATACCTATGGGCTGCACTGCACGTAACCCAAGTGCATTCCCATGTTTTTAAATCAGGAGAATCCACAGTATTTAACACACCTGCAGAGATTACCTGTGTTAGAGCGAGCGAGGCACAAGGCAGACCCAGACTGAGCAGTGCAGGAGCGCAGACGTGTCCAAACAAGGTCACCGGCATTGTGAAAACAAATGGAGCAAAAGAGACGACACGGTTGGGTTTCAGGATGTAAGATGACACACGGTGTCCATGCTATGGCCAAAAAAATACAGAAATTCCTGCTTTCCCTGTATGGCTCGAGTCATCGTATTCACTGATTAGAATTGACATGGGGGTTTACATCAGCTCATCTTTTTAAACCCTGCGAATAGTTTGTAAAATAGATGTTTAAATGGCCAGAATAGCTGTGAAGTCATGGTTGTTTGGGAGGTCAGAGTTTCACAGCTCCATTGCCATCAGTTATAAAATAGCGATTCACACGTTAGTGATACAATGCTCCGTTAAGAACATTTTAGTGACTTATTTGCTGTCTTACACATTAAAGGGTTAACATCTAATTTTGAAAGCCCACACCCCCACTGTTCTCAGATCAGGTCCCATAACATGCAGTTGATTAGACATTATCACTGAAAATGAAAATGTAGAGCAGTGAATTACCCCATGCTCTGGCCCAATCCTGCGAATCCTCATTTACAGGGCAAATCATTCGCTGAGGTACATTTGTGGAAACAACGCATTGTGGGATCATACTCCGGTAGTTCTCGTTCACGCTTTTTTTCTTGGACGAACGAAACACAATCCCTTATGTAACCTGGGCTTGCTGGGCCTGTTTTGTTAAAAAAAAAAACCTTTTCATAACATCTGCAGACAGTTCACAAGTGTTAACTAATACCACCACTTGGAATTCTGCGGTCTAGACTTCCCATCGGAGGTGAAATGTTAGAGCGGGTGGGGCGTGGTCGGGTCAGGTCCTGCACAGAGGAGAGGTGGGTGCTGGTGAAGGAGGCCTTTGTAAAAGGAGACGTTTTCGGTGACATCTCCCCTCCCGGGCCGGTGTTCGTTCGACAGGTTACGGCCTGTTTCGACTCGCGCCCAAGTTCATGTCAAGGTGCAGATCGGGCAGTGGAAATGTGCTGAGAACTATAGCTCAGCTTTCCAGTGGCTGATCTCCTGTTGCTGCCCAGGTCACTGCTAATGAAATCCCACTGCCCATAATGAGCACATAGAAAGTCAGCATTCTCTTTGGGGGTAAGCAAAAGAGAAGGGGAAAAAAAATCACTGTGACCTTATTATATCACGTTTACACTGGATTTATTCATGCATAATCACCTGTTTTCCCTTCAACATTTCCCTTTGTCAGCATCTTCTTGTAATTAACTTCAGTGTCAGAGGTTAATATGCACTTGATTCCACCAGTTTTCAGAGAAGAAGACTGCAGCACAATGTTCGAAATTGAGGACAGCAGCTTTTGCCATCACCCAAAACATGGAGGCAACTATTTTTCTTTTCATCTATGAAATCTGGAATTGGCCATGAGATGCGACACTTATGACACCTAAACTGCAGAGAGGATTGTGACAGACATGCAAACTCATGCCAAGAAATGCCTTTGTTCACACAAGAGTGCTGCCTGTACATCCAAGGTATGAACTGTTGCAACAAAGGTTGACCTGTTAATGAGAAACATGGTACAGAATGCCAAAACTATGAGTCACTGACTGCAGGGTAATTGCTTCCACATTAGATACCTTCCCCCCAGTGTACTCTCGACCAGCCTCCCTTCCCAATTTTAAAAGTACTGAGGTACTGACATCAAACATCATTTTGCCACGTGTAGTCAATAAGTTTGTTTTAACATTGCAATTTGCCCATTATATTGCGGTTCACCACAGGTTCTTCCAAGCAAACTTTCACTGCCCTGTCTCTCCCGCGAGGCAGCAAATCTGGGTCGTATCACCATTGCTGAGAACCTGTCTTTCTGTCTGCGCGCATACTTTCCCTGATCGGGTTGGAGCTCCACTTCAGTCACCACTTAGGAAGGAGTGCAAATGGTCGTCTGAGCTTTGTAAAAGCAGGGCAAGCAATTAACTTTGATACCAGCACTTTTCAGAGTAGCTCTTATCACAGGTGAGGAGTAAAAGACTTTTAGCAAGCCTGTAACATGAGTGTGTGTATACTAGCACGAGAGAAAGAGTGAGAGAGTGTATGTGTCTGCCTGTGTATAGTGTATGCATTATATGGGTGTGTATGCACGTGTCTGCATGAGTGAGTGTGCCTATGTGCGCACAGGGGTTGGTGTGCCAGTGTCTGTGGGTTATTATTTGTGTTATTGTGGGTTTCCACCAATGAGACGAAACATTGAAACCACTCACAGATGAAGCAAATAACATTATCTCGCCAAAATGGCATGTATTATGGTCTGCAGACAGACCTTGAACGTTAGTCGACGTGTTTGATGTGGGAGAAATGGGGCCTGAGCGACTTTGACCAAATAGGTATGGCCAGACAAATAGGCTAGAGCATCTCCAAAGTGGCTAGGGTTCAGGGGTGCTTGCAGTCAGCAGTGGTAAGTACCCCTGGATAGTGGTCCAACGAGGGAAAAATCGTAAACCAGCGACAGGGCATTAAGTGGCCAAGGCTGATCAATACACAGGGGCAACAAAGGCCCTCCCGTCTGGTCCAAACTGACAGAAGGGCTACTTTGGCACAAGTCACAGAGAATTTTAACGAATCTTACGAAATGTGTTGCGACACACAGTGCATCACAACCTGCTGTGTGAGTGTTTGTAGCTGTAAACCAGTCAGAGGGCCCACTTGAACCCGAGTCCACCAATGACAGCACGTACAATGGGCACGTGAGCGTCAAAACTGGACCTTACAACATTTAATGAAGGTAAACTGGTCCAGTGAGTCCCAGTTTCTTTTAACCATGCACCTCGGCTGGGTATGTGAGCACAATTGAGCAGGGGAAGAGATGGCACCAGGATACATTGTGGAAAGAAGACAAGCTGGTGGAGGGAGTGTGATGCTCTACGAAATGTTCTGCAGGGAAACCTTCAAGTGGACATTAGTATGATATTTTTTTGCGGTACGAGGGGGACCTACACAATATTTGGCTGGTGGTTTTTAAGTTGTGGCTGATCGGTGTGTGTATTGGTATGTGGGTGTGTATGCACAGGTGTTGGCATGCGCATAGACGCAGGTCTTTGCTCAGGTATTTGTGTCGGCCTGTAGGTGTGTATGTCCAGGTGCTGGTATTTATATAAAGGAGTGAAAGGGTGTCTTTAGCGTTGGAAGTTTCAGGGTGTCAGGTCTCAAATCTACGTTCCGCAATATTTATCAAATCTGTTTTTTCAACAGGGTGGCACAGCGTGCCCCCTGTCTCCACCTCGGCCGCTCAATAGCGCTGGCTTTGTCTCATATGCTCTTCCTGTTCGCATTGTGCGCAGAGTCTTGTCATATCAGCCAAGGTGCAGTGTCAGCTGGCGCTACAATGCAGAACAAAGCCGCCATACAGTTTGCTGCCACTTCCTGTGCGGCTCAAGGTGAAAATAATAGCGCAAACAATCAGACACTTCATTATGATATCGGTTTACAGAACCCAGACGCAAAAAAACGGGGGCCGTTTCATCAAGCTAATTGCCTGGCGAGGAAAAAGGAGCAAACTTTCTGCCTTGGGTCCATTATGAAGCTTTTTTCTTAATCACAAAGAGAGCTTGCGTTTCCCAAAGGGGACCTGCGTTCTAATTTACAATTGAACCACACACCAAAGCTATCAATCTCATGCAGCACTTTCCCCCTTCTTTCTGTTTCCCCAGCAGTGTAATTGCAGTGAGGTTACAAGATGGGACAAAAATGCATGGTGAAAAGGAGAGAGAGACAGAGAGAGAATGACTTAGAAACTCAGTGAGAGATTCACCATATAGCATGCAAGCATTTGGGAAGTGATTATGTATACAAATGGCTGTTATCACCTGAGATAGGAATATCCTCATTATAAAGTTGACAATTAACCTCATATTCATAGTTTCACTTATAATTTATCATTTTATGGACGAAACATCCAAAGGAGTGTCACTGATCACACACACGCACACACACATGCAAATATATAAACACAGTTTGGCCATAAATCATTAGGACTTTGACAATTTTATTTTTGTTGATGACCATATAAAATTGGACTTGAAATTAAATAAAAGTGCAGACTTTCAGCTACTATTTTGTTGAATACATACTGAAATTGGGCGGACGGTATCGGAATTACAACATTTTGTCTCCCCCGTACAGGTCCAAAATTGTTCCATGGCCAGGAGTGCTTAATTCCCAAATTACTTCACCTAAAAGTGAACATATAAAAGGTCGACAGTTGATTTCAAGCATCGCATTTGCGTTTAGAAACTGTCGATGTTGGCCCGCAATATGAAACCCAAAGAGCTGTCACTACCAGTGAAGTTAATATTTGGCTGAAAAATCAAAACAAACACACAAAAGATAAAGAAAAACCATAAGCTGTGACTAACTGAACTATTCAGTATATTCTTAAGAAAAAAAAAAAAAAAAAAAAGCACTGGGGATCTCAGAAACACCAAAAGGCCAGGAAGACCACTGATAACAACTGTGGTGGGTGACAGGAGTGTTCTGTCTCTAGTTCAGAAAAAAAATCCTTCACAATTGGACAAATCAAGAAAACTCTCCAGAAAATAAGCGTATCAGCACCTAAGTCAGCAACCATTTGGAGCTCACCAGAGTAAATATAAGGGATTTATCTCAAGACGTAAACCATTGGTAAGGCTCAAAAAGGGGGGAAATTGACCAAAAGCCTATATATTTCTGGAACAACATCCTATGAGACAAAGATCAACTCAAAACAGAAAGATGAAAAGAATACGGAGAAGGGAAGGAACGGCTCATGATCCAAAAGTATGCCACCTCACCTGTGGAGAAAGGTCATGTATGGGCATGTACGGGTGCCAACTGAGCTGGTTTCCCTGAACTCACTGGTGATGTGATCGTTGGCAAAAGATGTAAAATTAATTCTGAGTACTATTGGCTTATATCATATGCATAAATTCAGCCAAATGGCTAAGAGGTCACTGGACGACAGTTCACAGTGCAGACAAACGTTGACTAGTAAGCACACTGCAAAAGCAACCCATGATTTTTCCAGGCAAAGAAGTGGAATGTTTTATAAAGAAGTCAGTCATAGGACCTGAATCCAACTGAGTAAATATTTCACTTGCTGAAGGAAAAACGCCCCAATAACAAAGATAGCCACTGCAAAGGCCTGGTGGAGCATCAACAAGGAAGAAGCCCAGCGCCTGGTGATATCTGTGGGTTCCAGACTCCAGGCAGTCATTATCTGCAAAGACTTTGCGGCAGAGTATTGAGAATGACAATTTACTTGTTAATTATGTTAAAAATATGAGACCCACTTGATTATGTCTTTCCAACTTAAAACTAAGAGGACCGTGCAGAATATGGGTACAATTTCTAGATGGTTCATTAAATACTTCGACAATACCCTTAAATTGATGTTGGAAGTCTGCATTTTGAGCACACATTTGTTTTCAAATTAATTGTGGTGGTGTGCAAAATATATACAACAACCCCAAATCTGAAAAGTTGAGATGGTATGCTTCTCATTTTGAATGTGGCTTTTGCTGCGTTCAAGTTGGAATTTGGAACCAGAGATCTTCAACATCATTGCGTTCACATTGCAGTCGTGGGGAAAAACACTGATGCGCTGCACTGCACTGTGTCGTGTGAGGCTACCAGCTAGTAGCTATTCACAATGGGTCCAGTAAAATAGCTGCTGAATTCCACATGATGCCATAACCAAAGTGAAATATAAATGTATTTAACAGATTGCCCGTCAACTTATGCATTAAAAAGTCAACAAATACTTTTGTAACAATTCAGTTCTTAGAGTACACATGTATTAAGAAACCAGAAAATGGGCAAAGTATATCTCGACATAAAGTTGATGTCATGGTGATGATGATTAAAACACTTTCTGGACACTCACTCAAATAGGAAGAGAATAAAAGAGGCATTTTGAACACCCTTTCAACTTGCGCAACCCCCCAAAAAAAAAAAAAAGGACGAAAATGGCCCCTTTCCGATGACGTAATTCATGGGAGGCAGGGACACACGGAAAGGAAGTCGAGAGCATCGACCATCGTCTGCCTGTCGTAATTTGTTTGTTTCTTGGTCTCATTTTTGTTTTATATTTCTAGTGGATTGAATTTTGGCTTGTCAAAAAGTATGTTATTGTTGATGATGCAGAGCACACGTCCCTGTGATATCTTGTTCTCACATTTTTTCCGTGCAACGAGCTGAAGTGTAAAACTTTTAATTGACAAAGTTCTGAGTCGTAAAAGTCCCCCGAACTTTACCTTATGGAACCTAAAAAGTCCTTAAAACCTACAATAAAGTGATAATTATCAACATATATCTGAGTTTTATGTACATTGGAAGATTCCCAGAATACTTTATTCAAATCCCAAACTCGGACGGTGGAACTGGTGGGTGGCTATTTTGCATCATTTTTGACTGGATTTGGGCTTGCTAATTGCTCAAAAAATCACAATGGTTAGCACCACTTCCTCACAGCAAGAAGTTCGTGGGTTTGAATCCGGCCTGGGGCCTTTCTATATGGAGTTTGCATGTTCTCCCCATGTTCGCGTGGGTTTCCTCTGGGTACTCTGGTTTCCCCCACACACAAAAACATGCATTACAGGAACACTCCTACTGGAAGTCCCTGACTACTGGCCTTAGAACTGGAGTTGGTCCCCGGGCGCTGCTCTGTGGCTGCCCACTGCTCCTGACTATAGGATGGGTCAAATGCAGAGGACAAATTACCCCACGGGATTCAATAAAGTATATCTTATCTTAAAGCAGGGTTTGCAAAAATTTAGACATTTTTAGTGGATTTCAAAGTCGTGTTTCTGATTGATTTGATTGGTTTCGGAAGCGCAGAAATGCGATGACTTTACACACCAGCGGAAACTTGCGTGAAGTTTGTGAATAAGCAGAAAACATTGTGGAAGCACGAGAATGGCAAATTGCTATTGGATGGTATCGTGGGTAGTACGGGGAAGAAAATATACTTAAGTACCTGTACCCCGGTTAGGTGATTGTGCTGCTTCAAAAGATTTTCCAAATTGGTAAAAAGTTTATGACGGGTGGTCATGTGTGTGATTCGCATTAGGAATTAATGCAAACTGCGGCAAACCAGGAAAAATGCACAAACCATCCGCTTGTCTTCGCTTCTTGTTCTGTTATGGCACGACGACACGTTTTATCTGCTTCCTCTTTCTTGGGAGATTCCTCCATTGTAGGAGCACAACTGTCTAGATCTCCAGTTCGAGTGGCAGACTTACTCACATTAAAGGGACATTACCATCCAATACAATTTGCTGCTTAAATCATTCCCAGATAACAATACATTCAACTTCTAACCTTTTCCGGGTGATTCAACCCCCTTGAAATTCAAATATCGAACAAAGGGTGCCAGCAAACAGGCTATTCTCCCTTGAATGGGGTGCGCCATTTTTTTAGAGCAGTCTCTTTTTTGGCGCTTAGCTATGACGTTACTCTGGCTGTTCAGCATATATGCCACATACAGCATACACACAGTACGATCGCCATCTTTTTGCCAAAATTTCTGTGAAATGAGCTAGCTAGCCAGCGTGCACGTAGTACCTTTCCATAACCATTATGTTACATTAATTTGTTCGCGCGCTGGCTAGGCAGTGTTGACTGTGAATTTAAATACCATGGCAAGTTCAACTGTGAATGTCCGTGACTCCCTACTGCATATCAGACTGATGTAGCTCAGTACAAACAAAGCTCGCAAAAAACGCAGAATTTATTCAACTTGTTTCATAACTTTCACGACACGCTTACTCGTAGGACCCTCTATATCATGTATATCCCCGTGGTTGGCTGCCTACCGTATCGGACAGTGAGTTTGTGTCATTTGTCATGAATGCTTGTATTTCAGTCATGCAGGCATAGTCGAGGTCTAGGTGCAGGAAATCTAACTTACCCACTTTCTTTCTAGGCTGGCGGCTCCTTTTATTAGCCGGATATCACACAAAATACGCGTAATGTAACGCGTAAGTATTATCATCACAATGCATAATGCATGAATACAATACAGATGAAAATGACAGCCACAGTGAGCCAGGATAACGTTACTAATTGCAGCGCCCCTAGCGGTATTTCCTCAAAATTACCGTCTGCTAGAAGAGTCATGGCGCATACCATAAGCTTATCGAAAACATCTGAACAATTTGAAAGGATGAGCCCACATGAAAAATTTCCAACACATGATTGATTTTGTATATTTATGCAGCTGTTGAGTGTGACTTGCTGTACCATGATACTGTCCCTTTAACAATCTGTCACTGCGCAGGTGGGCAGTGAACATTTTTTACTTCTCAGCACTGCCAATGCAAATACACATACGATAGCCTATGTGTCACAGTTGCTCTCGCGACTGATGTCACAGCTCTTGGCCCATTTCACAGTGCTTTTCAAGAGCGATATTGGGGGTTACTAAATGCCTGTTTTACATCCATGAATACTCTATTCCATTATCATCTCTGGATTGAAAATGTTGATAGTTAGAGACTGAGTATTGCATGCCCTTTCGGATGATACCAAATACGACAATTCTTCATAAAGTTTCATATCAATACATGTGTACTTTTACATTGATGAGGAAGGCCAGCATGTTTGATGTCTTCACTAACATCAAGTAGGATAAATCTGAGATCTGAAACAATACCCAAATTTCCTACGAGGAATTTCCAAGTTTGATGCCATTTAATTTGGTTTTAACAACTCAACTCCTTTTTTCCAAGTTGTGAGTTGCCTTGAATCTGAAACATTTGAAGTCTCTGCTTGAACGTTGCATTTATGAGAGTCTTTTCCCTCTTCCGGTTCAACTCTCCAGTGTCTATGTGAAAAAAGAATGGGGTTTTCGAAAAATGGGCGAAAATGAGCTTGTCTCATGAATTTGTCATCGAGAATAATGTACGTTGTGTTTTAATGAGATAATATACACACTCCCTAACAATTACTTGAAAATAAAATGTTCCATGTCCATAATATGCTTATTTTGCAAATAATGAACTATCAAGAACAGTAATTAAACCACAAACATGCACGTTTGAATGCGCTGACTACCAGTAGGTGATGAAGTTCCATATAACTTCAACAAAAGCATGTCGATAAGAACATCCATCTTTTATGGTCTCAAACTCTTTCATTTAAGAAAATGTTTGGTGTATTTAACCACATTATCACAAAAAACCAAAATGGTGCCCAATGCTGTCCATGCCGTGAACCTTATTCTTGCAGATTTTCAACAACCTCATTCATTTTTTGCATGGACTTTGGACCCCTAGAACCTGAACTAAAATAATGCTTACAAAGCCACAAACAAATTTAAGTCTCTCTAGCCCCAGTCAGACTACGCTAAACTACACAAAGTTTGCATTTCAATCACTTCCCAAAGTTTCAAGTGCGCGATTACACTACCGACAAACTTATATAAGGCAGAGCGATACATAACTACTCGTAGTTTGGGCCACTACGGCGCATGGCCAGCAATGGCAGAAACCGTGCCAATCATCGACTTTCACAGAAATAGTACAGCAAATCTGATATGCAGGAAATGCCATGCTAATTAATACGCATGCCATCCCGATGCCTCGATCGATATGGTCAGTACTCAAGTCCTTCCATTACTTTGAAATTAATAATATAATTTTTACACTGACAGTACCCAGACAGCAACCCATGTTGCTGTGACGTCAGCATAAGGGAGAAAGATTGGCTTTTAATTCTGTTCCATTTGCAGGGGTAGAAGTAATGTGAAGTGAAGATTGGTAGATAAATATTAAATCATTAAACAGGCAAGAATGACCCTGCGCTCGTTTATTGGTTAACTTTGCAAGATTATTTCAACTGACCATTTATTTGAGTAACCAGCTGATGAAAAAAGGCTTGTTTTTGCTCGGAAATGTAAAAATGTGAGCAAAAAGTAGAGTGTGCCTCTGTTGATGCTTTTTTGATGAGGGAGGCTAAACTTCGAGAGGTTGCCAATCAGTATTGCATAAATAGTGGAGCAATGTCAGCTACGCAGAAGCGAGGTCTCCACGATGGATAACCAATGGAGAAACTATCTTGCCGCAACGTTGTGTCTACATTGCTGCATCTGTGGCCTCTGTTCTCCATGGATGGCACACAAACACAAATTTGAATCTTATTGAACTTAAATCACTAGCTCGATGCTGCCACTAAACTCGAGCTGGCTTGGTCAGGACCATGGGTCGATGTTGGCAGAGTTTGGATCACGGACCCTATTGGGGGAGTAAATCTGTTGCTGTCCAGTGCTTTACTGTAAGTTGCTTTCAGCAGTTGCATTTTAAATTTGTGTCGTGGTCCTTGAAAATCCCGCCTCCTCCATTCGTTTCGCAATAATGCTGTACACAGTTTTGTTTCGTGTTGTATACAGCTTCTTTACGCCACAAACTGATTAGCAATTCAGTCTCCGCTGTCTCCCAGTGGCCTCTGTTCTTCATATTTGGCAAACTAACACACAATTTATATCTTAATTTACTTAAATCACTAGCTCCGCATCTCTCGCCATACCTCTCGTCAATGTTAAGTCAGTAAAAACACTACCTATAGCATGCAGGTTAGCTTGATGAGTAAAACGTACACACAAATACACGTGCGCAAAAAAAGTAAACAAATTGACGGCATGGCAGGGGATGGTATTAATCACGTGACAAACTACACGTAGTTTCGAGACGGTCTGCCCAGACCTCTGAAAACTTTGAGAGGTTTCATGGGAAACTAGAAACTTCTCAAGTTGGAGTGGTAAGTTTTGCTGGTAAGTTCTCGAGAAGTTTGCGGTCAGACTATTTAATCTACGAGAAGTAAAATACCAAGAGGTGAAAATACGCATAGTTTTGTGTAGTCTTACCAGGGGATATGTGTGTACCCTGGCTCCAGACACTGCAAGCGGAAACATAAGGCAGGCTGTCCTTTATGAAATTCATAGGAACTCCTGTAGCTGGCCATCAGTACCAAGAAAGAGATATTGGTAGCTTTTGAGCTAACGTTTTACATTTTTTAGATTGAAAAACGCTAATTTGGTTAGTTGGTCGACTTGAAAGAACTAGCAGGAAATGTAGCTAGCTTTAATACGAGAAGTAGCTGGCTTGCTAGAAAAACCTCAAGCCAACTGTACAAAAGGTGAACATCCTTCAATCAGACCATGTGTCTACATATTGTCCACTTCTATGCCTGAATAAAGTGCAAATTTCCTCTTTGCTTCTGCTGTACCTGGCAAACATTTGGTGTAGTGGCTAATAACCTAATCGACTCTGATGTGGCAAAAATATTGGTTTCTATAGGTTCATAAACTTTAGGTTTCGGCATTAAAAATATAGGCGCAGCTACATTACTTATTTTGTCTTTGCACTTTTTATCGAATGCAAGTTGAAAGGGGTTTGGAAATTACTGCTTGCTGTTTTTATTTACATTTTGCGCATTGTCCCAATATCTCTGGAATTGAAGTTGTATGTGCGGACCTGTTATAATTGCTTATCACTGTCATTTCATAAATAACTTACCATATTTTTTAAAGTTATTCATTTTGTAAAAATGTTGAGCTATTGGGCAGTTGGCCAAGTGTAAGTAGGGTGTTAGAGGGGTTGAATGGAGTTATCCCACTGTGGTGGAACGCTGTAGTGTAGTCCCCATATCTGAAGTGTAACTCCATGTTGCAGGGTTGCCTCCAAGGAAACAGTATTGATCATGCCTATTACAATGTGCTCTATTGAACAGAGATCATTGGCTAGCCCAATTATTATGGTGATCACAAGTTGGACCAGGACATGCTGATCAACTGATGTACCCAAATCCCATAGCAGACCGGGGACCGGTTTCACAAAGACCTCGCAAAGTTTGCGAACGCACAAAGTCCTCTCATTGCTAATTTTGTAATTCACGAAGACCACGCATTGCTCGCAAGTGGCGGAGAGCTAGCTGAAATTGGTAAATCGAAATTGCATCGCCGAGCCACGCTAGATTTTGGCGTGATTTCACAAAACCCTCGTTCAATTCGGGCAATTGCAATCAGATCGCTATCCCTTCATGAACTGGCCATTTTTAGCGGGAGCACCTGACTGCATCGCAAAGTGTAGAGAGGTTTACAGATTGTCATTGTTTCTCAAGCTGGAAGAGGAAGCTTGTTGTGTTTTCCACCGAGAAAGGAGTATCCCCGATAGGATCAACCCGATAGAGTCTGAATAACACAAAGCTTCTAAAATGATTTCGGTTACCAAGACATGTCATCCTTGAATGGGTTGAATTCATTCAGGATGATCTGTAAAGCCCAACACAAAGGTCCAGTGCGATTCCTGTGCATTTGCAGGAGTTGTGTTCACTTCGGTTTTATTTCGCGGGGCATTTCCTGCACACATGCGAGGATCTAATGGGCCATAGCCAGGTGGCGGTACTTCAAGAAGTACTACGTGTATTTACTGCATAGACGAGGAAGGCGCATCTTGTCTTCAAGTTCCTGCACGAACATGATCGCCAACAAGAAATAAAGGAGGGGTATTTTGATGAACGGCATTGGTGAATACCAAATATCATTGGTTTCTCGATGGCTGCCTTATTGCTAGAAAGAGACCATCCCAAAATGAAGACATTTTAATTTGTCGCAAGATGTACCATGTGATTAATGGACTAGGCATTAGGGATCACAAGCTCATATTCATCAAGTTTGTCACCAAATGTTTCACCATCATACAAGCGATCATGACCTCATCTATATTTGGACTGAACCAAGTTGTGTAGCCCTGTTGCAGGTATACGATCTGCTGCACTTAAATAAACACATTATTCTCATCCCAACTCGTCATACCTGACCAAGCGTCAATATACGGCGCAAAAGTGAAGCTTTTAGCATCTTTATTTGATGCTTAAGGTTTTGATACGGGTTAAGGGTTGGGGGTAGCGGGCAGGGTTTGTTTTAAACTGGCATCAAATTTGATGTATCGTATATCGACGTTTGGCCTGGTAGCGTCAATATATGATGTGTCGGGATGGGACTGGGCTCGAAAATTGTAGGAAGACGAGGCCATACACGAATTGCAACTTTGTTAAAAGTGATGCTCTTGCAGATAGTTGATGAAGGCTTTCGTGAATCCCTCGCTTTGCTGAAGTTGTTTGGTCACAATCACTTTGCTAAGCCTACGCATCGCTAATTTTTTTGGGAGGACTGAGTGAAACTGGTCCCAGACTGGCTATCAAAGGTGATGACAGCATCAGACCACCCTATTTAATCAAGATTGAGATTTATTACAAAATTACTCAATAATGTTGCTGCCTGGCTGAGGGCATGACAGGGCTGAGAACTCTATGGTGCACTTGAGCGCAGCCAATAGTGCTCAATATGTTAGGCTCAGTCAGTAATATTATCCATACACACTTGCCATTGCTTCATAAATTAGCATTTTGGCTCTCGCATAAACATAATATTCTTGGACATGCACTAGTTCCAGCTCTCACTTAGGCTGCATATACAGTATATCAGTTATATACATATATAACAGCTCACACATTTAAGATGTAAATTATGTGTATGTGAGAGTTTTTGTGTGAACATGAGAGGAAAATTAAATGTATGCAAGAGCCTCTTTGTGTATGTGAATGGTATGACAGGTCGATGTATGAGCTTTATATGTGTATAAGCATGGTCAAACCAGTGAATGGGACAGCTTTTCCTAAGAGAGTGTGAAAAGATGAATTAGTGAATGTAAAAGCTTTTATTCATACAGCATGTGACCATACATGAGAGAATGTGAAAACTATCTATGCGTTTGTGTGTAGTCAACTAGCGTGCTGTCAACTAATTTTAATGCATAAGTGCTAAGTAGAATAAGTTCATACAAGAGCGTGTACGCATATGAGAAGCAAAACATGGATAGGTGAGTGCTATTTGTGTTAATGTGAGAGGTAAAGTATTCATATGCCTGTGTTTTTATCTGTATGAACATTGTCAAACTACTGAATGTGGAAGATTTTAAGGGTATGCGAAAGGTCAAATCAATGAATGTAAGAGCTTTTTATGTCTATGTGAGCAATATTGCAATGGAAGTAAAAGCATTTGTGGTGTCTGAGTGATAAGATGATGACTGTGAGAGCATTGAGTTTGTGTGCGAATGTGAGAATATTTTTGTGTATCCATGGCCTGTTTGTCCCCTCATAATGTTCTCTCAAGCACTACCATGCAGAATGGCAAATGCAAGGCTCTGTTTTAATTTCAAAGTATCCTGGAATGAAAAAAATAAATAACAGTATATAAGTGCAAAAAAAAAAAAACAAAAAAAGGAGGATGTTGCTGTCAGCATTTTTTCTTGCAAGCTGCTACCAAATGTTATCAGTCGATTGACTGGATGTTTTCATGGTTCTAGCACCATAGATATGTGACAGTTGGGAAAAACTACACTCTTCTCAGTTTTGTAGGTCGTTATCATCAGTTGGTAGCATTGATCAGTTTAACTAAAGTAGCATTTTCTGCCTTGAACTTAAGACGAGCGAAAATTTGAAAACCTTACACTGTTGCACCTACCAGCACTCAAAACTACCTTTTTTAACATTTAAATGACAGATGATCAAAGGACGCTATCAGATGACCTCCTTATATGGCGACAGAGTCCGCTTTTGAGTTTGCAATGGTGAGTTTAATATTTGCATCAACCGCCAGGCATGACCGCCTTAAAAACCACAATCGCCATTCTGTAACCCTGAATATATTATATACAATATATTATTTTTATTGTTCTCTTTATACAGTCATTATTGCTAATTTTCATAGAGGGTGCTAATAATTCTTGAGTTGACTGTGTACAGTAGAATCTGTCGTAGGACAAGCTAGCTTTGGCAGATGGCCTAAATCACTGTCCTTGCAGCGACTAGGGCACATGGGCTGAACATGGTATCCCTCCCTGTGTCACAACCCCCCACAACCCACAACCTACAACCTATAGAGCGCTCCTTCTTGAAGCCTCAGACGATGATATTTTAGGTCATTAACGAGTTTAGACAAAAAACTCCCAATGTCATCGCTGCAGATAAGGTGGGAAGAAAGGGCTACTTTGTCTGTATAATGACAGGTTCTCCGCCCATACCCCAGCCCCTGTCTTGATGTCATGGGTCAGCCATGGTAAGAATGTGTGGGACCGATCATCTGGCGATCCTTATCTCACTGGCCCCTGAGCTAATCGCGAAAGGGGCCTTTTTTGGGGGACCTGGCCCGTGAATGAACAATAGCGGTCTGGGGTTGATGGGCCGGCCGCATGCCTGCCTTGATACGAACGCGTGATGACATAAGCGATCAATACACCAATTACCCAACAAGTTATTGGAGCTAGCACACAAAACATGGCAAAGTTCTGGGGGTCCTTTGAATCCTTGGTCTCCACCGTAAGATCATGCTCGAGTCTCAAAGACGGGCTGTTGTTCATAGGTCCTCTCTGTAGATAGACAAATTCTTTCTCCTCCCTTTTTAATTCTCAATTTCAGACAGAAATGAACTGCGTGAACTCTCCTTCACCTGAGAGCTACAAGTCACTGTAACTGATGTGTAGTCATATCTACATCCCACACATCAGTGCCCACACATTACCTGTCCTCGAGTTTCTTTCCTCCCACACTGAAAAGCCCAATTGAAGGCGATTTTTGTGCCGTTATCGTGGTTCTAAGGAAGCAATTGAACCGTGTGTTTTGAAGAATGAGAGGAGTTTTCACGTAATAGTAAAAAAGCATGAGTATGTGACCTAGCGCATGTGACAATCTGTTTTTAGCATGAAACGAAGCAGGGCACAGCGCATTAGCAGCCTGTTAGCTACGCTGTTATTCATGTAGAGCAGAACATTGCCCGCTGGCGATAACGAGGGCAGTGTGCCACTCAGGGAGACAAATTATGTCCTTTAGTGACTGTGCCCTGTCAAATAGGGCAGGATTTCAAAGGTTAAAGGGATGAATTTCAGCCGTCGCGAACATCATAAAAACCGGATAAATTGCAATGTAACGAGTTATGAAACCTGAATCTGACTTATGCTGCTCAGCTAAGTGCCACAAACCCCCTTCCCCCAAGTGGGCTAGGAGTTAAGTCTTGTCCTGGCTCACAAATAGAGGCCCAGATAGCACCCCCCACTATTGTTTCAGGACCATTTGTCTCAATGAACACCAAAATCAAAATGGTCCTTCCCCCCTCCTTGGGTATAACTGTGCCACACAGGACAGTTAGCTCTGACATGGGAGGACCTTATATCCACAAAAAGCCACAAAGCACATGACATTCATGCCCTCGAGGGACGTGCTTCTGCTTTAATGGCAGGCTGTGGGTTTTTCACTGCAACTTTGTACACGGTACACTGGACCGAAGGGTAAGACATAATGAAACCTCGCTACAGGGAGGCTAATATTGGTGATTCTTCACTTGGTAAGTGGGATCAAATACCAAAACACACCTGAACAGCAGAGCACAATTAGAAAAATATGCACTTGCCGAGAGAGTTTTTAAGCACAGATTGGCAATGGTGTGGCGTCTGTGGGTGGAGCTCTGATGATGTCACGACCTTGCGAATGGAAATGCAGTTTAAAAAATTGCATCAAAAGGATTTGAACAACTGTTCAAAGTTACAGCCATGTTTTGATATTTGGAATTTGGAATTGAAAGTTAAACTTCAAGAAAACTTTCTTTCTTTTGGCTCTAAAATGACCGATACTTAGATATTTTGAAATGTGTGATATACCGCGGATCTTGAGCTGAGAAAGACCAGGTCTATTTCAGTCACTTAAAATCCATCTTCCATCTGTCCATTCCCTCAATACAGCGTGAAGAAAGCTGAGTGAACTGTAGCTTTAGCCATTAGTTCTGGTGACTGGTACAGTTTCCTGTGAGTCGAAAACCTGTACTACAAATAGCCAGGATTTTTCTTCGGAACTGTCTGTTACCTTCATAAGTTCAGTCTCGGCTTTGGCAAATCCTATAATGCAAGATTAGCCCTTGTGACCTCAAGGACATACTAGTGACATTAGCTAATGAAGGTGCCTGGCAATTAGTGACTTCAAAGCTCCTCCCTCGTTATTTCCAAGACAAACTTACTCATCTGACTATGCTGGATACTGTAACTGCCTAACCATCATAGTTTTCAGACTGTACCAATATTTGTATAATGCTTTCTCAACGTATTAATTTGTTGTTTTCCATCCTATTTAATTACTATATTTGAACAGTGGCCAAAATTACTACTTTTTGATCTTTATTAGGCTTTCCTATTTGGTGTGAGATTTGTTTGGGATCTGTGGAATCAAGTAAACCATAATTACAGCCCAGCAATGCTTCCTAACTGGATAAAGATGTTGTAAAGATCAAATTTGCTCAACTGGTGGGACAATGGTCTGCACTAAAACAGAATAGTGGTTGGTTTTTGTTTTGAATTGAAAGCTGCAATCATGCTCAATAAACATCACACTTTTAGGAGTAATATTGAGAAATTGTAAAACACAGTTACTGGCTAATAACACCAGTGATTAAGAGACCACAGTTAAGGGCAGCACTGAGGACTAGTTTTAGGCATAATTGTATCTCCCCAACGACGATAGTCAGGAGATACTATGATTTAGCTCCAGGGCCGCCACCACCCCCGCAGAGATTTTCTTTTCCGGGCTCTAGAAGCAACAATTATTACAGGAATTTTTTCTAATTTTGTACAGGCGAAGATGTCTATTTGTCAATGCTCAAGACCGATTTTTGGCAATTTTGGACATCCAATATGGCTGCCGGCGGCCATTTTGTCCAAAATTTGGGGATCGGGGAGATACACGACTCAGTCCCTGTGGCGATCAAGTTATCTAGTTAAATTTTAGCGTAACCTCCAGTCTGTTTCAAATGAAAAAAAAACCTTAATTTTCATTAAAATGGTTTATCATTCAGTGTTCAAAGGTATAGTTATGTCACCATATCAGATGTGATGTGATTAAATGAAAAGGAATGTAGGAATATGATTTTGGGGGGGGATCTTTGAAAAAACTGCCAGACATGATTAAAAAAAAAAAAAAAAAAAAAAACTTGTTGAAGTAATTATCTGGCTGAAACTAATTCCTCTACTGTAGATAAATGTTGCTTACTGACCAACAACAGCAAAGTGGAACACTTTTCCAGCAAAAGGAAAAAGTGGGTTTGATTGACAGTGATGGTCAGCTCATCTGTACATGTGATGGCCATAAATGTATGTGGGATTTCTGCCAATCTAAAGCCGCTTTCACACTGGACGGGAAACAAATTTTTTGCACGACAGATTACATTCAAAGTCAATGTAAACACGCGAATTCGCATCTTTGCATTGACTTTGAATGTAATCTGTTGCGCGAAAAATTTGTTTTGCGTCCGGTAAGAAAGTAGGTTAAGGTAGCTTTTTTTTTTTTTACTGTTTCCTGAATGGCCTCTGACAGTTGTAGAGAAATGCGCCACATACGCCTAATCGCAGTGTATCCAGTGCTGTTTTTTGAAAACTGCAAGGTTAATGTACCTTTGCAGCTTCAGTATAGTGGACTGGGAAGATTCTACTCTGTTCATTTATTTTGTGGGTGAAGAGGAGAAACTGTTCCCATTCGGGACACCATCCCAAGTGCTCTTTTCCTCTTATTTTTCCAATTTACTGCCATCATACAAATGGGTTTAAAACCCGTGTGCATCAAGAAAAACAAACAAAGAAATTAAGATAAACATTGGCACATATATTTGCCACTGCAATGATAATTTGTGCCATGAAAAGGAAATCTTGCTTAATCTTCAGATAATATTTCATCTGTACAAAAAAGAGCATGCCAGTAAACTCAAGTAAACTTGAAACTTTCCGCTTTAACATTATAATGTTCAACTTTCACAAGCTCAAAAGTATTTTTTTTGTTGCATATTTTACTCTTTAAGTCCAAAATTTGATGACTACTGTCAAAAAGTCTGACTTTTAAAGTCAAAATTGCATTACAGTCTTGTTGTTTACTTTAAAATTAAGTTAAAAAGCCACTGGTAGCTATCTCCCCAGGTTTAGAGAGCATACTAAAAAGGAAGTGGGGCATATTAGGCAGAAGAGGAGGGTGAAGATTGCAGACATTGCCAAGCACTGTTCATGTCTCTCTGAAACAACAACAACAACAACAAAAAAAACTTGCATACTCAACCTTTCAACTTTGAACTTTGACATAAGTTTTATGCCTATGGCTCTGTAATTAAATGAGAAAATCAGCTTTTCAGGTAAGCTTAGTGTTGTATTTGCTGTTGGAGAGCATGGGGTCACCTGAAGCATAAGGGGGTTGATGTCCGCAGATGTGTTGGGGTGATTGTGAGGTTATTACAGGCAAGAAGACGCTGAGAGTCTCAGGTGTGAGGCCAGTGCCAAGGCAGGGTTTATGGGCGATCGCTGAGGGGATATCCAGCATCGGCGTTTAATCAGGCCCAGTCGCTCTAAACGGATCCACGGCTTTTTGATGGAACGCGCCATTATGAAGATGGACGGTCACTTTACTCTCTAAGTGAAACCATCATTTAGCCTCACTTCCTGGAGAAAAACCCCCATTTCTTTCAAGAGTGGCTGGAGAAAAGACTGTGGGCAGGATGGCTGGATGGGGGTTTGGGGAATTGCATGCAAAAGTATTGTGAAAAGTAAATCTCCTTGAATTGAGACTTAAGCTAATTTTACTGTTTTTTTCAAGACCCGAGACACTTTTACTCATTTTTGAATATTTTCAAACATAATCAGGAAATTTCATGTATCAAGAAAACAGTAACTCAAGGCATGGGGATATATTTGCTAAAATATGGCAGAAAAGAGTTTCATTTCAACCTTAAACCCTTGTTAAAACCAATGTTTTTCTGCAGTGTTGTTTTTCAGGAAAATTTGTTTGCAAATTATAGACGAGGCCAGTATCAACCTCGAAGTCAATACAAGCATGTTTTTGTCACACACATGCATTTCATTAGGACTCGAGTCTGGATTACATCCAGGACAGGTGGTCAGTGGAGCAGATGCTATGCACTCAGTTGCATGTGGCTTAACTTTGAAACCATATTATTTTCTCAAGTATAACATTGACTTCAACATTCTTTATATCTTGCTACTGTAGTTATATATTTAATCCTAAAGCAAAGCACCTATTCTGCTAACATTAAGCACATTTTTAAGCTCATGACCTGTCATTTATATACACTACCAGTCCAAAGTTTTTCGAAACTTTACTCATGTTTTTGTTCCACCTTTTAGTGAAATATAAGCTGTTTTAACTCCTGTAAAATAACCTGGAATGGCACAAGGCAAGATTTGAATTGTGAGAAATCAAAACAAATCTGTTACTTCAGTGATTAGTGACCTAAACTTTGGAGTCAATAAAACATATTTAGGGAAATAAAAAAGCAAACCCATAATTTCTATTTTTCAACAAAGGATGTAAAATCAACCTACACTGGTGCAACTTGGACAAAAAATTAAGAAGAATAAAACCACAAGTGTAGTGTATCCTTAGGAACTTCCAGAGTGCTGTTAGGTGTGAACCTTCAGAGAGTCATATGTCTGTCTTGTAAAAAAAAAAAAAAAAAGAATCTGCTCAATAGTTATTACGGCAAAAGGTTGTCACTTTGATCAATCCACAATTTAGAAACTTTTTATGAAATAAAAAGCATTTAAGTTTTATTTTCCCATCTCTGACTGTTTTAAAATGGCTGGTGTTCAAAAATATTTTACCAGTAGTGAACATACCGCATATTCGATCTAAATTTAGTGTCTGTGGACTTTCCTTTGTGGAAATTACAGTAATAATTTGCACATGCTCAGCATAATCAGAATTGCTATCGTAATTACGCAAGTAACTTTTTGTCTCATTTTCAAAGTGTCTAATGTCCATTTTTAGTGCAAAACGCCAACTATTTGCAATATTATATTTTTCATATTATGTGTACTTTTTCCCCCACACAGAAAAACACAGGCTTGTCTTGATTTTAGAAAAGACAAGCTAATATTACTGCTAGCGTTGTATTAGTAAAAACTGCTGTCATCGGCACCAGCACATTGCAGGCCACCTTAAATTCCACTATTATCTCAGAAATGAATGTATGAGTCGGCATCCTGCCAAAAATTGTTGAGCGATAGCGCAGTCGTAATTCTGCCGCTGCCCCAGACGGCATTATTTAACTTTTTCAGATGATTTCAAATCAAGGTAGCAGGACTAACCGCTTATGGGAAGAAATGCGCCACTGGAGCAACAGAGTCGCAAAAGAGCGACAAAGTCGCGGCACAGCAGCACAGTCGCGGCCGAGCAACACAGTCACAGCAGCATCAGAGACAGACGTACCTGTGCTCGCTGACTCAATCATGGGATGGGATCCAAGATTGCGCCATGCATCATCCTGACAGGTCTGCCCGCCTCCACTTGGGACGTGAATTTATACAGGGATTCCAATATGCTAAACAGCGGACATGTCACACAGGTTAATATACAGGAGAAAAACAACCTCTTTAAACTTCTAATCTGTCTTGGTATCCCGCTTTGCTAATGACAACGACTAATAAAAATGCGACAGAGCCAATTAGTTTAATTAAATCTTGTGATATTTTAATACTTTTAATTTGTGCGAGTAGGATGGCTGATGGAAGACACTGTATAATACTTCATCGTTGCGGCTTGCTAACAGTCATAAATACACACTCACACAGACACTCACATCCATAAATATATGTTCACATACGTACATACAGACATTTGTACACACATACATACATCCATTAATAATAAATGTGGGTGCACATAGGAACACAAAGACTCACCTACACATCTGTTGACAAACATGCTCTCCCTTGCGTTCGCGCACATACACACACACACACACACACGTGTGTTTTCATATTTTTGTAAGGACATTCCATAGACTTCCATTCATTCCCTAACCCCTTCCCCTGCACCCTAACCCTAATCTTAAACTAAACCTAACATTATCCCAACCCTAACCTTAAAATAGCTCTTTTTTGTGGGGACCTGAAAATGTCCCCACAAGTAAAAAGAAATCTGTAATTCCATGTCTTGTCCCCACAAGAGAGGGTAAACAAATTGTATCAAAATTGACTGGGACTGGACTCAAGATTTAAGCGCAGAGGGGAGAGCAATGGTTTTATTGAAAACCAAACTCGTGATTGAACAATCCAGGTCAGAGCCGAATAGACAGAATGCAGTGCAAAAGGAATGAACAGATTTGTGGTGAATATTCAGTCCAGGGTTCACAAGCCAATGAGGGGTAATGCCAAAATGGCGGGAGGTCCAAGCCATAAGTAATTAGCCAGCCGAAGTCATAACCAGTAATCTAAATACACAGGGATCAGGCAGAATCGTAAACGGCTGGACAAAGAGAAATCATAACAAGGAATGAGAATGAACAGGAAAAGGCTTGCAAGTAACTCCTAGCGAACTCAGCAACAAACTCAGAGAACTGACGGAAAATGCTGGAATACAAATGGCAGAACTGAGAAGCGATAGAATGGGGAACAGGTGAGTGGAATCGGGAAACTTATGGCATGGTTCTAAAGGAAGCTAACGGGGTGATTAACTGACAGTAAGAGGAGGGAAAGTGCGGGAGAGAGAAAGAAAACAGAAGCACGTGGAACAGAGTGGGAGTGAATGACAGACAGGGAACTGCATACATTACTTAAACAATACAAGGAAAATAATTAATATACCAAACAATGCACTATATCAGGTTCAAATGGCAACATAAATCCTATTTCTATACCCCTCCACACTGGTCTTCACCACTTCCCTAACCCTAACCCTTATCTAAACCATAACCTATAAACCCTCTAAAACAACCCAGTTTTTAACAATAATTTAACACCTCACCTTAGCCTAAGGCATAGTTCTAATAGCTATAATCTTAAATCTGGACCTAGTCCTATCCGTAAGCCCAGTTGTAACCCTAAACCTAAACTTTGCCCCTTGCCTGCAATTAAGTCTTTTCCCAATGGGGACCCAAAAAAATCTTACTTTTCAGTCTGTACTCTTCTAGTGCGGTTTGTAAGTCAACACAAGGCATTTATTAGTGGCCAAAAGTATTGATAAAGTACACACACACACACACACACACACACACACACACACACACACACACGCACACACACACACTCACACCCACATATCGAACATTTATTTTGTGCCCCATTGACAGGAAATACAATTTCCTGTGTCGCCTTTATAAGTAACACCATGATCTGTTGCCTTAATTGGAGTTTCTTGCCCATAACTGTTCAGTGCTTATTCAGTTGTACTACTCACCTTATAGATTTAATCCAACACTGTAATAATATGTATAAAGGACCATAAGTATTTGGAGATTGATGCAGATTTAAAGGGTCATTATTCCTTCATTATTCATTACATATTTATTTAATAATGTAATGACAGTCCCCGCCCTGTAGGCGCAAAAGCCCTTTACGTTTGTCTGTCAAAACAACTGTTATAGCCTCTTTATAAGACTTAAAAATCTTATTTTTTTTCTCAAAAGTAGAAAGCATTAGCTTTTTTTCAAGCTTCTGTGCGCTTCACAAGTGAGATTTTCTTACCTCGTCTACAAATCTTGAAAGGAGTCAAATTATCTCTGTGGAAGATTTCTGTCTTATTGAGAAAAATAAAATGTCTTTTGTAAACGAGGTAAAGGGAGTGATAGTCATAATCACTCACTTCCTCCTTTGGTCTGCGGTGTATTCAGATCTAAATGCCGGTGATCACACATATTAGTGAAATCAGGACGAAAATCTGGGGCAATCCCATAATGCACTACTTCATCATCTGTAAGACAAATGAAGGCCACCTGGGTCACCTATGACTTTAATCAAGCTGCATTTATTCTCACAGAACAGTAAAGGTAAAAGGTAGAATAATCATAATGGAACATATTGGCACAAGACATGTCTCATTCCACATCCAGTGTAGACATATGATTATATTATCATGTATCTAAAATAATTAAGATAGGACTGGCAGATGTGTTGTAATATTCCTATCTCACATCCAAATTTGGTGTGCGTTCTCAGCAATGATTTACATCACAATGTTATGACTGAGTTCTTTCATGATACCCTTTCAATCGGGAATTGAAGGTGAATCCAAGGATGAGTAAACATGTTTCTGTTGAACCTCCAGTCGAAATCCCTTCATGATGAAACCTCAGTCCAGTGACCTCCTTGGCATGATTGACACCCGCGGGGCAATGACTGATGGGTCCAGGATTACTCTCTTTTGCAACTGATATTCCCTCACGTACCTGAAACATTTTCTTTGAAGTCTTCTCCTGCCCTTCTTTCCCCATTTGAAAAGAAATGCTCACTGCTTGCAGTTCTGAAGTTGAACAGCTACAGTTGAAACTTGCGTTGGATATAAGTCATGGACTGCAGCGTCACGCTTCAGATTAACCCCATAAAACCTGTGGACTCATATACACAGCACTGTGCAAAAGTCTTAGGCACATTTAAAGCAATGTCATTGGGCAAATATGCTTGCAAAAATGATGAAATAAAAAGGTTCTAATAACTGAGAAATGTACTATACAGAGCTGTCACCTGTTAAACCCTAAATCAAATCAATATTTGGTGCAACTACCCTTTGCCAAAAAATTTTGGGACACTGTCCTGTTGCGCTTTGGTTTTATAAGATGATTGGCGTTTGCTTGTTCTAAGCAGAGTGGAAAACTTGCCACCATTACAGTGCAAGGCCCCTTGGAAGAGCAGTTTTTTTTTTTTTTGACTGAAAAGGTCACTCTGTTGAAATAAAAGGGAACTAAGTGAATAAATAAAATAAATACATCTTGAAATGGAACTATAATTCTGTTGTGTGGATTAAATTACCCCTTTGAGCACTGAATAAATTTTCGAAGAATTGAAAATGTAATTATCCTGAGCTGTTGAAAACATATCATGTGGCAACTTGTTTAAAAGAGCTCCCACACTTTTAAACAAGTTGCCACATGATAGGTTTTCAACAGCATCTGGTTATTGATATCTTACACCATTGGGCAACTATAGTTGCCTGTGGCGCTCAAAGGGTTAAGAATCAGGGAATTTAGATAAATGTGAAGTGCATGTCACAGAGACCTTTGCTTAGTGGTTGTGGTCATTCCAGGTAGGAACAAACATTTGGCTTAAACCAATGACTCTTAAGCGAATGACTCCTCTCCACTTCTTCCCCTCCCTGCCCATGGGCTGCAGGACTCTGCTTCAGTCCAGTTGACATTTATTTCCAGCTCTGGGCAAGCTCCCTCCTGCCCTGATTAAAACTCTTTGAGTGTTTTGTTTTCAAATTCCTTCTTGCTGTTAACTAACACAGGCTGACAGGCGCTGGTAAACTACTCTCCGGGAGAGAGGTACAGGACCTCCTGGATCTACTCAGCTTCACGTGGCAGTTCACACCTCCGTTCCTGCCCTCGGACTTTTAGCGTTATCTCTCGGCGGTGAGCCTCAGCAGGTCCAGTCAGAGTGAGGCCCGGTGTTGGCACTCTCCCCCTATATCTATTACAATTAGTTTTTGATTAAGAGACGCAGCGCGACCATTTCCAAGCCTTTAATGCCGTGTCAACTGGGCAATGATGAAGTGAGTGGTGTGGACACCTCCCAGCAACAAAGCAAGCAGTAAAAAGTTTCAACCGGAGCGTTTTATCTTCTTAATGGAAACCAGACAACCCTCCTTCTCTGCTAGCTTTGCCAGTGCCTTTCTGTTTTTTTTCAACCCGGATTGAGTGCGTGTTTGTGTGTGCGTGTTCATGGAGCGACTTTTCGAAGATTGAAACATACAAGTTCTGCCCTCACACACGATATTTATACTGTAGTGGGGGCAGATCTATTCCAGTGGACCCTGATGGTATTCAACATATGAAGACCACAGTGGAAAAATGATCAGTCACATTTTCACGTTGTGGAGAAATGATGAATTAAAAATTCAAAACAATCTTAGTAACAAAGCACTTAAAAAATATGCAAAAAAAATTAAATATTATAATAATAAATATTATAATAATGTAAAATATATAAAATATACAAAAATGCAAAATTTGGACTTCGATCCTTTTTCCTTTGTGGTCGATATTTACAACGTATATACGTATATACATTTTTTCCCGTCTGAGGCTAACACCAAATTAATCTTATCCTCAGGTGTAAAACTATTAAAACATCTTGTTTTTTTATTCCAATTAAGATCAGCTCTGATAGCGGAGATTCAGGGCACAAACCACTGGAATTAGCATAACCCGACATGATTTGTGTGGCACTCTGTGACTGTCTGACCCCAAGTGTTTTGGCAGCGAGAATGAGAACCTTTAGCACCGGGCAAGAGCAGCAGTGTTGTGTGAAGTCATGTGACGATGCCAAGCTCTACCGAGACCTGGGGTTATGTGTCCTCATATTCAATGTGATTAATTATTCCGTGAATGTAAATTGTGTCTCTACAAATCACTGCAGCGCATGACTTGAGTGTTATGCTGTGATATTTAAATTGGTAGGATATGAGATATCCTGAGAAACAAAAGCCTGTATTAGTTTGGGTCTGTGACCATAATGAAATGGAAAGCCAGTAAAACAGAGAGAGAACGAAACAGATTTTTTACTTTGAAAATCAGAAAAAAAAACTATCGGCAGGGGCATAACTTCAAATCCTTGGTTTATCTTGCATGTAAAGACCCTTTAAGTAATGTGTTTCATTAATTAAAGCTCAGCTAGCCACTCACCTAATCACATGTAGGATCTCGTTGGAATTTCCAGATGTTTTTAGCTTGCTCCCAGATTTAAGAACTAAATGACAGCGAAGGTTAAAGGTTAAATCTTGAAACTCTAGAAGAGCGTAAACACATGGCGCAAGTGTAGAGTGAGGGGGAGAGAGAGAGTTGAGCGAGAGAGAGCAAAGAGGAGAGTTGAGGGAGAGAAAGGGAGAGAGAGGTAGAAAGAGAGAGAGAGAGAGAGGGACAGGGAGGCCAAACTTGATCAGAAAGAACAGATAATGAGGCACAATAATAAATTGGAATGTACTGACCGGCCAAAGAAAACAAGCATTTGGATGGATGTGGGAAAAGTCAGCGGAAACCTAATATAAATAACGTTGGGGTCAAACTCCTCACTGAAATTTAATTCCAAACCACTTTGTTTCATGGGATCGTTTCCTCTTAACTTCTCATATGTGTACTGAAATGAGAGCAATTGCTGTACTGAAAAATACACTGGCCAGTAATGAGCCTGGATTCAATCAAAATTAGCACTTTTCTTTGACTTGATAAATAAGCGCATTATAAACTTCTCTCTTTTTTTCCCTTTCTTTTTTTTTTTTTTGGGGGGGGGGGGGGATTTCTCACATTTTATCCAAGTGAAGAAGTCCTGTTTATTGGCTGCTGCAGTCACTGTGCTACATGTACTGTGTTTAGTACATGCTATTGACACAGGCAGGCTGCAGGCAACCAATCAATGTGTCAGAGCAGCCAAACTTCTCTCCAGAGTGACTGTGTTAATCAATAGAACAGTGACCTCTGCCACTTCTGGCCATGCTTAGTACCAAATACTTTTCACTTGATCGAGTGTGATTTGTGCATTGCTAAGAAATGGGGCCTTGTTGCATGAGATATAACACACATTATGCCAAATATTATGCAATGCTACTTTTTCTCCAGATTTTTCTGCAGATTACAGAGATTTACTGAGTCAAATTCCAGGACAAATTTTCATCAATTTTGGGACATATTCAACAGGAAAAACTAAAAAAAAGTGTGGCGTAATTTCAAATATTTGTCAGTACTAAATAAAACCTTTATACTGCGTAGTCACTTCTCATTATGCAATAATAACTGGATACTGAAGATAAAATAAATAAATTTATTTCATCAAATGACATTTACTTCTCTCCCAAAGCAACTCTTTCTTATGTTTGTGTGCCACATTGAATCTTAGGGAGTTGGTCTTTCCATCATCAGATACTTCTAATTACCCCTGAGTTGTTGGTTATCTCCCTCATATCAGTCTTCCTTTTCTAAGTTGTTTAAATGTAAGACAGTTACTGTTCATCAAAATACTCCTTGAACTGTGCACAGAGATCCCTCTTCTTTCAAATTAAACCCCCTATTGCATAACACCCTTCCTTCCTCATTTCACATAAACACATGCATGCGTACACACATGCACTCACATTAGCATATAAACACTCACACACACACACACACACACACAAACACATAAAAAAATAAAATATGTATGAGGAAATTTGATTCCGACACTCTCAGGGAAAAAAAGTACCTGTTTGTACCTTTTGGGTAGAAAAGCTTGTCACTGGGGCGGTACCCTCAAAGTTACTGCTGTTGTACCCTCAGAAGTGGGTACTTATTTGCTTTGGAACATAAAAGGCCCTCAAAAAGGTTCACACAGGTAACTTGAGGTCCTATAATTAGCCCAAGGGGGTATATAGGTGCAGAATGTACCTTGGGGAACATAAATGGACTCCTGCTGTACCCCTATTTCTGACAGTGAAGGTTATCAGTGAAATAAAGAATATAACAATTGAATGGCTATCTTCTGGTTCAGGTACGCCCTGTCAAAATCACTTTGGTAGTCTAAATCAAAGATACTGAAATTCTGTCTTTAAGTTTAGCAACCCTCTGTAAAATTATTTCCACTCCAAACTTGAACGGAGGCCCAGGACCACTTTTAGCCCTGTAGAGCACTGAACATTGTAGCGTAAAAGTGCTCCTCGGTTGTAGCTCCCAGAACACCTGGCATGTGCATGTCATTTTTCTAAAACCTGAATATCCTTCAGCCGGCCTTCTGGAGATTTTCAGGAGTGGAGGGCTGAGGTGAGGATGGTGTTGGGTTGGGGGGATGTGGTGGTTTGGGGGGTTCCGCCTGATTGGCCACCGAAACGGCTCACACGGCACGATGGGCTCAGACAGCCTCCGCATCGCTCACATGTCAGGGGCATGGGGGCGAACAATGGGAACGCCGCCTCGCGTTTCCACAAAATCAACAGCACATTTCCAAGAGAGCCCAGACGCCAGAGTCCATTCATCCTCTGCTGCGCCCTCCTGCTTCTCTCAGACCACCGAGGTCTGAGGAATGACTTCCGCTCGGAGGAAAAGCCTGACGCGCACACACACGCACTCGGTAACTCACACGCCTGCACTACACTGCTCGCACCCCTATGACAGAGGCAGGAACACATACAGCACGCCCAATAGACTGTCAGAAGTGAAGTAAACTCACAGAGCTGTCTCAGTGTAAACACAAGTCTGTACTTAGAGCTGAGAACACAGAGGAACTTTACCCCCTAGACACCCAGGAAAGGACACACTACATGCAACCACACACACACACACACACACATACAAGTCAGCAAGTGCACATACAGACACACTGAAATGTGCACTCAAACATCGAAACACAAATAAAGAGGAAACCACTTTAAAAAAATTTTACTGACTGATATTCCATAAATAGCAGAGAAAATATCCCGTGATTTGGAAAATGTCAAAATTGAATTATGACATAACATTGAAAAGTTTATTTACTCAAGTGTTGAAAGATAGATGTGCAATAAAAAAAAAAAAAAATTTGAGTTTGGTTATTTTTACTTTGTACTCAACATTTATTGAAACGATTCCTCTGGTCAGCATCTTTAGTCCATGCTCAGGTTGTGTTTTAACTGCTCTTGTTTTAAAATGATGATTTTTTTTTTTTTTTTGAGTGAAATGGTCCAATGAGTCTAAATTTGTGTGGTCGTGGTTTGTTTGGATCTTTCAGGCTGGAGATGTTCTCGTAAACTTCTTTTGGGAGATGTTTGGGGATTCAGTTTGGATGGGATGTCATTCACATGAGTTGACTCAGACCTACCCAGCTATACCAGCATGAAATGTTCAAACACCTGTCAGCACCTTCGCTTCGTCGTGGTCTACTTGGTTTGTTTGGCAAGAAGACTTTGCAATTTTTCTTTTTTTTTTTTAAGAAAAGTCTTCCATGCGTTCTATGCATTCTGGAATGACTGCTTTCACAAGACCTGGGGTCAAAGATCGATCGCCCCGTGTCCCGCCTCCGACATGCCTCACGTGCACGTTCCGTTGACTGAGCTTGGCTTAATAATTACAGCAACACGGTACCGTTGTCTACTGGTCCATGGAGTAACCATTAACAGGTGTTTGCATTCTGACCTTTATGAACCACACCTGACATTTGCCCCATGAATTATGGAGCGGAATAGGGCGAGAGGGGAAGGTGGGGCGTGGCAGGGCTGTGGGCCACGACCCCAGCTGCTGTCGTGACCCGTGAAAATCTGCATTTTTGCTGATAACAGACCTGACTCCTAACAAGAATTCACATGAAACCAAGCAAACATTCCCTCAGTCAAAAAAAAAAAAAAAAAAAAAACAAGACTCAACATGGCTGAGGAGGGTGGTCAGGCTGGACAGAAGTTTCACGTGTTGACATCACTTATCTCAACGTTCTTGAACAAAATGGCTCGCAGAAGAACCCTGTGACCCCTCAGATAACCCTGTCTTGTTCAAGGGCTCTTTGTTAGGCAATGTGGCCCAATCAAGTTGGCATGCACACTTTTTGCACCAACAATAGATGGCTCTTTAAGACCCATTAAAAACCCGAGAATTAAATTATTCTTCTGTATCGCAAGATGGCTCTTTAAGACCCCCTAAAAACCTGAGAATTAAATGATTCTTCTGTATTGCATGGGAGTCTCTGATCCTTCTTTAGCAGTATTCTGTGATTCAAATGCTTATGTTACAGGAGGCATTTGGCTTAAATACAATGGATTTTTGAAAATAATTCACATTGATTCATTCAAAAACTCAAAATGATTTATGATTTTTTGGGCATGCCAGTGTTTTGACCAGTAGGAGGACTGTGGAGGTTAAAGGCTTGAACAGGAAATAAGGGCCATCTGTGGAGACAAGCCAAGGAATCTTATTTTCTCTGACAGCATGGAGAGTCGAAGAATTTTTGGTCATTAGAATGCGTTTTCAATCCAAGAACATCGGCCAAAGTAAGCCACGCCGACGAATCCTTTGACTGGAGAGTTGATTTGCTCGCTCCTTAGTATTTGCATATATGGAACGCGAGCCTAGGACACACAGTCTAATTTAAAGAAGGCAGACCCGTACCCTGGATACTGTTGATTCGGCTGTATTAAGCGTGTCCCGTCCTGTGCCTGTGAAGACTGATGCCTCGGTATCATCCTCCCGTGTTCCCAGCCGGTCCCGGCTCCTCCAGATGTGCCGTCCCCTTCCCATTTAGTTGACGGGGAGTAATGGGCTCGGCCTCCTCTTCCTCGCCGAGGTTGGTAATATATAGCGGCGAGGCATCTCGACATAGTTATATCTGTTGGTGTCCTAGAAAAGACAAGGGGACTCAATTACCGGGGCAGCTCGCACACCCCGCTAATGTCAAGCGCGACGCCAGACGTCCCGTGATGAATAACGTCTGACCCCCGTGCCACCCAATTCCTCAACGAACCCCCCACAACAGGCGAGGAAGGGGAAACGAGAGGTGAAGATGTGGTGGCGGGCGGCTGTGCGCGTGCGTTTCGATTGCATCTGTGTCGGTGTTGGTACATGTGTGCATGTGTTTTTGTGCATGTTTACACCTTTACATTCATTTTGACTCACACGACTGTATTTTGAGTGCTTGTGTATTTGCACGTTGCCTCTGTTAGTGGTACTGGGAAACATGTTCGCACTCTCTGCAGTCCGACCCTTCGAGCCAAGTCCCAGACAGAGGTCTGGGCAGCTTCCCAAGGCCAGTCTATACGTCAGCAACCGCAACAGGAAAAAGCCTTCACCGAATCACCACTGCCCACGCACTTAGAGCCTCGCCTCGCCCATGTGACCTCCTGTCTTTACGCACTGTCACAGATAAGGATACACACAAATCCGTAAGTCAAATGAGAAGACGAATGTGCATGCAAATTAATGTGAATACGTACTTTTTTTATTGCTGTGATTAGCTCTGAGTTTGCACTTGTCTGGCTCATGTCTAAAGGTGCTGTGAGTCTGGTGACATTCATAATCTCATGTAGGCAGTGCTCCGGGTTTCGAGCTCAGCTCAGAGGAGCCAGGTGATTTTTGGGAGACTCCAATCTCATGAGCTGTTGCTTCTCATCTCACAGACCAAAGGGAAAAAGAGGCGGAATCAGGACTAGCCCTAAATCAATATAACTTGTCATTGGCGCTAGTCTGTTGACCAGTTAAATGGATAGACTTCTCTTGAGAAGCATAGAGTTGGCCATGTGATACTTTTTCACTATACTCAACAAAAAAGTTGAGGACCACTGAGTTTTTTTCTTTATTATTTTACTCTTGTTCTCAGCTTCCCAAGACACTGTCAAGCTGTGGTGAGAACACTTGGTGGTCACACAAGATATTGAAATGACTTTTGACATTGTTTGACGTTTTGATTTAATGGTTTGGGCTAGGTGTAATTCTGGTCTTCCCTGTAAAATACCCTGTTTTGGGGATAAAAACATTGTCTTATTAAATATTTTGATGCATTTTTGTGTCTTGGATTAACACCCATGAAATCAAAAAACACTTGTGATTTAGGTTCAGTTTTTACACTTCACATACTCGAATCAAAATCTAGTGTTCCTTAATTTTTTTTTGTGGCCTATACTGTATATACAATGGAAAAGATTGCCCTTGAAACAAATCCGATGCAGAGGGTTGAAGGGGGCGAGACTCCCAACACCTTCAGAGACCTGAGACCAGCGACCCTGCCGTAACAGATGTAGCGTAAACTTACTGACCCTTTGAGTGCAGGTTGAACCATTGAGCTTTGGGAAGGGGGGTGGGGGGGAGTCCTTGTGGAAGGGTCACATGCTGCGAGCGGGAGAGAGGCATGTTGGGGGGGGGGGGGGGGTAGATGAACAGAGTGATAAATAGGGACATGAATCACTCCCTGTCCGAAACTCAGCCATTTGCATAGCTGAAACGTGGCTGTGGGGAAACTAAGTCGGCTCATGCTGTGTGGGTGCCTGGAACAAATTTAGCATTGATCCCCAGGATTTGCCATGGCATTTGATGCCATAACCGACACTTTCTAAGCAAACAGATCTACACCCAGATAAAATAGTCAAACTGAACATTGGTGTCAGAGCTAAAAGCAGCCAGTTTCTGTCCTCAATAAGTTTTTTTTTTAAAGAATGCACTGACATGCCTTTAAGGAGGACACAATATATGACTTGTCTATAAGCCGCCACCATTCAAACAAGTAAGGTAACTAAACCCTCAATAAAAAAGCATGAAAATTCCCTCCAAACGTGGAAATGCTCTTTAGTAGGCTACTGCATTATAAATATATAGATCAGCCATTTACGTATAATTGATTTCTAGCTTTTTTTTTGGTAAACTGGACATCATTCTACCTTTTCAGGAAATTTTTACTCAAAAAACAAAAATGTACCTGCACTGATGCTTTATTAATGCTCCATCTTACAACCGGGAAGATTTGGCAAATGATCTGGAACATCTAATGTATGATTTCGGGGCAAGTTTTCAGGGCAGGTAATACTCTCTGTCTTTACGAGTATGTGTATGTAATTTTTATACTTTAAGGGAGCTTACTAGGCAAACTCATTCAATTCAAGCCTTGTCCTTTTTGTAATTTGCCCAGGCTTTTTGGTTCAAGAATTTACCATCAACACGTGTTCAGATGGTGGTCACTAGAAACCATGGTAATCAGTAAGGAAAGCAAACAGATGTTTGACATCCACTCCCATTGATTTATCGGTGATTGATCGAGCAATTAGAGGCCATCCACTGCTAATTGAGCCATAACTACTGTTCAATGGCTTAAACAGTCATAATTACCCCTTCTACCAATTTGATGCTGGGTAGAGGCAAATGTTCCAGTTGAAAAGGTAACACTCACAATGCTTGCACTACACTTCACCGTGGTCCGATTTCACTGCAATTACAGTATTTCCCAGTTTTCCTTCAGGCCCACAGCGTGCTTCAGCATTGTTGCTTGGGTATTTCTGTTGCAGATAACCTGTTAAGAAGCTGGTTTTCCAGTCTGAGCACTTGTTTAGTGGCACTTGTTTGGTATTGCTACGTACTTTCCCCTCAGTTAGTCATCCATTACTTCCACAATATAGATAAAACTTACAAGTAAAAACAACAAAAAGTGACCAGTTGCAATCAGGGCATTGTCTGTTATTAAGCACAAAAACAAAAAATACCTGCGACCAGAACTTCTAGATGAAAAGCTGTTGGTGTGACTTATACCACTAGGACTGTTTTTGAAGATTTTTGGGGACTAACCACAGGGATCTACCTTACAGCTACTCTGTAAAACGTCTTTGTGCAAGTTTTCTGTCAAGAGCACTGCACAAATAAAAATGAATTGAATTTAATTGAATACCTGGCTAGTTTCACCAAGATAGTTTCAATATAGTGTTAGATTCAAGACAGGATTATATTTTGGTGGATGGATACACTTCATTTGCATTTGCGCAAAGGGTCCTGAGTTTGAGTCTTTGCTGCAGCTTTTGCGTTGTGTTCTTGGGCAAAACACTTAAATCCCACAATGCCTCACTCCACCCAGGTGCATTACTGGGTACTGGCAAATTGTCAGGGAACCCCATCACGGGGAGTAGCAGTACTCCTAGTTTCTTTATGCTACTGAAACCTGGGTTAAGCACTAGACTGTTTAGCCACCAGGCTGAGAAGAGACTTACTTTGTGTTTTATACTCTCCAAATAAAACTCACTTTAGTCCGGGATTAGATTTCATCTGTGTACGAGAGATGGCCATTACATTTCCCATTTGGTAACTATGTCCACTGTTCAGTCTTACATCTGGATATCTCAGCACCTGTAAAGAAGCACAATGTTTGTACAACAGGACACATTTTAGAACATACACTATTGTATTAGCTTTCTGGCATGCTGTAGAAATTCCAGAAGCCATCTTCCGAGAGTGAAGCCGCATGAATCTCTCGGCCCAAGATTTTCTTATTTCCATTCAATTAAACTAGAATAAATAAGTTCCGAGCATATTTTCAGTCATCAGTTGTAATCCTCCGGCTGACAACAAATGTCACCCCTGGGCCTACTCAGCGGATGCAGAGTCAACGTCACCCTCATTAACCTTGGGAAAGTGAGCCGCGATTTCTGCACTGGGGAATTAGAGAAAAGAGACACATCAGTATGAGCGGAATCACCAGGAGAGACAGGACTGCTGCCTAAGAGAGAGATGGACACCCTCTCCGGAGAGAACTGACACAGTCTCCAGAGAGACTCTGAGAAAGACCAGCGCATGCTTCTGGGAGAGTTGCACACGAGAAAATATAAACACAACGTGGAGACTCTGAGGATTGAAATATCACAAATGTCTTCGCGGGGAATGGTCCCTTCAGTTAAAGAAATGGGCAGAATATCATTATACCCTTGAAGACGGTTTTATTTGTTTTGATTTTTCATGTGTGCTATTTTTGCCAGCATTGTAAAAAATTTGAAGAAAAAATTTTTATCTTTTCATGATAAGCTTTTTTTCAAGCTGTTGAGTTTGACCAGTAGCATCTGAAGACTAGAGGCAGGAGAAGCAACTCAACCCTCTGTCTCTCCTGCAGTTAGAGGGTGTCTCCTGACCTGCTGGTCAGTGTGGAACAGTCAGCCGCAATCAGACAGGTGACGTCAGCGGCATAGAGTCCTTCCTGTGATGTCACAGAAATCCATGCAGATTAGCGGTGAGATAAGCCTCTAATTCTTTGCACAAAGCCTCTGACTGGTGCTTAAAGCAGAGGTCTCAAACTCCTGTCCTCGAGGGCCACAGTTTTTGGGATTACCATTCAATTGTGAGCTAACTCAGGCCTCATAAACAAGGTGTGCAAAGTCTTTGGCCAATCAATGAAGTACTTAAGTGCAGGAACAAACCAAAAACGAGCAGACTCGGTCGCCCTATATGTTTAGGGTTTGAGACCTCTGGCTTAAAGGTTAAAACAAAACCTTTCTTTCCTGCTGACAAACCAGACCATTCAGCAGGAGTTTGGTCTTACCAGAGAGAGAGAGAGAGAGAGAGAGAGAGGGTGGGCGGCTGCAGGGTTGGGAGGATCTGTCAGCGAGAGTTCGGTATGTGAAGGCCGGAGGAGGGCTCTGAGTAACAGGCGTTTCACAGCTGAAGTGCATCCCTTTGTTGAGGAAATACAGCTGAGATGGCACCGCGGGACTAAAACATTTGTTGTCATAACTGTAATCCGCCCATGCAAGAACACAGCCTCTCCTCTGTCAGATCAGCACCATGTGAGCATTAAGAGTTATGGTCTTCAAGGAACAGGAAGCAGCTGGATTTCAACTGTGTGTGTGTGTGTGTGTGTGTGTGCGCGTGTGTGTGTGTGTGTGTGTGTGTGTGTGTGTGTGTGTGTGTGGGGGGGGGGCTTTGTGATGTTTGAAAGAGTGTACAGAGGTGTGTGTTGTGCAAGTGGGGGGGGTGGTTGTGTGACTGGATTTACAGAGAAGAGGAGAGATTGAAATGGAGCAGAAAGCACACATAAATATGAAGCTCAAATAAAGAACGGGAAAAGTGATGCCGGCCAAGAAAAATACGCCAATGGATGGCTGTGGGAAAAATGGACAGGAAACGCAATGGGAGAGACAGGAAGAGAGATGGACATGTCTGATGTGTGAGGAGGTGAAATGGATAGAATGGTGAGAGAGAGAAGAGAGACAGGAGAGAGTTATGGAGCGAGAGAGGGGGAATCGAGAGAGAGAGAGAGAGAGGAGGAGGAGTCACCTGTACAAATAAAACTCATATTTACTCATAGCGGAGTAATCCTCTGCTGGCTTTTGCTTTATCTCTCCTGCTCAGAACTCTCCGGAAAAGACCAAAGCCAGGAAAACAAACAGATCTGCTGACTGAGGAATCTTCTGCTGCAGTCCCTAGGGTGGCCCATCCAGAGGAAAAATCTACTTTATGGGAAGAAAAAAGATCAATATAGACTGTCGTTAAAAAGTGACCCCTTCAGTCCCCACGCCTTTACGAAACTCACATTCATGGAATTACTCTTCATGCCCGCCCACCCGTTTCTCCCCGATTTTACATAACCAATCATGCTATTGTTACAGAGCTCCCCGCAAGTTCCTTTATCGATCTGAGAGAGCAGTATGTCAGTGACAAGGGTATGCCTTTGTACATTATTTATGATGCTTGGGGATCATCAATAACACAGAACCAGTGTTTTAACTGGGTGCGCTAGCCATGACAAGCACGCACTCTCAGTTGAAGTATGTCACCTTTTATCATATTGCTGGTAGCAAACTGAGTTCTCACAGACACAGACACTTCTGTTTTGTGAGAGCTGGCAGACGCGCGATCCAGTGGTGGTGGCATGCTAAAATTTTGGCACTCAGGCTAGCTGCAAACTTGCCGTTCCCGAGGGATGCTAGGGCCTGTTGGGCTTTACCCGGTCAGGCTGCTGACCACATCTGTGCCTCTCACTGTCAGGACTCGATACCAGATAGCAGGGCTCATCCATGTACACGGAGAGTATTGACAGGATAAGCCACCTAGCAGCTAACAGAGTCCAGTCTCATCCTGTCTCGTCATACAGTGACGCTACCTGACCAAGCGTCGATATAGGATGTAAAAGAGGCTTTTGGCGTCCGTATTTGATGCGTGTTTAAAATGGACCTTATCCCATAACCCTTAACCCGAACCCAAAACGCAAAAATCCTCCTCTATTCCTCATACATCAACCCTCGGTCAGTTAGCATCACTTTATGACGGGTCAGGATGAGAAAATGTTGGCCGGTACAGTGGACACTTTTTATTGTAAGCAAGACTGAGTAAGACCTTTGGAGAGACTGAGAACGACATGTACACCGACATAGAGAAGGAAGAACCCAGGAAAGGTGCAGTTTCTTTCCATAGTTTAAGACATCATAGAGTCCATATAGTACTGAGGCAAATACAACCTTTCTCTGCAACCTAAGACAAGAAGTCGTCATTTTCTACATCAGAGTGTATAGGTTAATAGTCTCAATTGTATGAAATATGCAAAAATAAAAGCAATAGTAACTATTTCCTGTGGATAAGCACTCTGCTTCAAACTCAGATAGCATCGGCATAGAACAGTATAACTTTTATTTCTACTTATGTATGCAGTCAAATAGCTGCTTAGCCACAAAAAATAACCAATGAAAATTCACTCCTGCACTTGTTAACCAGGACTGAGCTCACTTCTGTTTCACATGTTCATCTCCAAAAAAAAAAAAAAATAAATAAAACTTTTCATAACTCCTCTTACATGCCAGTTTAAAACCCCTTTGCACAGACATAGAAATCGCCATCCGTAAATTCCGAAATTTAATTTCTAAACAATTCAGTAATTGAATTTCCAAATGTCTAGCTTCACTGGAATAATTTTCCAGAGTCTCTGTGACACAAATATTGAGTTATAAAGGCTCATGCACAACAGGAAAAATTGGCATAAATTTGTATTCTGCGCAAAGGGGTTAAGCCTTTACCAATGCAATGAGGGGAATGATGACAGAAAATGAGCCCCTAAAAGTCCCTTTGGTAGACCAGAAAAAACACTGCAATTTCAGAACTTACACACTCTACTAAATTTGCCTCTGCTCGAATGAAACTTTTATGTGACATGTTATACGTTTCACTATAAAAAAAAAAAAAGCACAACACTCAGACTGTTTTTTTACATTTACTACCATCCAAAACTATGATTTATATTGCTGTTTAGGACCACAGACTAAATATAATTGCAGCTCATTAATCCACACGGTGAGAGCAAATGAAGAGGTAAAGAGGTCAATATGCGGCCTTTCGAGAGTGAATCCCTTTCGCCTCCAGTCCACTGAGCACATGGAATGGATTTAGATGATCGGTTTAGTTTTTAACATGGTCTTACATGGCATGTCATTTCATTACGGGGAAAAAAATAATCACTGATATACAGTATGATAGTCTACTGGCAATTGCTTATCAATTATCAGTTGGCTACTGGCTCACTAAATGTAAAAAAAAAAAAAAAAAAAAAAGAGATTCAGGAGGTTTAATCCATTTATGAGTGGCCTGCAATGTGGTCAGTGCTGGCAGCATTTTAAGACTGTATGTCCCACTCTTCCTTTTAAACCTCCAGTTCATTTCCAGGAAGAGCTCATAGACAGGAGGTCAGAGATCAGGCATATCTGTAAAGCGGTCTGGAAATTCCATCTCATCTCCAGGCACTGCAACAGCGGTTTATTGACGGAAGAAACCCGCGGTATCCTTAAGCAGTGATTTAGGCTTAGGTTCACAGGAACAATTACCGGACGAACAATCCATAGATTCCTGGAACTCTCTCTCTCTCTTGCATTACCTTCGTGTTTCCCTTTGTCGCTCTCTCACTCATTTTCTATCTCTGTCTTCCTCTCAGTCCATCTGAACTTCCCTCTCCCTCTCTATCTCCACGAATCCTAATCACTCGCTTATGGAAAAGTCAGATATGGACGCATCCTGATTTGAAGGATTCCACATCTGTGTTTGTGTTCTGCGCTCAGTGCGGTAAAAAAAAAAAAAAAAAAAAAAATTAGAGTGGATTAATCCTTTAAGCCATCCAGTGACAACCTCTGACCCACCCTTATGATATCCACTAGACCCAGACCTTTCTAATCGGCTCTGAACTGTGATGAACACGGAGAGAGTGGCTCTCGCATCTAACAAACTGCGGCGCTAGATTATCCCAAACAAGTTCAGAATCCCCACAATGTAATTCATGTAATCTCAGTGACTTGATGACTCATGACACTGAAATCCATGTTTGTTTTAAACATGGGATCCTGCGGCGAGTTGTGCATTTTTGTCGTTATCTTGGTTAGGAGACTCCATGTGGGGAGTAATGACAGCAACTCTTCAAGGGAAACACTGTCAAGTGTAAAAAGTCAGTTTAATCAGAGGTAGAAATCATATAGTATGTGGAAATCTGTAAGGAAACAAAGTCTTTAAAATCAGCATGCCTGCATAATTGCTAGTGTTAGAATTTAAGCTGAGTTTCATAAAAACCAACAAAGTCATATTTAATAATAGTGGGACTCCTCAAAATTTGTTGGTAACTAAAGTTCAATGAAACAAGCAAATTTTTTTTTTTTTTATATTGAATGGCCACTTCCAAAAGAGCTGAAACATTTGGCCAGGCAGAAAATTCCCTATGGTGAACTTGAATTGTATTCTCGATTCGCATGTGACTATTGACCGTAAAACGCAGACTTGCTGCGAGCACTGAGATTGCTCAATTCTATGCTAAGCCATGAGTCAGCCAGATTTAAACAGTCCTTGAGAAATTTTACTTAATTCAGAAATTCTTAGTGAAAAACAACGCTACCCATAAACCCTATCCCCAGTACCCCCCCCAGTACCTCCAATCAGTCGTCGCTGTGACTGCGAAAGTGACCATTTTTAGAAAAAATTTTGCTGCATTCGAATTGATTTTTTTTTTCTCGGGGAAAGTTCCTAACTCATAGGAAATGACCCAGACATATTTACGTGGCAGCCATGAAAAGTGTGTTCGAATACTGTTAAATGTTAAGGAAAGGTGCTTCACTGCTTCCTAACTTAGCTCCTTTAGCATAGGGTACACTGAACCATCCTCTTCGAGAAGAGAGGGATAACGCCATCCCACAATTCTGTGCGGCAGTTATATTTAAAATGATGACCAAACATGCGGCCAATAGTGAAAACAAAGGAACACCACAGGCGAGAGGCACACGATGACGTCACCTAGCGTAAGTGCATTCAGATTGTCTTTGCAGCGCAGTTGTCTTCCGAATTCCCTTTTACACTTTTTCTTTACCTTAAGATCATTTTCATCAAGGTTATAGAAAGGTAGTTAGGAATTGGGCAATAGGATGTAATTTTTTGACTATACAAACGCAGCCCTAATGTATTCCGTAGATGGCAGTAATGAATACTTTGGTTTGTTATCATCTATGTAAAACAAACGAAGAACAATGTTGGTGGCTTCCCAGTGTTGCCAGATGTGCAATAATTATCGAATTTGTTCGACAATTTTGCCTTTTTTACAATGTATGATCAATAATGCTGGAAAGTAGCCTTCCTTCCACGCTTCATTGGCTATGTTGTGAGAAAAAGAAATGTTTTATCCTCCCAACTTGGTAGAGTATATGAGTAGCCAATATCAAAAAAGGTTCTTCCTCTCAATGTGTGTGTGTGTGTGTGTGTGTGTGTGTGTGTGTGTGTGAAATTGCAAATTTGTTCTATGGGTTCCCACTGTTTGGTCCTGTACAGTAATTTTCTTCAAACTATGATATTTTTAAGCCTCTGGTTCGATAGCTTGATCATTTCGATTTCGCAACGCTGTGGCTACCCAAGGTGACGTAAGTTTTGTCGATGGTCACCAGAAAAGGATGCAGAAGTTTCCAACGGTTTGCTAGCCGCAATGTGTCGTACTCTGATGTTTCTGTTATTTCTCTGACAAATATGATATGCTTTTTTTTGGGAAGAATATGGTCAGGTATGAAAGTACACATATTATGGAAGATACATTTTCACAGTTCAATCTACCTGCCAAAAGGTCTCCACAGCATCTAACTGCCCAGAGTAGATTGAGAGTTTAGTCATTAGACCCCACTTTTACACCACAGCTGTTTTCTACGTCACAAACAGACCTGCTCTGCATTCAGGGCCCCACCTCTGGCGCCCCTCCCAGAGTCTGGCTCGACCTCCCCACCTCTCTGTTCTTCACAGCTCTCATGTTACTTTTTTTTTGCATTTGGCTCGTTTTAAGCCGGCCAGTCAAAGCAGGGTTCATTATTGTTGAGGGAACACCAAAACAGGGGAGTGGAGGGAAAGAATGAAAGGCAGTAAATGGTCTTGAAATTATGGATTTTATGTTTTTTTTCCCTAAAATATCTATAAACCTCCCTTTCAGACATCAAGAATAAAATAACTTGAAAAAAACCTGCCTAACATGGAAGTTTTACTATAAAAGAAAATCTCTAACATTATGAACCAGGCTGTGCAGCTACAGTATTCCATGCGTAAGGCCAGCTCATTTGTTCTGAACGGCAATGTACGGCAAGCTGTTCACACATTTATCCAATTTTTTGCGGTTGGATAGCCATAAAATTTCTATTGCCTCATTAGATCACCTTTTCGTTTATGAGCAAAGTCATAAATATAGATGAAATGCAGCTTCTCCACTTGCTACATGGAGAAATGGCCATCGATGTTGGCTACTTAATTAGCTTGTTCGGCTTTTAAAAATGGGGTTTGGTTTAGATAGATGTGCTGAATTGCATATTTATGGATTTATTATGGTGGAAGAACTACAGAAATGTCATTGACCTAAAAAGTATGGGATTATCATTGTTGACAACCGGTGAAAGTTTTCAACAAATTATTTATCATCTAATTTCCAATGCTCTCATAGATATGTTTTTAAATCTCTCCCAAGAAAGTTCAGTTTACAGTGTTGCAATATTGCCATTTTTCCATCTAATTGCAGATTGGCTCATTTCATGGCTCAATACTTTAAAGAATTTTTTTTTTTTTTTAAGTTTTAGTTGTCAATGGAGGACATTAATGGAAAATTTACTTCTGGAACCAGGGACAATGAAAAAGAGGATGGTCATGTTTCTGGTCTATTACACCCAAGCCCAGTCCCATCATTTCTACTTTCTTCTACTCCACAGTTCACTAGTTGAGCCAAACATTCTTTATGCTGGAATATTGCAACTCCTGACCAGCAGGCTGAGGTCAGCTACAAGTCAGCTGCTGCAATGGTTGCCAAACTTTGCAGGCCCATGACCTGCATAAAAAGCGAACACATTTGGTTCTCTGCTCCAGCCTCAATTGATATAGAGCCTAAAACACAAGCATATTTAGATGTACATTTTTTTTGCTGTACAGATATAACCAGTGGAAGTATTTTGGTTGTTTACATTTGCTTATTTAACTGATAAGTGATGTGAAGGTTATGCTCGCATACTTGCGTCTCGCTTGACATTTGGGACATAGGAAGACAGAGAACCAATGTTATTATGAGATGAATCACCCAAAAACCATCTAATGATATATCTATGAGTAGGTCATATGAAGTTCATGTCTGCGCTATAGGGTGATAGTATCACAGTGCAAGGAACTGAAACCTATCATTTAGAGCGAAAACATGATCACCTCAATGATCAGCGTGTTGGTCCTTGCAAAGCAGAGTCAGTCAAACATATGAGTGGTGCAAGGCGAAAGGGTTCTTTCATGTTCTTGTTCTTTTTTGCTGAAGCACTGAAAACAGTCAAAGGGGGAAAAAGTGGCATTGTAAATCTCAGAAGAGACAGATTCCGCGCATTCCGGCCACCCGTAATCTTGCATTCCTCCCAGACCATAAAGATAAACGGAACTAAATGCGGACGGCCGCTCCGGGCGAGGGGAGTTGACCCATGTCATGGCTGTTGACAGAGGCATGCTGCACGAACCTTACCCTCATAACACGCGTTAACCTCACCTCCCAGCTGGCGTGGCGGGTACGAGGGTGGAAAACTCTATCAGTCCAATACGCCCCGAGTCAAAGGTCGGCGCATTGTTTACATCACGCTGAAGGTCCCAAACTAAGTTTTTAAAACAGTTTATGGATTTATTATGATAACCCACGGATGACAAGTTTCTGTTTCAACACAGCTGTTTCAAAATGAATTTGAGTTATAGTTTGTAAAAATGCAGCACTTTGGACAATTCGCTGTGTTGCTGTCAGGAATAAAACCGTGTGTCTACCCTCAATCTCGGTCATCTTTGCTGGTGGCTAATTAAATCTGAGGTAATCAGTGGCCGATTCTGCCCCAATTTGATATAGTCTCCATTTACGAATGGAACAAAATGGAATGTAAACTTACCATATGGTTATGATGTACCATACTGTAGCTCAGACAGAATTCGAGGGTGAATTTCCTAAAAAAGTAAATGAAGGGTACATCATTGAATGAAGTGATGGAATGAAGCTCACTAGTAGCAGGAGTGACCCGCCTCTAGGCACGGTAAACTTTTAGAGTTCAATGAGCTTAAAATTTTAAGGCAACCTGAACACTAACTTTTTTAAGTTAAGACAACTTTTTTTGTTACAGCGAGGAAACTGGACGACTAAGAGGAAACCCAAGCGAACACTGGGAAAACATGCTAACTCCGCACAGAAACCCGTACTTAGTGGATGCACAACCATGCTTTGGTATGAATACATCCCAAAAGTATGAAGTCCTTGTGGCAAGCGGTTGCTGAGATCTGGTCTGCACAAAATAAGACACATTTTCATGTCCAGTGACCTTGACCTTGGGCCCAAGAGAACCTAACATGATGGATGCACAACTAGAAATTAGTATAAACGCATGCCGAAAGTACCAAGCCACTCTGCGGCTGCTGAGATCTCATCCACACAAAAAAATTGTGGTGCTAACGCTGACGTAGACAGGAAACCAGGGTCAACCATATGGGTGCGCCCATATATAATATATTGGGCGTACCTATATGGTTGACCGATAGCCAAAACATTAAAATCACAGATGCAGCGAATAATGTTGATTATCTCATAACTGCACATTTCGAGGTCTGCAGACAGATCTTAGACGGTAAGCGAACTGTGGCACAAGTTGCAGAGAATTTAAATAATATTTGCATAAGGACGGTGTCACAACACACAGTGCATCATACCCTGCTCTACATTGCACTTTTTAGCTAGCAGACCATTGAAAGTGCTCACTATTGCCCCAGTCTGCTGAAAAGTAAACATTAAGCATTTGCTTGTTGCTCAGAGACATTCCACGCCATCTTGAAATCATTGTAATTGTGCGTGGTAATCAAAAGATGATAAGATAGATGATTCTGTTTGTGGTAAACGCCTTGTGTTGTGCGCAGACAAAAAATCGGTTCCACTATGACTGAAAGCTTGTAAAAGGGCTTGATAGTTTGGTTCTTTTCCAAGTACAGTTGTATGAAGCTCAATTACGTTTGTTGCGTTCCTCGTCCTTGATGGTTTGTTGTTTTGCTGATGTCTGGTACTGGCTAGCTCGATAGCTAATTCATTGACTATGGATAAGTAGCTAGCTAGCTACATCATTCAAACCTACTTTACAAATCCAAGCTCGCCAACCTTTAAAAATGGGTAAATAGACTCCTCACTACCTTAGGTTTTAACCTTAGTTCAAACTAGTAAGCTACCTAACAAAGGGTGACCCTTCTAAATCTTGATTTACTAATTTTAGGTAGCTAGCTATCAGCTTTGGGTCGCTTATGCTCGCAACAAAAATTGATTGCGGAAGGTCCTTTGCGCTGAACATAACATATCTGCAAACAGTAGATACATTATGCTACGTTCAAAGTAAATAGCTTTTTACCACCGATTTCCATTGCTGTGATCTATTATAAAATGTTGCTAAACTAGCTCTAGTTAGCTTGCAGTACCTTTCTACAATGGCTTTGCTGCAATCATTTTGTTCAGAGCAAAGACCGCTTTACAATCAATTTTCATCGGACTTTCCAATCAGTATGGGTTATATTTAGTCGCACTAGGACCTAGCAACTTATGCACGTGTAATGGTATCATTATATCTTTCCTCAATGGTAGCAATCCAGCTCTGTACAATTGCTGGAGGTAAATCAATAGGCGATGACTTCTCTGAGAGAATCTGTAAATCAAAGCTGTAAATCATGCATTTACACCCCCTTTTTATAGTACCAAATAACTAAATAACACAAAACAAAAATGATCAATTGAACATATATCAGCATGCTAAGAACTACCTAACAGGACTGAGGCCAACTTTGGAAAAAACTTATTTGTACTTAAATGCCAGCAGCCATACCATATTACGATCTGCTCCAGCTGTGTGGCTGAAGCTGAGCAGGTGTGGGCTTGGTTAGTACTTGGATGGGAAACCACCTGGGAAAACTAAGTTGCTGCTGGAAGAGGTGTTGGTGGGCAGTAGGTTGCAATCTTCCCTCTGGTGGAATTATCCCCAATGGCGGGGACACTGTACTGAAGGAGACGCCGTCTTTCGGATGAGACGTTAAACCGAGGTCCTGACTCACTGTGGTCATGAAAGATCCTATGACACTCATCGATAAGAGTAGGGGGTTCCCTGGTGTCATGGCTTAAGTCCCAACCTGGCTCTTTCTACCTGCCTCCTAATCATCCCCTGATCTTATTGGCTGTGCAAATTGCCCTCTCCCTCCCCACCTCAACCCCCAGGGCTCCCTTGAAAAAGAGATTTCAATCTCAATGGGACTTCCCTGGTTAAATAAGGGATAAATAAATAAATAAATAAATAATTTTTATTGAAGCCCATGTCCTATCCACTGACATGGAGGGGGTTGGCTTATAACGTGTACTGCAGCCAGCCACTAGATGGCAAAGAGGATGTCTTGGCTTCACTTTTGGGGAGCTGTCAGGTTGTCCATCTTTTTATACAGTCAGTGATTTGAGTGTGCAAAATGAGAGCTGTGGCTAGGGTGATAACTACACTCCAGGTCCAAACACTGGACAAGGGAAGAGGATAGACTACAAACTGACAAGCTAGTTTGCAATCCTGTACACTAACATTACAGTAAAGTCCGCTCCCTAGCTGCTAGCTACCAAGCTACTGATCTGGCTTTGTTTTCTGTTACTTTCACCATCTCAAGGCTATGCATAAGTTCAACGCTATGCTAGGCTATCAAACACATGTAGACACCAGTTATTGGAGCCACAATTTCTAAATATTACACCTCGTTGCCCATTCTGTTACAGACGAGTGGCTTTTATGTCATTACAGCTGGAGCCCAGTCACGGTAGTTAAATGTGCACACCAGTGCTACTGTAGAAAACTGCTAACAAGCTACTTACCGACACAATGCCTGCAGATCTTCCATACATTTCTGCCTAGTTCATGCAGGTTGCAATTATTACAACCAAACGCAACTTCCTTCTTGGTTCTCTGCTTTTCTGCTAGTGTCTTTCATCTTTTTATGCTAGTAGAACAGTTCTGCAGTTGTTGACAAAGGAGGAACTGGAAGAGTAGCTTAATGGAGAGATTTGCACGTTTCCACCAATGTGGTTGATAGCTGAAACAGTATTATGACGTTATTACCAAAAATAAAACACAAAAATGTTTACCAACAGCAACTTCAAGCACCTACAGGAACCAAGGACAGAAAATGGTCTTGATTGAGGGAGAGATCATGCGTGGAGGAGGGGTGCCGAACTACATTTGTGTGTAAGAAGTGATTGACACGGCTTCAGCGACTTCTTCTGGCTCTGATTGGTTAATTTTGCTCGGGCTTGGTGGATTCTTGCCAGTGCCATGTGAAGCACTGAAATGAGCCAAATGTACATGATTTTTTTAAAGATTACTCGTCTCATCCCACATGGAAAGAATCTATATGAACATATATGCGCATATATGCAACCTATATGCCACATATATGCAGCATATACGCGCATATATGCTGCATATAGGCCAAATTCAGGTACATATATGTGCTTATGGAGGGCATATAGGTCTCCTATATCGCTTCTTTATTTCCACATATAGGCCCTATACGTACATACAAGGTATATGTCTCCTATATAGCTCATATACCCAGTGGCAGGTTCTGTTTGTCATACATTTTGTAGCCTATAGCTCATATCTCACTTTTGCAACTGTCATACATGATGCCTAGCTCATATTTTTATTCTCAAGGTAATATCTGCAAATTAGTTCAAAGTCCCTGACAAGAATTTAACAAAAATAACAAGAATTTCACGCAATAACTTATTAATCGCATCTGAACACGTGAAATTGGCATCACATTCGATCCTAAATACATGTTGACATGTGACAACGGCATGTTATGTGTAAACCAGTCATTATTAACTATGGCAAGTGAGAGGAGACAAAAAGCTATGATATCAACACAAATATCTAATACTATTTGTTAAAAATTTTTTTCCTGAAACATTAACAAGAACAAAGTCATCAATTCTTTCTTGACCATACTTATTTCCATTCTATGAAGATTGAGTTGTGTATTGTGGAAGAGAAGGAAATGTATAAAAACAAAATGGTTTGATTATGTTTATTTCATCAATTGGGCATTTTTTCAAGTTTAAGTCACTGCCAGATTCACCGCATTAGATAAAATTGGATTCATATCATTACAGCTCATACACATCCATTGAAAGGTAATACACTACACTGTTACATCCACCAAATGCAATGTTTTCTATCTTGTCTGTAATGCAGTTTCTAGATGAATATGGCTCAGAGGTCCTTAGTCTAAATGTAGCAAAATAAAACAAAAATAACAAAATAAAAGTACATAGAAGAACATACATTCAAGTAAACATGCCTTTCAAAAGTCATTTTCATCCCCACATCTATTTGAGCATTTCACTGTGGTTAATGAATTTGAAGACAAAGTCTACATTTCTGTTCACAGTTTTAATGAACAGACACTTATCTTTTATCTGAGATGCTTGTATAGCAACTAAAGGTCCCAGACTTTTTCCTACAGGGATGAAATAACAAGGATTCTTAAATTCCCACACGGGAAGAACCTATATAAACATATAGGTTTTAGTCCCCACCTTGTATCAACCAGCAGTGGTCGGCAGCTCTTTACAGAAGTAGCGCGCAATTGGCCAATGCGCTACATGGATGCAAATTGCGAAGGGCCTGCTGGGAAGGGTTATGTAGATGAGAGTTCCCCTAGGCGCGTCCTGTTGGCTAGACGGGCGCTCATAAAGAAGATTCAGGGAAGACAATGTTGATTATTTTCCACCTTTGTGCTGAGCTTGTGAAATGTAGCTTATGGAAGGTATAAAGAGTAATTGCTAATCACTGTGGGTTTTGTACACTCTCTAGAATAATCAACAGAGGGCCATATATGCGAAAAAGGTAAGCACTTCTACATAAATCTCTAATTGGATGTCCCATATTCAGGTGGGATAGGAAGTGCCAAAAAAAAAAAAAACCATTGAAGATTTAATATGGGGCTACATATACGTTCCACATATATGTGAAATACATAAAATTGGCTGTTTTCATGTATTATAGGTACATATATGTACATATAATATATGAGAATGGCCAATTTTATGTATGTTGCATATATGCGAAACCTGTATGTGGCCCTATATTAAAACCTGTATATGTTTATATAGGTTCTTTCCGTATGGGATGAGCTACTGTCAGTATAGATGGACAGTTTCAGTAAATATTTATAAATATTTACTGAAGTAAATATTTTATAAGTTACCAACCGCACCTGTGAAGGAATAGCTCCTTGAAGAACTTACAAAACTGTGTGGAGAAAAAACTTTACATTTGTCTTATCATTCTTCAAAAATAAGTCATTGCATTCATACATACAAGTGCGAAACATACGGAGTGACTAGCCATACTCGTGCTCCGCAGGGGGTTGATTGTGACCGATAATCCTAACGAATAGTGGCGTCACCCGTCGTCATGGCAACGAAAGGCAAAAACGGATAAAGTAGCCTAAATTTCAGTAAAGGGGCGAGTTGGTTCGATCACACATGGCGGAAGACAGCGGCAGGCTGATCTGGAACGCATACCCCAGAGGGCGTTGGGATCCGCTGGGCGGGTTAGGAGGAGAAACGTTGCAAAGGCCGGGCAAACTGAGAATTAATATATAGATAAACTGAAAATTTACCCTCAACTGGTGTCCATGAAACATAAATATATCAATTTTTTTTAGATGGCACAGGAACATAAATTTTAGTGCGTGAGCTTTTTGACTAAATAATTTTTGATTCTTTTGCAACACAAAAGACTGTACATTAAGTTAGAGCGCATATATGTAGGTGGTTCCACATTGCTACTTCTGGAGGGACCTTGAGGTAGCTCCTGAAAAATGTTATAAGAATGATCATTATAAGACATTAATCGGGATCTTTTTTGTGCAGGCCTAACTTCAACGGAACTACACACAAACACACACATCATGCGCGTGCTCACACACACACACACACGCAAACATCAAACCGCTGATCATTTGTCTTGCCTGCTGTGCTGCCGGTGATCATTCTGAACTCTGCTCACACAAGGCATAAGGATTACCTACTGTTGTCCCCTGAAGAAACCGCTGATTTAAATGTACCCCTTAACACCCTTAGTGGTAACGATGATTATATAAACACACTGGTTTCTGGATCCTTCTTTAAACCGCTAATAGTCACCTTTGTTGGTGGGCTCTCGAATGAGCACCCTTCCATTTGCATGGATCCTCTGTTCTGAAAGTGCTCCAGTTTGCCTTCTACCTCCTGACTATTTCATAAAGGAAGAAAATGAACTTTTGAAATAAAGGGCCAATAGCATGATCGTGTCCTCTTGATTGCCCCTATGAATGAAAATGCATTAATTTCAATATAATTTCATATTTACAGATTTTGCGCGGTTCTCCTCACAATGCGTGTCCTATCCACCCCAAACACATCCTTGTACACATTATTACCATTGACATTCTAAATATCATTTGATCTGCGCAAAATGACAAACAACTGATTTCCCTGATAGAAAATTAGATCCAGCCATCATCTGACATTTACATTAAGTGTTAAATGCTCCATATTTGTGCGACTCATTCAGAGTTACCCATTTGGATGAGGTGAGCAAATCTGCCCTGTGCAACAATTCCAGAGATAACCAAATCAAAAGTTTCCTGAAGGCTTGGATTTGGCTGGATATGACATTCTCTCGATTGGATTTCACGAGGATGTGACATATGCCCAACGCATTAGGACACATTGATCCAATGGCTAATGGGTTCACCTTTGGCTCTTATCGCTATTACAATACCAGCCTAAAATAAAATTCTCAGTCAAATATGCCTTTTTGATGTCGTCATTGTAAGAAAGACATAATTTTCATTCTCTGGATTCAAAATGGTGCCTGGTTGTACACTGACAAATCTATCCATAAGATTCTGTTTCTGCAGGTAAGGGGGCCTTGTAGAGATTCAGCCGCCATTGGCTGTTCAGAACACAATCCTAACCAATGAGTACTTATTTTGTTTCTGAATCTAAGCATTTTGGGATTTATAAATGGAAGAGCTAAGCCTTAAAATGGGAGGAACGCCCAACCAAGAGCCGTCGATCGCTCGCTCATATGAGCCAAACCACATTCTTTGTTTTTGACACCCAAAGGCGAGCCACAGATGCTCAATAACGCCTCCTAGTTTATGGCTGAGTCTTTGGTTGCCTCACCCTCACTCTGCAGTCCCTCCGGGATTCGTTTTTGGTCCACATTTTTTATTCTTTTCACCATCATTTCCCACATCTGAGTGTGAAAAGGTAATTGACAGTTGAAACAGGAATGCCACAGCAAAGAAAGCAGGCCCGTTCTCTTTATTTTGTTTGACCGTATGAGAACTTTGGGGCTTTTTTTCTCAGCGGCGAAATATCGAGATCAGTGCAGACGCAAATGACGTGACGTGATGACGTCAACCAGTGTCGCTCTCTTTGTGCCAGAAAAAAAAGTAAAAATTACGAAAAATTTTACCATGGTTCATTCCCATAATATATTGTTCTAGTAAACAGTTTCATATCAAATTGTTCTTTTACACTTTTTTTGAAATGTGATTTTTGGTCATGTGAAGTGTAATTATAATAAACAATAAAAATCGTTGTGCAAAAAAAATTTGCCTAAAATTAACGGTTTTTAATTAATTATCGTCAGCTTCCCTCAGTACTTCCATATGTACGTATATCTATACTTACCTACGCGCAGTCCTTCATTAGTGAAATGTCATGCAATTGGGCAAGTAATCTTAAAAGACAAGGCTTTTTGTGCCTCCACCTCCCACTGCCAGCTCCACATAGCCCCCACCCACCCGCCCGCACACACACACACACACACACAAAACCCTTAGTGTACCACAGGTTGGCAAGGGACCAGACTTCACGGGAGGAAAAATCTCGCTATCGCTCTTTACCCTGATAGAGACCATTGAGAGAGAGAGAGAGCGAGAGAGAGACCCCACACAAAGACCAATAGTGCGGGGATTCAGTCGAAAATATGTGACATAATCACATTAGTGTCTTAAAGAACACAAAGCGCTTAGTCAACTTCCTTGATCTCGGCACATCTGGTGAAGAGGGGGAACCTGCTTTTCCCTTCTATAACGAAAACAAGCTGCAGTACGAAACGCCAGGTCCCGGAGGCTTCAGTCAAACAAGGCGCTGGACACACAAACACGGACAAATTTGGCATCGATGTTAGCAAGAAAAAGGGGTGGAAAAAAAAACAATGGAAAAGGTTGAATTGGGAATGACGCCTACAGCTTTCCCAGAGATTCTGAGCTGTGATCTAGCAGAACATGTATCACATAAATTCATATATCTACGACACTTCAGTCGAGCCCTACAGCCTGTAAAATGCTGTGTGCAGTATTGAGCTGGTTACGTCAGTGACGTCAGGAAAAGTGAATGAAGGTAAGCCCTGCTTATACCTCCTTAATACTCCAAGAGAAAATACCTTATTCATTTGTAATTGCTGGTTGGGAATCCCGCGTAGCCTTTAAATGGTGAAAAGCGAGAACAGACTTAATCTGACGGATTCCTCCCCCACTCAAACCACTAATTGAACACAATAAAGCCTTCAAATTTGATCAAAGCTGATAATTCCCAAATATTTAACCAAAAGTGAGTATATCTTTGTGTGTGTGGTACTGTTCATAATGAGTGTGCAACTCAAAAAAGGTACCTTGCATCAATGCATTTTTTAGAAAACATGTCCATTTGTTTTAAAATTCTTCAACGATACCGGACATTGCCAGTACCTGCATTCTGTCAAAGTAAAGACAAATGACTCGAGCTGAATACTTTCTGGGCGTTCTCTACGGTGGCTGAAAATCTTCTCTGGAGCCTCAAAGATCTGCCACACAATAAAATAATTAATGAAAAAAAAAAAAAAAAAAGACTTTCAGCTCGTCACGTTAGGATGGTGGCAATCAGCCTTTCCGCCTTTTGTTGGCAGTCCTATTTGAGCCTCCTTTTAAAAAAAAAAGAAATAGGAGGAAAAAAAAAAAACTGTGAGCACCTGGTAATATTTTCCAGAGACTCTGCTGCACGTTTTCACACTTTTTTGTGCGTCCCCTCTGTCCCAAGAACAAAGCTTGGTTTCTGTTTCTGCTCCCGCCCCGCTGTGAGAGAGAGGGCCTGATCGGCCCATTAACACCCACCTCACTGTACTCGTTTCCAGAGCGGGGAGCTAATTACTAACATGGGCCTGGCTGGAACCCCCTCGCAGACAGCAAACACACAAAAAACACGCTGAGCGGACAGTGAAAGAGGCCCGCGGAGAGAGTGGGGGCTGCCCCCCCCGAGAGGCTAATGAATCCATAGGAAACACCTCTCCATTCACACGTCAAACGGTTCACCCGGGACAAAACCCATCTTAAAGAATGTTCCTCCTTTGTCTCTGCTCTAATACCCCGAAGAGGAGACGCTGAAGGGTGTGTGTAATGTGTGTGCCTGTTAGCGTGTGTGTCTGTGTGTGTGTGTGTGTGTGTGTGTGTGTGTGTGTACGAGAGAGAGAGGGTGTTTAGCAGTATGCGGGTGCGTGAAGGATTCTCTTTGCAGAAGTTTATGAGTTTAACATAAAAAAACCAGAGTCCCCTTCAAAATTTAAGATTGTTAAACAGTTTTAAATCGGTGTTAAGGTCCGGTGTTAATGTTCTACATGAAACTGGTAGTAACAGTGAAGGAAACAGTCAGAAACTGAACTATTGGCCAATCACCAATTTAAAAAGAAATACATGAACTTTAAAGTTTATTTTTTTTCATAATCCGTGCCGTGTTCCGGCCAACCATCGTCTGGTCAGAGCCGGTCGCTGGTGATGGCTGTGTGTTTTGGTCACAGTGTTGAAGGCCCTAATCCCATCTCCTGCTAATCCGTCAAGTGGAATCCTTCATTATGATGTTAATGGCCGAGATCAGAGCCCTAACCCCTGCAAACAGCAGCAGCAGAGGTACCCCCAAACCGCCACCACCGCCGCCACTGCATTCCTCCTCGCTTAGAAACACCCCCACCCCAAAACCCACCCCCCCCCCTTTCCTTTCGCCCTGCTGAGACAGTTTAAACTCTCTGGCCGCAGCGGAGTTTTCAGGCCGCAGTTTTTTTGACGGTGGGCACATTGTACGGTACTTGCATTTCTCTCTCTCTCTCTCTCTCTCTCTTCTTTCTCCTCTTGTCTCTTTCAGTGAAAGCTACTCATCTGGGCTTCATTAAAAGCCCCCTAAGATGTTTTCAAAGCCCCCCCTCCTCCCATTTTCTCCTAACACAGCTGAACCTGGATAAGATCTGGCCTTTTCATCTTTGGGAGCTTGGATGAATTCAGTGGTCATAACAGTGATAAAACAGGGCAACCCTTCCTCCTGCTGCTCCAACAGGTGGCAGGTTTGAGTGAGGACTAGTTGGTTTACAAATACATTTCCTTTCTTAATTTATTTGGCACTGACTCATCCTTGGCATCCTCATTGGTTTCTGTCATTTTTAAGTGCATTTACCAGTCTTGACTGGATGATCATCAAAGAACTAGGAGTCCATCGTTCATCACAGTACAGGGCAAGACTGCAGAATGACACCATGCAATCAAACCAGCAACCCAGAGAGTGCGAGTGCTAGAGCCTAGAGGTGCCTACAGTGGAATTTGGACCCCTTTGCCTCACACACACAGAAACACAAACATGTACGTTGTTTGGTTTTAATGGAAAAAACATGTCACCTGATCACTGAAATTAAAATTGAAATGATATGATCCCTGGATGTTCGGTTTTTCTTCTGAGGTGGTGACTGCTAGACGCTGTATATTTAACTGTAAATTTATTTCACTCTAAAAAAAGCATTGGTTTCTCCCAAGCTGTGAGCTGTGGTTGTACAGATGCAATTTAGGCTAATTGAGGCCAAGTTCATGTGACAAAGAAAGTACACAGTACCAGCATATCTCACTGACCTCAAATGCATCGTGAGCCACAGATTACAGGCCTTGGTTGTGGGTTAACTACATGCTACTGCTGTGAGAATAAATGAATGGTTTGAATATGGATGTTGTTAGATACATGTATTGAATCAAAATCAGTCATGGTGACCGTTAAACTTAGACCAAGTGGGTATGGTTGGCAACAAAGTGGAGTTGGGTAGAGGTGTGTGGCACTGAATTAGTAAAGTGTGTTTCAGCGTGTATGTGTTTGAGAATATTGAGGGAGTGTTCATAAGTCTATCGGCCCTAAATCGACAACCTAAATGCAGTCCTAATGGTATCGCAGAACTGTTCTGATTATGTCTTACTCCATTCTGTTAATTTTGTGAAATGAAGCGATAAAGTAACTGTGGCGCTGTTGAGAAAAGGGTTGGTCTAAGACAAACTAATTAATTACCTGTGGGTGCTGTGGGGGTTAATTTCCATTGAGGTCAATCAGATCAGCTGCCATCATTCCTTTTATAACCAGCAAAGTAACACCATATTGAACTGTAAATTTGGTCAGGTGAAGAAAAAGCAACTATCTTGCCTCACTGCCTCCTCTTTCAGTAATCATGTCAGAAGAGGAGCAAGTATCTAACTTTGACTGCCGCCACCAGAAACACTTCTCTAAGAAGATACAATCCTAATTGTCTTTCACATCTGCAGAGGACATAGCTGCCTCAGAGCAGTGCATTACAGGGTTTGCGGGATACAGGTGGATCCACCAAGTCATTTGTTTTGTATTAAATGATTTGAGTCATTTAAACATGATGGTACTCATTGCATTAAAAAAAGTTAATTATTTGTATTTCCCCGCACACAAATAAATTAATCTTGAGTAAAAATACCCCCTTCAACCTCCCTTCCCCATAAGACTTGTTTTGTCGGTAACATTTATCGGTTACAAGACGGTTGTGAAAATTAAGAACGGAGAGAAAAATTATATGAATGATATGTGCGAGCAGGGATTCATTCCCATAAAACTACCATCGAGCGACAGCGTTTGCATTAAAAGGTGGCCTTATTGAAAACAAAAATGATGACACAAAGCTTGCATAGCACCGCATATTTAATAAAATGCCGTTCAACCCATCGTGATGCAAATGCCTTTATTACAAGCCACAAAACAACCAAGCTGGGGTAAGGCGATAAATATGCCATTTGCAAAGAACAAGACTGCGGATAATGTCACTGCCACATGCGTTTCCATTTTTGATGGCATGAAACTCGAATCCTTTTTGTTGGGTGGGTGCTTTTGAGCATGGGTGTGAGAGCTATATTGGCTGTGTAGAGACTCAAATGCCAGTAGTTGCTTTCTGACTGAATAGGAGGTTTTTAATTGCAGTATTTAAACATGTACGCTTACTCAAAATGATTTTGTAAAGAATTATTACAGATACTATTCTTTTTTGCATCTATGTTTTTTTTGCAAAAATATTAAATTACATTTCATCAGAGCAATAGTTTTTTGCATATTTATTGAAGTTTCACACCACTATTCGCATAATATTTCAAATTTAATTTCTATAAAATTGAGAGAAATTTGAAAAATCTGAAGAAACCGTTGAATATAAAAATCTATTTAAAAAACTTGTCTGTTTAAACAAAGTAGCTGAAAAAAGAGGTACAAAGAAGTCCCCTGAACATTCTTTGGTTGTTTTGGAAACAACACGTTTAGCGATAAACACAACCTTCATTTATAAAATAACACACTGTTTATGGTGGCAGGGAGAGCGCTACAAGCCTCAACTGAAAATGCCTTGTTTATAGTTAGTGTGATAATAGCATCAGCTCGCTCTACCATTTTATTAACCCGAGAAATGGAGAGTGCCATCGCTCAACTGCTTCCAACCTCTCTTTTTTGCCTCCTGGGCATATTTTATGTGTGGTTACCCCCCCATATAAATATTACTCTCCCATCTCTGTTCTGTCATTATGGTAATCCACGTAATTCCTTGGGCTACAGACGCTATTTGGCTGGAAGCCACACTTAAGGCCTTCACAGACTGCAAGCTTGTTTTCTTCTGTCATGCTCAAAAGCCGCTCAATCAAAGGCTCTCCAGTTAGAATTTGACGAAATGATTCATTTGCATCAATAAAGGAATCCCCGCATGATGGACTCGGGACTGCATGTGACAGAACTCCACTTGATGAGCAACAGCCTGGCCCGTCATCATTGCCACTCAAGACTTTGAATATTTATCTATTTTTAATCATTATTATAACTGCTTTTGTTAGACAGTGCTATCATGCAAAAGCTTTGTAATCATGTGGATGAAAACCAGTATGACTTTCTCACTCACATGAGAAAATTATCTTATCTGGCGATCATCCATGGCTGTAAACTCGGTTTTCGAGTCATCATTCGCACTTCTTGACTCTAAATCTCACATTACAATTATTACTATTATAATTTGTTGTGTAGCCTTCTCTTGGATCAGTTATGATTGTGAATCATGTAAAGTGAATGTCCTGGACACTGATGAGCCAAAACATTATGACCACTCACTGATGAAGTGAATGAAGTTGATCTTGAATACAGTTGTTTGCTTGCCTGTTAACAGACCTCATACGGTAAGCAATACAGTCCAATTTTTGTCGTCAATATAATGGATACAGAGAAATGGGACTTGAACGACCTTGAAAAAGTCTAAAATGTCACGGCCAATCAACTGGGTCCAAGCACCTCGAAAGTGGTAAGGCTTGTGGGGTGCTCCCAGACAGCAGTGGTGAATACCTAACAACAGTGTTACGGCAGGGCACTGGACACCTGAGGCGCATTGAAACGCAAGGGCAACAAAGGCTATCCCATCTGGTCACAAGGGCCACTGTGGCAAAAATTGCACAAAATGACGGTCACTTGAGGAATGTGTGACAACATGCAAAGGATCATACTCTGGTGCACAAGTGGCTTTGCAGCCCCAGAACACAGCAAGAGTGTCCATCCTAACCCCAGTCCTCTGCTCAAAGAGCCTACATTAGGCACGTGAGTGTCAGAACTGGACCTTGAGCAATTGAAGAAGGTCATCTGGTACGATGAGTCTTCAAATTCATGTGCATCAGTTAGGTGCGCGCGCACCGTTTACCTGGAGTGGAGATAACATCTGCATGCACTGTGGGAAGAGGACAAGCTGGCGGAGGGACTCTGATAGTCTGTGGAATTATTTTTTTCTGCTAACTTCATAGGTCCACGCATTCATTTGGACATCAATATGACGAAGCTGTTTTAGCGGCACGCACAGGACCAACAGCATATTATACTGGTGGTCATAAAGTTTTGGCTCATCAGTGTGCTCACAGTTATCTTGAGTACTCCTGTAATTAGAAACATGCATTTAACAAGGATAGGCACACACAAGCGCACACAGACTATCATTCAGTACCATTAGCCTTCATGCTTAGGTTCTGGTTCACAGGCTTATTTTTGCAAGTTTAGCGGGCAATAAAATCTACTGCCCACATAATGTTCATAAAGTAAGAGGTGCATCTCCATCTGTTTGTAAGTCATAGTCAGATGATTTAATATCTGGCAATGTCCCCGTTTTCTTTTTTTTTTTTTTTTTTACCTCAGTCACTGCAGCCGTACTGAATGTTTGTGCAGCGATAAGTATAAACACTTGGCAGTTATTTTTTCATTTTAACTGTTCCTCGATGCCAGTCTACACTTTCTTTGGTTTCTCAAGCAAATTTACCTGATACACTACAATGAAAATAGAAGTATATATTACTTTTTTAGGGTGAAGTTTTCATTGAGTATTAAATTTTTGTCGATAAAAAGTGTTTTGATTCTTTAAAATAAGATGGTTCAAAAGTATGGTCGTATGGAAATGTGGTTTCTACAGGTATGCAAAAATTGATAGTTTTTTAACTTTGTCTTCTATATTTTTGTAATCAATATGCACAGGTTTATTAATTTTACAATGACTTACCAAATGTCCCATCTAGCTTCCTCATTTAAGAGTTAATCCAGTCTTTTAAAGGGCATTGATCTGCATAGAACGTCAAGCGAGATTTCATGGATGTAAATTCTGTAATCATTAGTGCCGGTAGCTGGCAAGTGATCCAGTCAAATGATTTTCCTGAATAAATAAATAAATAAACTTTGCAATTTATGACATCAATAGTATGAAAGGTCATTGGGCATTCTCTTCTCTTCCCCCAATAAAAACTAAAAACTTTCACAGATGATTGAAAACAGCTTGCGTTGTTGGGGCAAGCCATTTTATGTTGATTGCCTGGAATATAAATTCTGAAGTCACTCTAGGAGCAAAAATATTTAGGAGAAAGAAAGAAACCCAATTTAGAGTACAATTATTTAAGTTTTTGCAGTGGGCCCTAGTCAGCAGGAGGGCTGGCACAGCGAACAGCCAGAGACTGAGAGCTGAGCATGCTCTTAAAAAAAATAAAGTGAAATAATATTTTAAAAATGTAATGGGTGTCAGTCTGGCCACGGGCCATTGTTTAATTTTATAAAACCAAGTGTACGCACATACTCACCGAAGTGCCTCTCAGCAGCCTGTACTCTTTGAGGTGCAGGAATACAACTATGCGATCAGAATGTTCCAGAACTCGCTTGTTTTCATTTGCCAATAGTCAGTGTCACATCAGCAATGTAATATGCAGCAATAAAGAAACACTCTTCTGTTGAAAGTAACGTTCACGACTCGGCAAATGGAAGCAACTAAAAGTTCAAGAGCACTGACTAAAAACTCAGAGCCTTAAGAACCGTCGGAGAGAGAGGAGCGGTGACAAACGGCCGGGACGCTGGGTTCTCCTCGCCTCTCTGACGTGGAGGTTGGGACGGCTGCCTGCGGGCCCCCCGAGCGGAGGACCCCCCGTTAGCTCCATGCTGCTGCCAGTTTGAATTCATACGGCTGGTGGGCAGGCAGCCAAGAGGGAGAGGACTCCCGCAGCTTAACGACAATGGATTTACTGCCTCTCTCCATATTACTGTTATATTGTGTAAACAAGGTTAATGCTCCCTTTAATTGAGCACCTGGTGATGGATCGTGACCTCGTATGGGGTGCTTTACTCACCTGGACCCGGGTCTCGGCATTTCGGTTGATACCTGATTGCCCGGCCTGAGCCCTTATCCTGAGAATTTTCTGTTTGATGTCAGTATCTTAGGATGACTTTATTATTTAAAACATGAAGAGAATAAGAGTTCATTATCGATAAGACTTTCATGGACTTGTAATAATGTAAATTGGCTTGACGCATTTGCAAAAAGTTGATCACATAAAAGAAATAAGCAGAATGCATTCAGTAAATGCCCATATTGCCTCTGTAAACACATGCATTTTTTGTCTTGTTTTGTTTCATCGCCTTTCTCAAATGGCCTTTTTTGCAAAATATTAGAGTGTCAGAGAAACCCAACATTCAGTCTGAAGGCAGTTACAAAATTCTCACAATATTTCCTGTCATCTAAACCAAACCTTCGAAGAAATCCACACCATACCTATAATACGTGTGTTTTTCCATGATGTTGGAATTTGTTGTAAACATTAAAAAAAAATCTGCCACAAAACTGAAAATTCCAAAGAAGCAAATTTAAATTTAAAATCATATGGGTGAGAGTTGAAAAAAATTATCAATACCTCAAAATTAAATTGGAATGTACAAATTTTAGTTCATTTAAATATCCACAACAACCTATTATGAATCTATTACTCTGATTTGATTCATTGTGAACTATAAAACACGTATATTAAAAATAAAGAAACAAGCACACACACACACACATAAGCCAGAATAACACACAAAGCGGCGCACACAAGTGCTGCCTGTGCGTTCAGAAGTATCGCGAAGCATCCAAACAGCAGATCGATAAAGACATAAACGCGTTGAAAGTAATCTGCACATCACCGCGCGACGAAGCGCGATTGGGCTGCGGCGTTCTTTCTTCTTCTTTTCTCTGCATGACTTTACCTTTCTGTGGGCCTCGCCCCTCTCTTTGAGCCCGGAGAATGCAAAGCTCTTTTCATGGCCGTGTGAAAAGGAGGGATTGTAGCTAATTGAGCACTGTAGCGGCGTAATTGGTCCAGAGGATCTATCCACATGGAGAGAGTGACCCTCTAACTCAGGGCTGAAAGGGACACAATGGGAGAGGGTGGAGTAATGTGAGTTAAAGCATTCTCACCAGCTCTTGTGAGGCCCTGTTTCACCCACACCGCGAAAAGTGGGGCTTAATAACGTAACGCTCCCGTGTGTTTTCACTCTTCACGAGTGTTTTCCCTCGGATCTGGGTAAAAAAAGTCTCCCGTATCACTCTGTAAGGACTCTTCAGGGGCTGGGACAGTCAGTTACACAAACACATGCACAAACCTGAAAACAAAGACAAGCTGACCCACAAATTCATGCATACACAGTATGTGCATGCTCTTTCTCATATAAATACACACACAATCTCTCAGGCACACACTCTTTCTCTCTCTCTCTCTGTCTCACATTCAAACACAAGCACCATGAAGCAAAACTTGACACTCTTACTAGTTCCAACTCAAAATACTATGCGAATATGTGGCAAACATACAGATTAATAAAGTATTTTCTTGCAATGTTACCATAGGGGGAATATAAGGCCTAGACAAGCCAGGGGTAAAATAATCCAACCTCTAAAGATCATTCTGACCAAACACTCAAACCACATCTCCAAAGCTTATTGGGGTGAAACACTCAAACCGCATCTCGAAAGCGTATTGTTGCTGACCGAGCAGTGTGATTAATGGGAGCTGGGGGTGCAAGCAGTGAAGTTTCTCCCGCACTTCTGTGATCGGACGGAGAGCTCTGAGTCTCGCTGTGATCTTTCAACGAGCTTGGCGTCTTCACGGGTGACCTGACGGTTGCTGATTTACACATATAAATGGCGGAGGCCAGTCCTCTTAATGTTGTATAAACAGAACTGACACTTTTATTTTGCGTTGAGAAGAAGATCATGACATTTTAACTGTGCTTATAGAGGCAAAGTCATTGGGGTTTACTGATTCAATAGATCTGGTGTCACATTTGCATGCCCTGGGTTTTTGCAAGTTGGGAGCAAAAAAGTATTAACAATTAAAATGATTTTCATTTGAGCGAGTATTCACAGACACACACACTTACACACAGAAACACACACATGCACACACACTCGCGCACACATGCACATACACATACACACACACACACACACACACACGTACACACTCATTGATGGCCAATTATACTTCTCTTGCATTGCAGAGCTGGAACCAGGCTGGCTCATGCTGCCTTTTCCCACTGTAGAGCTGTAACTGGACTGGCTCTTTAGAAAGGCAGGCTAACTATTCCCCTTTCTAATGGTACTGTAAGCTGGAACTGCCTGTTAAACTGAAACCAGGCTGGTTCCAGTGTTAGTCACCTGGACACAAACTCTGTGAGTCACCATACGGGGCCTACACACATTGGTATAATTTTGGGCGTCCTCTCACTCTCCCTGTCCCCCCCCCTCCCCCCCAACTCCAGCGTAGCCAATTAAAGGCTGCGCCCCTGCAACTGGCCCCCAGCTTCCTGCTCGAGCTCCCAGTCCCCAGCGCGGGTCTGACGTCGAGTCTCAAAGAGGCCGTGAGCAGAACTGTGCCACCCACCGAATCGCGCCGCGGCCAAACGGTCATTCAATCCAGCCGTCAGTCAACAGCCTGGAACAATAGCAGGTTTTCCATTTGTACCATCGAGTTTAGCGAGAAGCGGACAGAATAAGGCAAGCATGCCCTGAAGCAGTACAAAGTGAGCGTCTGTTCAGCGCTGCGATTCAAAACATGCGACGCAGGCGGCAGAACAGCTTCGCTAGATCTCGCTCTTCTCGTATCTGCTGCTTTTTACACTGTGGAGGGCATTAGCATTAACAGAGTTAAAGAAATTAAAGTTTATTGGTACACATATCAGTGCAGATAGTAGCGACAGTTCACCGCATAAAACCTACAGACCCACGTATGAGTCTGTCAAATGCAGTCGCTGTATTCAGACCTGTGGAACTTCAGACCGATTTCAAGAGAAGATGCCAATGTTTCCAATAATCCTAAATACATCCTGCAGAATTACAGAAAAATGGGCATAAAATACACTGAATATCATATATCTAGATACTTTCCATTTGATGTAATGCTGTGGCCATAAAAACATGGCATTCTGGATTTGAATATTTCTCTCACTTAAAGTGTGATGTAGCTTCAGTGAAGGGTTGCAACCAGCAGATACAGAGTATGTATCTAACTTCGTCCTATAAAATGAAAAAAAAAAACATTTGAACCTACTCAAGGGAAAATTTAAGTGAAAAATTAGAGCTTAAAGGGTAAAAAAAAAAAAAAGAATTCATAATTCATACAGAAAATAAGACTTAATGCTGTTTATACTACTGCACCTTGACTGATTAAAATGGAAATAATTGAGCATTTCAAAGTATAATCCAGGCTTTCATGCAGGGGGGAATTTTTTTCCCACTGAAAATTATATGTCTGCATCTAGTTTGTGTAACCAAGAGGCTTGTAAAATGTAAAATTATTGAGAAATAATAAAATGTACGTACAACAATACCTAACTTTGCAAAACCACGGTTTATTTAATGTATGTTTATATGTTCAATTACTATCCTCGTTTAAGATGACGTGATGGCTATGACACAAAAAGACCTTTCTAGGGCTGAGCAGAGTTGCCAAGCAAGTTTTGCTATGTTTAAACTTGCTTATGCTTGTTATACTTCTTTATGCTTTAAATGAGAGTTTGATTAGATTACAGAGTATCTGTACAGATACTTACAGATTTAATTTACAGATAATTTACAGATTACAGAGTATCTGTAAATCACTTGAATCAGTTTTAAAGTCACAGCGTTCATTGAGGCGATTTTCCTTGTTATTGCAAGATTTCTGCAGTTGTCAGTGCTGCCCGTCAGCTGCCCATGGGCCGAGCAGGAACAATACAACAGCACTTAGACAACATGCATGACAGGATTCTGCAATTTCCACTGAGGCAAATGGAGCTAAATGCTGGCGGAAAGGCGAGGGCCATAAGGTTAAAATACGTTAGCAGAAGTTTGTGTAAGATGTGCACTCCCTGCAGATAAAGACTGACAGAACAAAAGCAGCGACCTCATAATGGCCTAGGGCACCACACTGACCTCTCACAACCAATCAGGGTCAAAGTTGATATGATTAAGGGATAGAATGGGCCAATGAGAAGGGGGTATTTCCCCCCTTCATTCACAAAGTGACTGACAGGCAAACAAACATGTCCATCAAGGGTTGCATGGTGTTGGGCCTGAAAAGACAAACTCTAGGTTGGTTGGAATCCAGCTCCAGTGATTTCTGCTAAATAAGTAACAACACCCAGAGGTACAGAATGGTAAAGAGTTTAAATGAGGCAATGATTCACTCTTAAGATATGATCTATGTCAGACATCAAACTCATATCATATATACTGTTTAAGTATGCATTAAGCGTGGCCAAAACATAATACTTATAAAGGTGTGTGTGTGTGCGCGCGCGCGTGTCTGTGTGTGTGTGTGTGCGTGCGCGAGTGGGAGGGTGTGAATGGGGAGGTGGGGCATCTAAATATCATGTTCCCAAAATTGTAAAAAAATTGGTCAAATGCAAAAAATACAATTATGTCATTTTCAAAGCTGAACAGGTAAAGATAATAAATAAGAAACAGCAGCGTGTGAATTGAGTGCATGTATGCATGTATGTGTACATATAGACAATATAAATTGAAAAATTGATAGAACGAATGAAACTATTCATTAATAATTTAATTAGTTCAATTGAAGAGTTTGATAGTCCTGTATGATTACAGACACGCCCCTCCTGCTGAGGTAGGGCACCGCCCATTAGCAGTCAGGCCAGAAACTGAAGAAGCCCCAAAACACAGACGGAAAATAAAGAGCTTTGTGGTTCAAAGGTCAAAAAGTGTGGGTTATGAACAAGCACAGTGCCAGGTGTCAAATTCCCCAAGTTAAACCACATTAAAGTGAGGGCAGTTGGTAGAGCCATTCAATCGCAATGGCATAGGTGGGGGAGGGGGGAAACTGACAACGCATGAAAACAGTTCATTTAATTTGTCTCACAAACAAAATGAAAGAGGAGAGAGTAATGCGAGAACGGGCAATACAAAGACAGAGGAGTAAAAATGGACTCCCAGATGCTAATACACAGTAACAGGAGAGCTAATAACATACTCTGCAACAGGTGGTATGAAGCTGCCCATGCTTCTTGTATATACTGATCCCTTAATGTTAATTAAAATTAACCCCTTGGACACTAGTTTTACACGCGCCCGCCCCCAACACACACACACACACACACACACACACTCCCCCTTAACCACAAAAGCTGACTGACAAGCTAATCGTGTTTCTGGGATGTCCACAGCAATTGATCCTGCAGTCGCACAACATGTCTAATTCAACGAAACAGCAATGTGAAAGCTGCTTTCACACCGGACGCGAAACGAATTTTTCGCACAACAGATTACATTCAAAGTCAATGGAAAGACGCGAATATTCGTGATCTGTCGTGCGAAAAATTCGTTTCGCGTCCGGTGTGGAAAGCAGCTTAATACTGAGCAGTACAGTGGAAAAGGGAAGGAGAGTTTGTGCATGCATATGTACTGTATGTGGGCATGAATGTGTGTGTGTGACTGTCTGTGCGTGTGGATAAGGAGGCATGGGGGTTGGGGAGGAAAAAGCCAGCTTGTAAATAGAGGCAAATGATGGAATTTCGCCAAAGGGGAGATAAGCCCAGGAGAAAATACTGTGTTGTGGAAAAGTTTTAGCCCCCTACTCAATTACTTCTGTTTTGGCTTGTCAAATTTAAATGTTTAATCTAAATAATCCAAATAATTTTAATAATAGACAAAGGTAACATGAGTAAACACAAAACGCATCTTTTAAATGGTAATTTTATTCATTGCTGGTAAAGAGTTATTCAAACCTACTGTAGATCATCCATGTGAAAAAATAATTGGGCCCCTAAAAGTAATAACAGATTTAGCCACCCTTGGTGGCAACGATGGCAATCAAATGTTTGCGATAACTGGCAATGAGTCCTTTACATTGTTGTGGAAGAATTTTGGCCCACTTTTGTTTGCAGAATTATTTTAATTCAGCCACGTTGGAGCAAGAATTGCCTGTTGCAGGTAAAGTCGCAGCATCTCAATTGGATTCACGTCAGGACTTTGACTTGGCCACTCAAAAACCTTAATTTTGTTTCTTTTGGGCCATTTAGAGGTGAACTTGCTTGAGTATGTTGGATCTTTGTCCTGCTGCATAACCCAACTGCTCTTGAGCTACATGTCAAGAACTGATGGCTGGACATTTTCCTTCAGGATTTTATGATAAGGAGCAGAATTCATGGTTCCATCAGTAATGGCCAACCGCACACCTACTGAAGCAACGAAGCAGCCCCAAACCATCACACTACCACCACTGTGTTTAACTCACCAGGGGTACATATGCAACGGAGGCCTGTGGAATCTGAGCGGAGTTACTGGGCTTCTCCAAAAAACAGAAAGGTAGGTTTTATTATATCTTCTCTTAAAAAAGGGAAGGTAGTTCAAAAATATATTTGGTAGGAAGCTTTTGTTTGTCTTTTGTGGGGCCAGATTTTTAAAAAAAATTTATTTTATATATATATATATATTTTATTTTTTTTAATGAAAGTGCAGGGTCTCTTTTAGAGAGATACCGGCTATACTGTTGTCGTATTACATAGCTAATTTGTTGAGATATCGAAGGCTTATATGCACACTCTCGAAAGCAAAATGAGAAGGAAAAACTGCCTTTGTAAATTATTACCATTACTGACTTCAACTGTGTCAGTCAAGTACTTAATCTTCATGGAGTGTAATTCGAACATGTCCTTTACATCTGTTCTCGTACCAAGAGTCCTCCAAAAAGCCCCTGGAGGCTCAGTCAGTCAATGTGATGGTGGGAGAGAAAAATCTATATCTTTAAGTTTGTTATGCAACTGGGAATCACCAGAGGACTCAAATATCAACAGCTGCCTTGCCGCCGATTGCTGTCCTTCCTTGATTTCTGGATGACTTGTGATTCACAATGGCACCCCTGTCTGGAATTCCTCTTTTTCAGAGCAACTGTAATAAAGAGATGATTTTGGTGGAAGGAAGAGAGAGAGAGAGAGAGAGAGAGAGAGAGAGAGTTGTGAACATTATTTGAAGTTCGAGTAGTTCAGCAGATGGATGACTTTTTTTGTTCGGCCTCTTGTTTTGTAATATCTGATCAGAGGGGGAAAAAAATCAAAAAAGGACATTTTGACTGCGTTGTAATGTTGCAGGCATTGCTCACGAGAGACTGACACTATAGGAATGGCTGCAGAACCCATAGGACTGCATTCAATGATGTGACACTTGGTCATTTTCCTCCCTGTCCACAATCAGCATCATTATTCTGCATTGCAATGTCGCATAGACCCGCTGTGTACTTTATCTTTTCTCATGAAGACTGGAGATACTTTTTTTTGGCAATGCAAGTAAACACAACAGATAGCCATCTACACATTTCCTTTCCTTTGAGAAACAATTACTACAGATACAAGTATTACATTTTTTAAAATTCTGCAAATTCTTTTATATTGCCAGGTTTGCGATTACCTTTGTCTGCCGAATTGTCACTACACAAGCTACTGAAATGAGCTTTGAGCTTTTGAGTTAGCACACACTCTTCAATTTGTTTCCAGGACACTTTCTTCGGTTCTCTAGTCTTGACAAAAGTATACTACCTGGCTGAGACATACATAGGCTCCTGGTAGCTGTTGACAAATCTTGCTTAGATATTCTGACTAAACTAGAGTGGTACTATACTCAGTCAAAAAAGAAACTTCACACTCATTTGGAGGTCGATAAGTTGAACATACAAGAAAAGTGGTTTTAAATAATGATTTAATTCCATTCTGTACCCATTAAGGACGGTGTACCATAAAAATCATGTTCATAATGTAACCAGTTCCACCGGAAATGCTACGGAAATGTAAGAGAGTAAAAATGGTAATTACAACTTGATGAAAGCATGTCAATAGCGCGTATGCCCTCCATGAGCGTTCACAACTGCGACGCAACGTCTCCTCATGGATTGAATGATGCGTCTGAACACAGCTTGGGGGATGCGTCGCCATAATTGAACCAATATGGCACCAAGTTCCTGCAAATTCTGTGGAGGGTTCCTTACTTGACGGAGTCTTCTGCCCAACACATCCCATACATGTTCTATGGGATTAAGGTCGGGAGACCTTGAGGGCCACTCCATGACATTGATGCCAGCATTCCTAAGAAAATTCCGCGTTAAATTGGCCGTATGAGGTCTGGCATTATCGTGTTGGAATGTCAGACCTGGGCCATGAGCTGCCATGAATGGCAAAAGCTCTGGAATGAGCACTTGATCTCTGTATCCTGCAGCAGTTAGGTTTCCTTGAACGACCATCAGTCGGGAACGGGCAGGACCATTAAAGGCACCCCAAACCATAACACTACCGCCCCCAAAACGGTCCACTTCCTGCACACAACACTGGGCGTTGCGTTCACCACGTCTCCTCCCAACTCTAACTCTCCCATCAGCGAAGTGCGAAGTGAATCTGGATTTGTCACTAAAAACGACCCTATTCCAATCACGCTGAGTCCATCTCAGATGTCGTTGTGCCCAGAGAAGCCGTTGACGTCGGTGTAACTGGGTTAAAATTGGTCCACGATATGGCCGACGTGCATGGAGACGAGCAGTGCGCAGGCGATTACGTATGGTTTGGGCAGTCACACGACCTCTAAACAATTCATTCCTAGTGGACGTTGCAGTGAGAAATCGATTACGCAAATGACGTAAGACGATTTGTCGGTCTTCTGCTTGTGTCGTCACATGTGGTCTACCCGAACGAGGTTGGTCTGCTGTGGTGCCAGTTTGTTGGAGACAAGTCCGAAGATCATGGATAGTCCGTCGACTGCATCCCATAACCCTGGCAACGTCAGTGACCGACGTTCCCGTATTCATCATGCCAATGGCACGTTCACGTTGAATGTTTGACAGTCGTGGCATTGCAAATCAACGGATAATTGACTGTAAGAACTTGTTTTTCCGAGATGTCACTCTACCGTGCTAACGTGGGCTCAATTGCACGTGTCTCATAAGGTCACATGACTAGGAACATGAGGAAACATGCTTTTACCTTGATGTATGCTCGCACGTGCTGCATGCTTGTGCACGTCGGAGTTGCTGTGTGTCATGATGTCTTTGACAACACATTTACCCCTAATAATAATAATAATATCTCTTGTATTAAGTTTCAAGAAAATATTTAGAAATTTCTGAGTGTGAAGTTTCTTTTTTGACTGAGTATAAATCACACTCTACAGGGTTATCCAATGCAAAAACAGCCATAAACACTAATAACATGCTAATGTCTGTCAGCAGTTTAGCACAAAATTGGTTTGATAAAATCACACAAAATTTTTAGGAAAGGTGTGTAATGGTCTAAGGATCACCTTATTACAGTTGGGAACTAAATGGGTCAAGGTCACTGAAAATCCCAGAGAACGTTCTCTTTGGGCAGGGCACGTTGCGTGTGGCACCGCTTGTTCAGAGTATTTCTCTCTTCTGGACTCTGCCACCCATTGAAACAATACAATGCAACAATATCCGTCTTTAAATTTCATTCCGTTCTGACTTTTTTAGGCAGATTGCAGTCTTGAAATATTGGCTTTGACTAATTTTAGCAACTTGAGCCAGGGCTGAAGGATTCCAGGTTTATTTCAAAAAGCAAGCAAGTTAGCTGATGGACTGTGCCCTTTTCCCTCCCTGCAAAAATTTTACTCCCTTTCACATTCATTAATTCAACAAAACAATTCCCAGGGCTTTACTGGAGCAGCAGTGTCCCACCTACTTATAGCATAAAAGCCCAGATAAATGGCAAGTGCATAGCTTTTGCTTCAGATTTTTAGCATGCAGCATTGTATAAATGTGTCAAAAATTATCTCCTCAGCAAAGAGATCATTTTGACAATTTAATTGATTAATTATAAATAAGTTTATCTGCCCCCTTTTGACAGGGAGAGCCCATGTTACCGGCATAAAGAAGGAAAGGGTCTTCTCACGAAGGGCACTGAAATTTTGATAGGGAGTGCGAAAGGGCACTGTTATGGCCTCTGACGTGGCCTGGTAAGGCTGGCTTGTGTAGTACAGGTATTTGCGCTGTAGACTACCTCGTTGGTGGAGAGCCATTGAGATGATTCAAGCCACCTGTCCTGAGTGCTGCTTGGGGCTTAAAAGACTCAATAGTTCCCCAGGTTTTTCTCTCCCCTCCTCGCCGTGCACCTTATGTTTTGTGTGATGTTTAGTTTTGGGTCTTTTTCCCATTGTATTTGTAAGTTTATTTAGTTGTATTTTCTTGTAATAAATCCTTCCTTTTCCCCCATTTATGCTGAGTTTGTCTCTATTTTTGCTGATGTTCGAGAGCCGGACCATAACAAACTGGGGGCTCGTCCGGGTGGGATATTTTCCTTTTTGGACTTCTTTGGTAGTTGCCTTTGCCATTGCTAGATAGGGCTCAGTTTGTTGCATTTTCCCTTAGCTGGTAGTGAACTACTGTGAGTCAACTTCGGATTTTTGCATGCAGCTGTTTTTGGTAGTAAGGCTTTGCTACCCATTTAAAACTACCTATCTTTGTGCCTGTGCACTTTATAGCTTTGCACTTTATAGTTCTCTGAAGTCTGGATAGTGTTTGGAGTTTCAGTGTTGGGGTGCCTGGTGGAGCTCATTTGTAGGGTTCCATCATTTTTGCTATTGGGAGATGCATAGGGAAATGCTGTCTGAATTCTGTGGCGAATTCTGTACCGACAGACCGCTACTGGTTTAAAATGGAAAAATCATTCAACCAAAGCCCAATGATTATCACTAAGTACCATCATGTAGCTATATGAGGTCCAAATAACAGGATAGCTAACCTTACTAAACCCTAGTTAGTGAGTTCACACTGTTTCACAGAAAGCTATGGTTTCTGCAAGCAGCTGGGGACGAAGGCAGGGAGGCCCTATATTGTTTCAAGGTTGATACTATGATCCCGTGAATCCAATGTGCACAAATGAGGATTATACCCTGAAGTCTAAGATTAACCCATTATAATTTATAATTGTTTATAAAAACCCATACAATGTTTGTGGTTAGCTGTTTTCCCTTTAGTTTGGAGCAAATGTCATTTTGACAGTGTTTTTCCCCAGTGTTTTCGAATGTTGCCTCAATGAGTTTCCCGCGAGATTTGAATAAGGTGCGAGATAAAAGGAGTCACGGGACCTTGCTTGAGAAAATGCTAAATGAGCACCTAGAGGGAAGCAGTCTGAGAAAAGGACACTGTGGAGAAGACACTTGATAAATCACAGAGAATGAGGTAAACCACCAGGAGGAAATGGAAAGCAGCGATTGTCAAAAAGGCAATAAATCATGAAGAAAAAAATAGCGCGATGTCGCGAGCAGGACCCCTCAGCCTTAAGCTTTATTGGCGGCCATATTGATTATCGGAGCGGGAAACAAATCGATAGGGAGCTTCCTGTAACCACCCCCAACATACCAACTAAAAATGAGAACATTTGGCCAAGGGGTTTTTCAGTTATTGTCCGGAAACGAAAATGAAGATGGCTGGCGTGGCGGCCATATTGATTATCGGAGCGGGACACAAACTGATAGGGAGCTTCCTCTAACCACCCTCAACAGACCACCAAAAAATGAGAACATTTGGCCCAGGCGTTTTTCAGTTATTGTCCAAAAACAAAAATGAAGATGGCTGCCGTGGCGGGCATATTGATAATCAGAGCGGGACACAAATCGATAGGGAGCTTCCTGTAACCACACCTAACATACAATGAAAAAATGAGAACATTTGGCCAAGGCATTTTTCAGTTCTCGTCCGGAAACGAAAATGAAGATGGCTGCCGTGGCAGCCATATTGATCATTGGAGCTGGACACAAATTATTAGGGAGCTTCCTGTAACCTCCCACAACATAACACCAAAAAATGAGAACATTTGGCCAAGGCATTTTTCAGTTATCGTCCGGAAACGAAAATGAAGATGGCTGCTGTGGCGAGCATATTAATGATCAGAGTGGGACAGAAATCGAAAGGGAGCTTCCTCAAACCACCCCTAACATACCACCAAAAAATGAGAACATTTGGCCAAGGCGTTTTTCAGCTATCGTCCGGAAACAAAAAGTTAACGGACAGACGGACGGACAGAAGGACACCGCGCGCCATGACAATACCCCTCGACCGACTTTCGTCGGCTGAGGGGTAAAAACAAGAGGACAGTGCCGTCCAGGTCAAGAGGATTCTGCCAAAGAGTGAGGTGCCTCAGAACCAGGTGAGCACCTGTTTGCATGTTGTTCCAGAGCAAAATGGTTAGTTAGCTGTATTCAGCCACTACAAACAGCTTCTCCAAATGTTACGGTGTGATACAGGAAGTGGGGAGACTAAGCTTCTCTTAAACCCTAGAGTACTGCAGGCTTCTCCTGCAGTTAATCTGACGTAGGTTACCTCATGTCCACAAAGGCAACAATTGACTACTCTTTGAGCTTTATTAGGTCTAATGTCTCAGAGAAAAATGGCATGCAATGTAGACCAGGGATTGCATGAATCTTGAGTCAGCAGGATTACTGTGCTGAGTCAAGCAAAAATTGAAACAAAAATGGCTGTCCCACATTTTATTCAGAGCAGTTATCATGCTAATTCAGTAATTTTACTTTGAGGTTCCTGGAAAGCAAAATTTTGTCACAAATGAAGTACAACTGTTCCTTTGGCATCAGAGCTGTGGAATCCAGGGTTCAGAAAGACACGTTTCTCCTCTGTCTCTGGAGTAAGACCGGAATTTATGCTAATTAACTCCACCAACAGGCTTGAGAGTCACTCTGATTCACAATCCAGATGACTAGAACACAGCTGTGGGTAGAACTTTCTAATCTTGGATTTTCAGAGTGTGATCAGAGAGTTGCAGCTTAACCCTTTGAGCGCCATATGCAACTATAGTTGCCCAATGGTGTAAGATATCAAAACCAGATTCTGTTGAAAACCTATCATGTGTCAAGGAGCTCTTTTAAACAAGTTGACACATGATAGGTTTTCAACAGCTCAGGATAATTACATTCTTAATTTCTTGAAAATTTATTCGGCGCTCAAAGGGTTAACCTTGGTTTGATTTGTTTTTTGTTTTTGTTTTTTTTTTTCTATTTGCATTTTTGCTGTCCTGCAACAGGGCAGTGAGTTGGGCGACTATGCTGGAAAGTGTTTTGCAGTTTGCTGCTGGAGTTGTAGCAGTGGGCACAGATGGGACAACTTTTATGCAGGACGGAGACTGACTACAGCCATAGAGAGCCAGCAGTGGAGAGGCACAATGTGTCCGATGACAAAAGAGCATTCAATGGGTGACATGAACACTATGACATTTGCAACATGATACACCCAATACAGCGCCTCACGAAAAACATTTAGCAGATATGACACTGGAGGTAAAAATAGGGGCCTTGTGTCAAAGGAAATGTCAAAGTTTTTGACTCTGTTAACCTCTGGGTTCAAGTTCAGTTTCCATAAATAGGTGACCATCATGAAGGTGATCAACTAGTAGAAGTTTAGCAAGCAGAATTTCCCCCCAGGTCTTCAGCTGCAAAATTGTTTGGGGCCTTCCTTGCTGTATATTTGGCTTCATATTGTGCAATGCATTCTCAATCAGAGCCAGATCAGGGCTACAGGTGGGCTAGTCTAGCACCCACACTCTCTGCTTACACAGCCAAGCACTTGTAATCCATGCCAAATGTGGGTTGGCATTGTGGGAAATGTAGGGAGGTCCCTGGAACAGACAGCATCTGTGCGGCAACACATCGTGCTCCAAAATTCACACACCTTTCTGCATTTTTGGCGCCCTCACAACTGTGCAAGTCATCCATGCTATATGCACTAATACACCCCTGTACCATGGCATATGCCGGTTTTCGGACCTGACAGTGATAGCGGTTTGAGCTGTCCTTCTCGTCTTTGGTCCGAAGAACATGGCAGCGGTTTTTTTCTAAAAACATTTGAAATGTTGACTCGTCAGACCACAAAACGTACATCTACGGCACTAAAGACCATCACGGCTGACACCAAGCCAAGAGAAGTCAGCGTTAATGTGTGGCTTTTGCTTTCCGTGGTAAAGCTGCATGTGTGGAAGTTAAGTAACAAAAATTTACCAAAGTATTTCCAAACTCGTGGTGATATCCATTACTGTCACATGATGGTTCTTAAGACACTGACGTCGGAGGAGTAGGAGATTACGCATATTCAGATATTTTGGAATTGCTCTTTCCGCTCATAGATTTAACCAGATTCTTTTAAATTTTTAATTATATTGTGCGTTATACAGAGTGAAAAGCTCCAAAAGCTCCTACTGGTTTGTGTTTAGATAATGTTGTTCTCAAAGTGACGGATTATAAGATCACACGTCTGTTGACAAACTGGTGCACCTTGACGCATATTTTCTATTGATAAATTAGGCTTTTTTTGGAAGGGCCTTACTTCATACTATAACATCTGTTTTACTCCACCGCATTATTGCAACTTTTCTCATCATTATGAGTCCTAAATTACCCCTTGGTCAACTTTGTGAAGTCTGTTGCATTTTTTTTTTAATTGTTTTTTCAAAATATTCAAACGTAGGCGGAACAGTCATTACATTTGAATAAGTGTACATTTTCAGTAAGCCATTACAGGTATAAAATAATTTGTTGCTGTAGTGTTTTCAAAGTAGTCAAGGGTGAATGGACTTTTTAGAATCACTCCTCTTGTATTTTATTTGTATTTTCCATAATGTGCCAACTATTTTGGAATTGGGGTTGTAAAACCATCTTTACATTTATATCTGTTGGAGAACATTGGATAAATTTGCTTGATAACAAACGAGTTCAGGCGGGGTTTTCTGTATTCATGCTTTTTGAAACCACCTTGCAACAACTACACTGTCAAAGTCATTCGCCGTGACTGGTGATATTGATCGCTTGTCTTTGTTTACGAGTGATGACTTCAGGCAGATACTGAATGCAGGTTATCTGCAACCAACTATGAAAAACAATGCATTTATTTACACAGCTAAAAGAACGAAAATTCCAAATCTCCATACTTTTCCACTTTACAGTGAGCATCTTTTGTCTCATTGATACCTAAAATAAATACGATTTGCCTGATCATTACAAACAATAACGGAGAATCCCATTCAGATTTCAGCTATATATTCACAGCAATGTCTGAGCAGCATTTACCTGCTGTATTTTTTTTGTCTCCCGCACTGTGCACTGAGAAGCTGTGGTTTTGGCTGATTGATGTACAGTAGGTGGTCTTGAGAAAAAGATCAAAAGGGAGGAGGGGTAAATTTGTAATAAAACCCCAAAAACGGAGTTTTGCGATGACAGTAAGGCCTGTCCAGCAATGGTCTGACTCCTCGCTCAGGCAGAAAAAGAACCAGAAATTCCCTCCTTATTCTCCCTTCTCCTGTAAGTCTGCTGAAACAGCTGCGGGCGATCTCTCCTGCCTCTGCTTGACTCTGCAGTCCCACACGTGCATGTCCTGCTGATCTGGGACAAGTAAGGTCTGAGGGCTGACAGAACCCTTACATCGCACCAAAATGCCACTGACATATCCCAGAACACTCCTGGTTTCCTCTGATCTCTTTCATCTGCCAGACAGTGAGCATGAAACATTCTGGTGTGAGCAAATATTTGTACTAATCTACGACGTCAAACTCAACAGGAGTTTATTTCCTTAATACAACAGCGCCAATGGTAATAGTATATGTTTCATTACTCGAAAAAAAGATGGTCTCAGCTAATGTATGTATATGAACCTCAGTATTTAATGAACATGTGAACACTCCATGTTAAATACTGTAATCAACAGTATTGCAATGACCGTGCCCTCGAAATCCGAATGGGTATCACAACCTAAATCTGTGGATTTTCAAGCCCAAGTTCAAAGTCATGCATCTTCACGTGTCATAAGCAACCACACAGACAATAACAAAGAACACTTCAGACACGATCGGAGAAATGAATTACTTCTGGGTCAGAGTTCAGGAGCAGCCTGCTCTTGCCAGAGCGCCGAGCCGAGCCAGGAATGCTTTTGGAGTCTTCAAATATTCCTTATGTCTCTATATGTTGACCCCACCAAAGACCTATGAAGGTGCTTTAGTGACATTTATTGTATAACTTCACAAGGCTGTGGAAAATCTGGTTCATACCTTTTTTCATTCTGATAATTACAACATTTCTTTGTGATCTTGAGGCAGCAAGCTTGTTGCGATGCGACGTGTTTTCTTGAGATATCAAAATAGGAGCCAATCGACTGAGGAGCTGAATCTTTCCGCTTGATCATGGAGAAGTGTTGGTCCTTGTATGATTTATCTATGATTCAGTTTCATTTGATGAGGGCTTATCACAGGTCCAGAGTACTTTGAGTCTTGTGAGTGTGATTATCACATCTGTATTCTGATCCTGGATTTTCAAAGGCCAATTAATTATTTGCGATATGTACTGACAGGAATGCTTGGAATACCAGTTATGGATTTGTATACATTTTTCCCTCATGTCTTCAAAATAATGAATTTGAGATCATAAGAAAAGTCTGTTATGTTTTATGATCTGAATATAACAAGATTGTTTTCTTAAAACCACAAAATATTTTCCTCATCACAAGAAAAAAAAAATCATTCTCTCAATTAGAGCAATAGTATTTTCTTAAGAATTGCCTCAGGCTGCAGTTGATACTGCTGAGCCTATCCCTACATCCGAACACAGGTGCGAGGGTCACAACTTTTTGTCATTTATGTGTTGAGAATTTGACGAACCAATCTTTTATTCTGAAGATCACAAAATTATTCTTGATCCCACTAAAATGGGAACCGTTTTCACAAGTTTATTTTCCAGGATTATTATAATGTATGACCCTCAGAAAATCTGTTTGCTGAAGATCATGAAAAACATTCTGTTGAGCAATTAAATTTTTTACTTGATGATAGTGAAAAAAGCAATATCTTTTATCAGAATCACAGAAATAAGCTAGTTTTCTAGATAATGTATCCAACAAAAAAAAGCTTATTTTCCAATGATCACAGAATCGGTAAAACAAGCTTACTTTTATATTTTCTAGGAAAGATATCCTTTTCAGTGAGTATCAATGGAAGAGAATTGGGCACCAGTTGATTTATTAAAGCTTATTTTTATGCCTCCTTGCCGGGGACCACTCGGAGTTCCCCACTGGATTTTCTGGGACTGTGGTGGATGGACACGGGATCACTAGGGGGTCCAGTGGAATGGTACCCCAGAAGGAAATTTTGTACATTTTGAAGTTAAATGCATCAATCTGCTGCATTTTGAGAAAAAACATTAAGAGGCTGGATCTCTGAGGAAATATTCACTTGTGTAAACAATTTTGTGCTCTATTAAACAACTTAATCATAAAAACATCGACGGTATACATATAAACGGTGATGACATGACAAAAAAGTCACACCCTCAAAGCATAATGAATAAGGTGTTAAACTTTGAAGGAATTTTTGTGTCTTTATCATACAATCATTAAACACTGTTCTGAGATCATATTTTGAATTTATGAGTAAAAACATTGTCCTCTTTGCTTGCGAGTTAAAAAGTTTTGCTTTCGAGTTGAATTGGAGATAATGGGCGGGATCTACACTGACAAATGAGAGGAGAGCAGCTATTGGTGGGTTTGGCTTGGACTGACAGCATTGCTGTTCATATGCACAGGTCCCTCTTTCCATTCCTCCCTCCCACTGTAAGCGCTCTCCGACCGAACACTGAGTGTTGATGCAACAATTCATCATATATATTAGCCCCTATGGTTTGTCCGTATTTAGTACGGATTTTGTAGCCTGACAAGCCAGACTATAACATCAAAATGTATAGTCAATCCTAGGGGTGGAATCAGCGGTTCTTTCAAACTGCCTCTGCACGCAATAGGATAGCGCTACGACCAATCAGAGCAACAAACAAAGTGACGTATTCAGAGCGACGGAAACGAGTCAACGGGGCAGTAAACTTAGAAGGTATATGGCTAGTTTTGGAGAAGATTTTGATGAAGACAGCGGACACTTTAATGTTAAAAGATAACCACTGTGACAACATTAATGACTACATCAATATGGCAATACATTCAACATCACAAAGCAATTAGGTCTGATGAAACTATCCATTTACACTAGCGTCCATCCCCGTGGTCTTAATATATAAGCTACTTACAGGAGCTGTATGTAAGTTTGTGGCCAAAACTGGTACTACAATCACATTCGAAATGCTGCAGAGCGCAGTATCCCCTCTTCCTCTCCCCCAGACGAGAGGTTGCCAGCTAGGTTGCCGGATCCAGCAAGAACGTCTACTACAAGGAGCTACCATGGCTACATTTCAATATCACCAATGATTTGCTCTCACAGGGTTGTGTTCAGTTCAGTTCAGAAAAGATCGAGACTACTGACTAACTAACTTTAGCAATGGTCATATTGGTCAACTTGCTCGTCACTCTTCTGTGTGGATAGCCCACTAAAGTCCATACTATAATATGCGTAAAGAATGAATGAGGACTCATTAGAGCGATGTACTGTCTCAATTACATTTCATATTGCCATAATGGCTGTGCTAATGTTGGAACGGTTTCCACAGCGTCTCAGCATAATGCCAGAGAAACGGACTCTAATAATGCATTGCTAATGTCAGCAATGACGAGTCGCGGTTTTTATTTCGCAAACAATTTGTTACCTAGTCAATTCGATGACCCGCCTGCAAACGCACTAACGTACCATGAACGAACATACATAACGTTATTCAACTGTAGAGAATATTTGAAATGTTCGTGCCTACATTAAATAAAATTAAGTTAGTCAAACTTAGCTGAATCTTACCTGTCCAGGAGAAAATTAGCAACTTTGGCGTCAGTCTTCAAATTATTCTCCGCTTTCAGCCGTCTCCATCTTTCAAAGGCATGTCCTATACAGATCCTTGTTTTGTTTCTGACTTTGTCACGACGTATTTCGGAATCATAACGAGGCCTTTTAGGTTTAGAAACGTCAGACATTTGTGCTCCAAAAGGCTGGTAGCTGCAGCTCAGTGGTAACTGGCAACCTGGATGCCGAAATGCTACTGACTTCGTGATTGGGAGATAGGTGGAGGGCGGCGCAACAGGCCAAAACACAAAATGACAACATCAACATTAGTTGTGGGCTGCAACTTTGCTTTTGTAATGAGAATATTCTGGCTGGACTACTGTTGTCAGTGATATAAGTATTTGAAATTAACATCATTCTTTAATGTCTGGTGATATATCAGGGCCATTTCATGATTAATCAACATACATTTCTTACATATTGCTCCTTTAACAAAGTTTAACACCGACAGCAGAGGAGGATAGAAGAGGAGCATTCCGACTTTCAGTCTGCTGTGATTATAATATCACAATGGGGCCATGTGTAACACAACTGGCTGTACATTCAGTTCACATTACTTGTAAATATTGAATATAGACTTTATCGCTGTTACGTAGTTTACTTGATGCCTCTTACCATTTGTAAATGAGATGTACCTCATCCACCACAATTCCTAGGAGGTTATCTCCGAAGACCTTGGTAGCCAACATGTCGCGCCACTTCCTCTGCATGAGCCAGGCTTCAGGACTACCGAAGACCAACCGACAATGGCCATTTCGAATTTCCTTCGATTTATGTACACCGAGCTGCACAGCCGTGAGTCCAAATTTGGTCGCCTCTGTGGCCTGGTCCTCCATAATGCCTTGTTTCCATTACGACCACAAATCCCACGAATTGTCACGAATGGATAAATTTTCTGATTCTTGAGTATTCCTGGAATGTCGCAAATTTTATGGTCCAATTTGTGACGCTGTACGAAGCATTTACGATGCAGGTATACGATAGAGTTACAGATATTGGTGGGATTCGGCTCGAATTTCACTCATATTGTCAAGAATTGAGCAAGAATTACCAGAATCCATTGCGAATACTGGAGGAACATGCTTCGGCGTGTATTTGTGGTCAAGCCAAGAACTCACGAAATGCCGAATGAGTTAAGAATACGCACGAATGCATAAGAACCGAGTACACATCAGTTACGGAGACTAAGAATAGATTACAAGTTTGTTAAGAATCAACCACAAATTTTCCATTCGTGAACCTCTCCAAGAATTTTTTGAACAGTTTAAAACTTTTGCCACGAATTCCTCACTGCTCACGAATTGCAAGAATTAATAATAAATAAGATTCAGTTGACAACTTCCCGAACTGATTACGATTCAACCACGAATAGCTTAAATTTCCCATTCGTGAGGATTTGTAGCCTCTGTGGAAACGGGGTATAAGGGCGACCAACAGCGAGACTACAACCACCAGTGGGTTTTCACTGACTCCCATTCGTTTCGCTACCAGCGGAGCCAGCTGGTAAATTAAACTTCTGCCGTATCCCGTCGGCAAAACAGCAAATATATTAGTCTTTGAAACGAATGACTTGAGTGCCTTTTTCTGCTCATCTTTCAAAGAAAATCCCAAGTCTAACTCTTCCAAAGTCAATACCAAAGCCGATTCAAACGAGTCGACCGGTGTTCTGTCAATTTTTGCTACCTATCAAAATATGCTGCCTCATGGTTCTGCACTTCCGCAAACCTAAAATCTTGGGCTTTATTTTTTCGCTCACATCCAAAGTATCTTCAAATGTCATAAATGAACGTCTTTCTTCGGTGTGCCTTTCAACCTTTTAGCGTATATATATTTACATGTACACGCTGGGTTTTCCTGAAAACGCAGAGATTGGATAATAATGGCATACGGCATGTATCTTTAAACAAACTTATCCAACTCATTATAACATCTGCTTATGTTATAATAAGATAACAAATGACAAAGTTACTACTGTACACTGATTCATATTGCAATATTACGGCGAAAACAAAGACTTTACGATCGCTTTGCATTATGGTAGCATTTTTTGACAAGGCAGCACAAATTGTCAGAACACCTGTGTTCCTTTGCCACAGCCATTTCAGTTGTTTTGCACCGTCGCAGCGTTGTCGTCATCGTGCTAAGCCTGCCCAACGACTCTACAAACATAGAGCGTCGTCATTGGTCCGACCAAACTTTAGTCGGACCAATCACTTGGTAGTACTGGGGCCCTATGGCTCGTGGCTAGACGTACCGCCTGAGCAAAACTATTTGCTACCGCTAGGGTACGTCTAGATTTCTAGGCTACGGATTTTGAGCTTTTGAAATGAGAACAGACGTGCTGGTTAAATGGTACGGAAATTGCGGCTCTTACCAATAAATTTTTTTAAAGCAAAAACATCGTACAAACATGCAAGAGGCATGTGTCAACTTATACGGATTGCCCGTAAATTATAAGGATTTACCCCCAGTTATGCAGATTACGGACTGGCACGACTGTACTGTGAATGCCGGCTTGTAAATGTAATGGAATCTGTCGCGGTCAATATCCCTTTAAAAATCGGCTTATGCTAGACATCAACTGCAGCAACCAACTTGGCTAGCTAGCTGGCCATGCTTTTGCTGCTCGCTGGCCTATGCCGCCAAGGCTAAAGTGCACTGCTGAAGAGGCCAATGCATAATTAAGTCTATTCACTTCTTCAGCGATGCACTCTATTTTTCACAACTAACATATTGTGCTTTATGTTTTATCATCAAGGGGATTTTAAAAAGTTCCTGTACTTCAGAGTAGCATAGCCTAATGCTAATTATTATCCCTCATCACATATTGTTGAGCCAGGCGGACGACCCATTGTTATCTTCTGCTAACCACAAATTCTACTCTTCCTCAAATGTCGCTGTCATCTCTCTCCCTCTATTTATCACTGTGCTTGCTACCACCATCATTGGCCAAGGGTGTTGCAGAAGATGTTTCCCGCAGCAAATATATCCGCTAGTTCTGCATATTTGGCAGCGTGTGCCGAAAGCCTGCATTTTCTTTTTGGCCAGAAATTTATCTGCACCTCCCTTGCGTTTTGTCTTATCCATTTTGGCACTCTTTTTTTTTGCAGATGCACTCTTTAATGAAGGCACTGAGCCCAAAGGGGGAGGGGTTTAAATACACAATTAGGCCAGCCCAATGTCAATTAAAAAAAAAAGAAAAAAAAAAACCAAACCAAATAGGCCAATCTACCTGTTTTATGGGCCAGACTGACAAAAGAAGGAAAAAAAATAGTTGTGTCAAACCAGAAAACACGTTGACCCATCGGGAAAGTGCCTGGTCTGCCAGATGGCCGCTCCAGTCCTGTGGTCCTTATGTCGCAACGACAAAACTGCCCTCCAACCGCACCCCCCCCCAACCCAGCCCCCACCCTCTTCAGTGTCACTGGTCTTCTAATCACTGCTCCCATTATTCAATCAGCAACTGCACCTGACCCTCATTACCAGACCCATTACTGCTCCCCATATAAACCCTGTTTGTGCCACTTGCCAGCAGAACACATTAGACTTTTCTGTCTGTGTTTCATTGGTGGTTCTGAGCCTGAGATTCTGCAACCTGTCCTGTAAACTTAGTTTCTCGCGAAGTATATCCAGCTTTCTATTATTGAGGGCGTAATGGTTAACGTCAACAGCATTTGCATATTGTAAGCTAAATTTGTCTATCACTATCTAGATAAATTTAACCTTAGTCGTAGACACTTCTGCGCTATCAACATTTGTATTTACATTGTACACGGTTGTCTTGATTGGATAAGGACAATAAATCCTCATGTTTCAGCAACAGCGTTCTCATTAGCAGTAGTGTACAACTTTCTTTGTTCTTACTAGCTCAGACATTACCCATGAACAGTGATTACAACGGAATTTCGAAAAATAATATTTTGAAACTAAGTGGTGATAATATACAGTAGCCTATATGAAAGACTTTATAAAGGAACTCTGATAGAACCGTCTGCACAACGATGCAACTAAATCCAGGAGCATGGGAGGTTCCTGAGGAGGCATTACCTCGATCCGCCAGCCAAGTGGGTCAGCTGCCTGCCCAGAGAAGAATGTGCCCAGAACTCCATTTGACATTTGTCAACAGGGCTAACTCCAGTGTGTGCATGGCTCCCAGCCACCCTCGTTCTCCTGGGACTGAAGCTAGACTGAAGTCCCTGCAGTGGATGCTTCTTTTGAGCTGGGAGCAGCTAGAACACCTCCCACGTCTATCTACAAATACTCTGGTGGACCACCTTTGCAAGAAGGCTCCTGGTGCCAGTGAAGAGACTGGGTCTGGCTTTTTACTTGGGATATATATACCTTTTTCTGCCGTAAGCTGGCTTGTGTGGTACTACCTGTGATCCTTTGGCACACAAACAAGGTGATCAGCAGTCTTCAGCTCCCTTCCAAAGTCAGTATCTCACCCACTTTTCAAGTGTACCTCTCAATGCTGTTGATTTCTGGTCCTCTGGCCAAGGCCATCCCCATGGATGTACCGCTACCATCGCTCGAAGTTGAGGAAGCTACTTTGTCTGGTGCCTGCAGTGCCTGGTGGACTGGAAGGGGACAGGCCCCGAAGAATGTTATTGTATGTAGGTGGCTGACATCTTGGACCCCAGCCTCATCCATGAGTGCCATCTTGATGTTTCGTTGATGATTCCCAGGCTGCGACTGTGTGACATGTAAACTGAGCTCCTTGTCATACTTGTAATTATTGTGATTTTCTTTATACATGTGTATATAAATTAACCTCTCCATGACTCACAAATGTGTTGCAATGGAGGAATCATTATTGGTAGATCTCCTGTGATCTGGAAAAACCTAGTAAGTTTATCAGTGGCAAAGATCTCAAACAAACAAAAATTTTAGGTTCTGGACTTTTCCAAACAGAAAAAAAAATATGATAGAAACTTGATTTTGAAAGTTAAAATGACACTAATAGCTAGTGTTTTAAGATTTTCACCACTCTTAATTACTGCAAATGAAGGTTAAACTCAGTTTCTACCAAAAGTGACACACGTACTAGGTTTTTCCTGATCACAGGAGAGATGTGAGATACTGCTTATTTAGTAATGCGAATACACATAACAATAGAATTTTGCATAGAAAGGAAAGGAATGAGGGACCATCTATCCCCATGGATGTGAACAGACAGATGGAGGTGAACTTACCAGTTTTCTTGGAGCTGCTTTGTGTTGAGGTGGCAAAGAATATTGGGATTGTAGTAGGGGGGGGGATTTTGTTGTGGGGAGTTGGGGGGTGTGCGATGGACAGGTTGCTTTTTGGCAAAATCCCTCCTTTCTCTGAGAGAACGCACTCCTTCAGCCCGGCTCCTTTGTGCCGAAGGCAGGGTCTGAGTACACGGCCGCGCTCTGATAATATTTTTTAGCCCTCAGCGTTTTCTGGGGCAGGATGGGTCTCTGAGGGTTTTCCAGAAATATCCCGGCTGCAGGAACATCTGGCTGCATGGAGAAACTTACCTTTGTTGTTTCCAAAGGCTAAATAAAGCCTGTTAAACAACTGAAATTCGGGGGGGGGGAATAATACTTAGTTAAGTTTGCCAACAATTTTCCATTTGGCTGAGGTATTTGCCATTATAGTTTTATTTGAAATGAATATAATGTTCACATGCTGTGTCTAGACAAAGCGGGTCCTGTTATTTTTAATAGATTCTTAACTTAAAGCAGTTACTCCGTGCAGCATTTTAAGACTGGGAACAAGCGATGAAAAATGAATGGAAGAACATTCCAGAAAAATAAAATTAGTGCTGATATAAATGTTTCAGATATAATGTTTGATTCTTGTTATTGTTGACTTTTTTTTTCTTTTTTTTTTTACTCTCTGGAAAGTTCTATGGTCACAGCTTTGCTGGGGTGCGTTTTGAGTTTCGTCACCAGTCAGCAACCAATGAGCTGCAGGATTCTCATCCTTCTCTGGAGTAATAACTGACAACTTCCTAAATCATTGTCTTGCTATTGATGACTCTTCTCTTAGATATAATTACATTTTAACAAGAAGTTTTAAATATTTCCGAGAGTTATTTAGCATGTAGTATGCTTTAAATACTTTAACAGAACTTCGTCCTTTTAAGTGCTTTTAAAGTACACTGCCTCACCTAGGGCTGGGCGATATGGACTAAAAGTCATATCTCAATATTTTTTGGCTGAATGGCGATACTCGATATATATCGATTTTTTTTTTGGCCGTGAACCGGGTTTAGAGTTCTAAGGCTATTTGACCATGACTTCCAGTATGCATGTGCAGTTGTATCATTTTAGGACTTGGTTATATGTGTGCAGGACTAGGAAAAGGAGTCACTTGGGATTTTTTTCCATTCTGAGATTAACAGGATATCTCAGTGACATCCCAGTGATAGTGATATCCCAGCACTACTGTACTGTCAATTTACAACACTTTGCTGTGCACAAATTCACCCAATTTTTTTTCTCAAATTTTTCTCAAAATGAAAAACTTGGATCACTCTTTGATTTTGTTGGAAAATGTCAATTTTCATAAAATGACCCCTTTTCCTAGTCCTGCACACAGGAGGTAGGCTTGTTACTCTCATTTCTAGGTGAACGTTGTTATTTAGCTAACTAGCTCCATTTGGTTATGGAGAGGTACTGAATGAAAATTTGTGAATATAGTTCGTTTGCAAACGAGCCACCGGTGGTCAACTACTCAGTTTTCAGTGTATTTAAAATCCAGCAAAGTTCGTTCAAACGCGAATGAATGGCGAAGTCACTGCGTAAGCTTTAAGTAATAAGACCGCTGGCTATTTGCGCTTGAGTTTTTCAACTGTAAACTCCTGAGCATATGCTTCTCAAGCTCAGGCTAGGGCGCACGCCAGTCGCAGAATAGACGCTTGCTGGGGGGAGGTGCGCGGTTCTCAGCAGCTTTGTTTACTACCAAACAAATTTAATTTCCGTTTGCACTTTAGTGGTTGCAGATTCCCATTTGTGATATCTGAGCATTGCGCTAATTCCATGACTCTGTCTCTCATTTGCGTTTGAACGAATGTTTACGGATTTTAAATCCACAGAAAACCGAGTAGTTAATTAACGGTAGCTCGTTTGCAAACGAACTATATATATTTATTTATTTTCAGACCAACCCCTCTTCTGCGGCGCACTCCGTCTCCATGTTGTTGCTGAGTGTAGGTGAGAGTGGATGCGGACTCTGCGGAGGGGGAGGGGGAGGGCTTGTGGTCACAGAGCGAGGGAGGCGGAGCCAAAAAGTTGTGTGTGAGAGACAGGGACACGGAGAGGGAGAGGAGAAATAGGTGCGAACTTGCGGCCCACGTATTGTCATTTTAATGCAAAATGAACCATATCGATACAAGCGATATTGTCCCGTGTTATATCTTGTTTAGAAATATATCAATATAAATAAAAATACCGAGACATCACCCAGCCCTAGCCTCACCAAAAAAAAAAAAAGTTGCATTCTGATAATATTTTTTGGACGGTCTTTAGCTTTGATCACGGTACATGTTCATTGTAGCACTGTTTCAACAATCTTATGCAATATTACAGCATTAATTTCCGACCACAGCTGCATTAATGTTTGGTCGAGATATTGTATTGGCGATGGAGCCAAACCACTGCACAAAGCCTTCTCCCGCACATCCCGAAGACTTTCAGCTGTTTAATTCTTTCCCCCTCACTAGCGCCTCTCGGTGCCTATCGCTTAAGGGATAGGTGTTGAGAGGTGCTAGTGAGGGGGAAAGAGTTAAGGTTAATGTGTGAAAATGATTCCTCATGCTCACTGAACCAATCTTTCACAATTTGAGCCCGATGAACCTTGGCATTGTCATCCTGGAATGTACCTGAGCTTTCAGGGATTAAAAAAACCATTGATGGGATAACCTGCACATTCAGTACATTCAGGTTGTTATTATTGCTGCATAACATTATTGAGCCTAGATCTGATCAATTGAAACAACCACAGATCAGAACACTGCCTCCAGAGGCTTGTACAGCAGGCACTACGCATGATAGTTGCACCGTTTCATGGGCTTCCTTTCTTACCCTTACTCTGAAATGAGGAAAATCTGGACTCATCACATCACATGACCTATTTCCTCTGCTCCCCAGTCCAATCTTTATGCTCCCTAGCAAATTGAACTCTTTTTTTTTTTCCCAAATTAGTGGTTTTTTGTGGCCACGCAACTTTTTAGTCCCTGTCTAACAAGTTCTTGTCACATTTTACATAAGAAAAATACTCTTACTTTCACGATTAAACATAGCTATGAGTTCTACTGTCGATTTTTTTTTTTTTTTAAAATGAGACTTCACCGAGTTTTAGCGATCTCCAATCACGATCATTCACAGTTTTGTCCGACCCATTTCCTCTGCAAAGTTGATGTTTCACCATTACCCTTCCAAGTAATAATGCACGGGAAGGTTCTTAACTCAGTTCCAGTGATTTCAGCAATGTCCTTAGTTGTTTTCTTTGCTTGATGAAAGTCAATAATTTGTCCCCCTTGAAACATGCTACCATGTTTTTTTATGACCATAGGATATGTGTTCTGAAATGGTTGTTTAAGACACAAGATGCAAGATACTCATCAGTCAGGGTTGAAAGAATTGTTGCTTGCTGAAACATAATAATGACTGCAATAATGATTCAATCTTAAGTATTTACTGATTTGAATCCAAATGGCAACTTTTTTTTTTTTTTTTTTTGGCCAGGCAGTTTTTTTTTTGTCAGTGATGATGTATAGTTACAAATCACATTCAATCTAATGTGGTCCAAACAAGCCATTATGTGTAATAGCCGGTAGTATACGGAGGCCAAGCGCAACGACAGAGAGAAAGAGAGTAGCACGAACACAGTACAAACACAGAGAATAATATAGACCAAACGCAAGTAATCGCGCTTCCAAAGGACGTACTTTTGTATAATAGTCCGAACCACGGATGCAAAGCGAGATAGAAAAAGGGAGAAGAAACTCCAGCAATAAGAAGATAGAAAGCCATACCAAACCTGACAAAAGATATCTTCGGCTATAGTGCGAATCTAAACACAGACACTCTAGCGGGCCGGACATCCTGCTTATATAGATTCTGGGGAAGCGCCGCCCCAGCTCAATCAACCAGCTGGGTAAAGAATTCGTTGGCCCAGGAATTCGATATCGTCCCCGGACGAGAGCCGCAAAGAAAGGGCCAAACAACACGCACACCTCACAAACCATGACAGGACCCCCCCCCCCCTCCCCTAAGGAACAGCCCCAGAGGTTCCCGGAGAGCCCCGTGCACAGAATATCAGAAATAAGGGTAGGATCCAGGATATCCCGAGAAGGGACCCAGCACCGCTCCTCAGGACCATAACCGTCCTAATCTACTAAAAACTGAGCTCTACGACTCACGCATCTCGGCTAAAATACGACGCACAGTGTAAACCGGCCCTCCTTCAATCATCCGCGGCGGCGGGGGTTTGTCGACCGGAGCCAGGACGCAAGTGCTAACCGGTTTGAGCCTGGAGACATGAAAAGAGGGGTGGATCTTTAAGGATCTAGGGAGCTTCAACCGGACTGTGCCCGGATTGATCCTTCGCACAATCTTAAAAGCACCAATAAAGCAGGGAGCCAATTTCCGTGAATCCACTCTCAAGGGCAGGTCCCGCGTGGAAAGCCAGACCCTTTGGCCAACCCGATAAGATGGGGCTGAACGGCGCCTTCTATCTGCGGCGGTCTTTTGTTTCCGTCCAGAGCGCAACAAGGAGGAACGGACCCTGGCCCAAACTGACCGACAATGCTGAACAAAGTAATTAACCGAAGGAACCTCTGAATCCCTGTCAGTCTCAGGAAACAGTGGAGGCTGAAAACCCAACTGAGCCTCAAACGGGGAAAGACTTGTGGAGGAGTTACCCAGTGGATTGTGGGAATATTCGGCCCATGATAAAAATCAACTCCATGTAGATGGGTTGTCAGCCGACAAACATCGAAGAGTATTCTCCAAAGACTGGTTGGTTCGCTCAGTCTGCCTGTTAGTCTCTGGGTGGAAACCCGAGGAAAGGCTCACGGTGGCCCCCAACTGGTTGCAAAACGCACGCCAGAATTTGGCCGTAAATTGAGGGCCTCGGTCAGAAACCACATCTTGAGGGATGCCATGCAGCCTAAAAACATGGTCCACAACAAGAAGGGCAGTCTCCCGCGCTGAAGGCAGCTTGGGCAGCGCAATAAAGTGGGCGGCCTTCGAAAAACGGTCAACCACGACCAGGATGACCGTGTTGCCTTCAGAAACAGACAGCTCTGTAACAAAGTCAAGAGCGACATGGCTCCACGGGCGCTTAGGGACGGACAACGGCCGCAGCAGACCAGAGGGGGGGAGGTCGGAAGTCTTGTTCCTAGCGCAAATACAGCACGCCGCTACAAACTCCTGGATGTCCACCATCATACTGGGCCACCAAAATCATCGGGCTAAGAACTGCTTGGTCCGATGAACCCCTGGGTGACCAGCCAGATGGGAAGAGTGCCCCCACTGGAGAACTTGAGATCGCACTGCTAAAGGAACAAATAAACAGCCAGGCGGCTCCCCACCAGGACCGGGATCATTTTTCAACGCCTCCTGCACAACAGACTCGACGTCCCACTGAATGGGAGCCACAATCTGAGCTGCCGGGATAACTGGCTCAGGAATAGGATCGCGACTGGAGCGGTCGTGAATCCGCGACAAAGCGTCAGGCTTGATGTTTTTAGACCCCGGGCGATAGGTTAACGTAAAGTAAAAGCGACTGAAAAACAATGACCACCGCGCCTGACGAGAATTACGTCGTTTAGTCTGTTGGATGTATTAGAGATTTTTATGATCCGTCCAAACCACAAACAGCTGTTCAGCCCCCTCCAACCAATGGCGCCACTCTTCTAACGCCAACTTGACGGCCAACAACTCCCGGTCACCAATGCTGTAATTCCGTTCACCCGCTGACAACGACCAGGAGAAGTAAGCGCATGGGTGCGACTTATTGTCCCAAAGGGGGCGCTGGGACAAAATGGCACCTACCCCAACTTCCGACGCATCCACCTCCACAACAAATGGGAGGGAGGGGTCGGGCAAAACGAGAATGGGTTCTGAGCTAAATCGTTTCTTTAACTCCTGAAAAGCAGCCTCAGCTGCTGGAGACCAAGCAAACGACGAGGAGGTATTCTTCTTAGTGAGCGCGATAATGGGGGCAGCTATCACGCTTAAAGTACGGATAAACCTCATATAAAAATTAGCAAACCCCAAAAACCGTTGCACCTCCTTAACATTTTGAGGGGCAGTCCAATCCCTGACCGCTGACACTTTGTCAGGATTCATGCGACGCGACCCTTCCGAAATAATGAAGACAAGAAACGAAACTGTCTTGGCATGAAAAACGCATTTCTCAGCCTTGAAAAAAAGCTTGGCTTTGAGGAAGGCCTCAAGCACTTGTCTGACGTGTTGTTTATGCTCCGAGAGAGTTGAAGAGAAAATCAGAATATCGTCAAGGTAGACAAAGACGAATCTCTCCAACATCTCTCGGAGGACGTCATTAACGAGTGCCTGGAACACAGAGGGGGCGTTAACCAATCCAAACGGCATGACCAAATATTCGTAATGCCCGTCATGTGTATTAAATGTCATTTTCCACTCGCCCCCCCTCATGGATCTGAACCAAGTAATAAGCATTCTGGAGGTCTGGCTTAGTAAAAAACGACGTCTCTTGCAGCCATTCAAACGTGGAGTTCATCAACCGAAGTGGGCATCGGTTTTTAATAGTGATATTATTCAAGCCCCTGTAATCAATACAGGGTCTCAGACCGCCATCTTTTTAGCCCACAAAAAAGAACCCCGCTCTGGCAGGAGACGTGGAGGGCCGAATAAATCCATTAGCCAGAGCCTCCTGAATATATTCTCGCATAGCCTTCCGTTCAGGAACTGACAGCGAGTATAATGAACCCCTGGGGGGAGTGGTACTCGGGTGTAGATTGATCTCGCAAACGAACGTGCGATGAGGAGGTAAAGTTGAGGCCCGTTGCTTGCTAAAAACCTCCGTGAGATCAGCATAATCGTCAGGAACATTCGGAGGCAGACAAAAGTTCAGAGCAGCCCCCAAATTCTCACCCTGTTCGGAACCTGCCCCCTCTAAGTCAGATTCCAAGTCAGAGGAATCCTCTGAATAGCAATCCTCCTCTGGCTGCCGCCAGTCAAATTGAGGATCCCACTCCAACCCCTCCTCCGTCCCTTTCTGTAGATTAGGAGGATTGTGTGAGGCAAACTCCTCAGAATCACTCGAGGCGTCAGCCTCCCCCATAGGTCGATGCCCAGGATGACACGCCAAACTATCCCTACAGTGGGACCTACAATCAGTCCCCCACTGGACGATCGGGTTATCCTGACTTCCCCAAATGATATGAGGCCTATGTTCCCATAGCCACGAGTGTCCTAAGACAACTGGGAAAACAGGAGAACTGATAATAAAAAACCGGACCTCCTCAGAATGGCCACCAAAAGAGATGAACATAGTCAATGATTCAGAAACTTCGGTTATAAATCTAGTTCCCAGCAGGCGACCGTCCAATGATCTAACAGAGCGTGAATGTAAAAGAGGGCGGATAGGAATGGAATGTCTCCTAGCCCACTCTGCATCCATAAAACAATCCACGGCACCAGAGTCCACAAAAGCTTCAATAAATATTCTCTGACTCCCCATAGTCAATTCTGCATGGATTAAAATTCGGAAGGGAAATTGGGTCTATCCCTCTAGCGCCCCCCACACCGCTAGGGACTTCCCGTTTCCCTGAAGCTCAGGGCAGCGTGGACAGATATGTCCCGGTTTGTTACAATTATAGCAGATTATACGTTTCCAAATGGGCTTACGAGCCCAGCTCTCATATGAACCATCAACCTGCATAGGCTCACCAGGAGTAGAATTTTCAGTGGGCAGAATGGGAACTTTAAGCATGCTACTAGTGGCATTAGCCCCATTGCCAGCAAGAGCCAATGCAGTACATTTCTCCCTGTTACGTTCGCGGATACGATAATAAATTTGCACCGCGGCGCGAACCAACGAATCTAGAGACAAACTAGGCTCCAATGTAGCCAGAGTATCCTTAACCTCCTCTGCCAAAGGGTGAACGAATACTTTCATAAGAGGCGCTTCTGGCCAGCCTATCTCTGTAGCCAAGGAGCGAAATGTGATTGAAAATGCAGCGACACTCTCAGAGCCCTGCCTTAGATGCATTAAACGCGTAGCCACGTCCTGGCCACAAACATCCTGATCAAACACCGATACCATTTCTCTAACGAGAGTCTCCACAGTATTCACTGCTGGTGAATTAGATCGAATAAGTGGGCTGACCCAAGTGAGTGCTGTGTCGGTTAACAGGGATAAAATAAATGAAACCCGAGACTCCTCATTAACGAACCGTGAAGGCTGCGCTTTAAAAAATATCTCACATTGCGCGATGAAATCTTTACATCTTTCTGCCCCGCCTCCATATCTTGGGGGTAATTGAAGCTTTGGCCCTCAGGGAGAATTTACGGACTGTGCTTGTGCAACATTTTGTGTGATTTGCGTGGACAGGGCTCTAATACTCTCAGTGAGAGTTAACAGAACGTTCTCCTGTCTCTCCATGGCATTTGCCTGAAGGCGGACTCTTTCCGCCAACTCTGCCTGTTGTTTGTTCAGGCTAACAACATCCTTGCCATAACCGGAGAGAGCAGCTTGTTGGTTAGCCACAACTTTGTCTAACGCAGCCGTTGCTGACGACTCTATGCTGTCTAGAGAGTTCTGTAATGGCCGGTAGTATACGGAGGCCAAGCGCAATGACAGAGAGAAAGAGAGTAGCACGAACACAGTACAAACACAGAGAATAATATAGACCAAACGCAAGTACTCGCGCTTCCAAAGGACGTATAATAGTCCGAACCATGGAAGTAAAGCGAGATAGAAAAAGGGAGAAGAAACTCCAACAATAAGAAGATAGAAAGTCATACCAAACCTGATTAAAGATATCTTCGGCTAAAGTGCGAATCTAAACACAGACACTCTAGCGAAGGAGGCGTGCCGGACATCCTGCTTATATAGATTCTGGGGAAGCGCCGGCCCAGCTCAATCAACCAGCTGGGTAAAGAATTCGATGGCCCAGGAATTCGATATCGTCCCCGGACGAGAGCCGCAAAGAAAGGTCCAAACAACACGCAAACCTCACATACCATGACATTATGATGACAGCACAGCAGTAACTTAATTCTTAGTAAATCGCAATATATTGTTTACAAAAGTGTATTCTGTATCATGAGCGATGTTACCTATTATTTATCATTTCGGCTGGAATTCTGTAAAATTACTTTTCCTGATGATTCTGATGGCGGAGTCACGGCGAAATCATGGTTTCATTCTCTTGCATGTCATTGCAATGCATCACTTCCTAGAGAAGGGAGTGATTGACAGGGCCTTGCCTGTGGATGGTAGGACAGAGAAAGAGAGCGGGCGGACGTCTTTCAGAGTTGACATGTGGTGACCTCTTTGTACGGCTGGTGCGGTTTGATCTCTGAACTGCATTGACATCTCAGTGTCGTTGGAGTCAAGGACCTCGACTGCTTTGAACCAGTGGCAGTTAGAGTGACATTTTGACCAATCAATGGCGCATGTCACAGAATCCAGTCGGAGCCAGAGAAACAAGTCTATATGCCTGTATGCATTACTAGTGTGGTTGATCAAGGGCAAATTTGATTGGTCAGTCCACTGACCATGCAGAAACGCTTTTTATTGATCCATTTAATGGTGAGAAAATTTTAAAAGAATATGAAGCCACATGTGGTTCAATGCCATGTGTCAGGACAAACTTGGTGAATGTGCTTTCTTGGCATTTTTACAAGCACTGTTACACATTTTCTGTATATTTTAATGAGAGACAAACAGACAGTATGCCAGGGAAGGACATACAATACAGTGTTTTATTAATGTCATCAACTGAGGCCAAACTTCAGTTGGTGTGGGAGCTCTCAAGCCCATTACTCATTATTCATGAGCTTTTGTCGGCATCACAGTCCCACCATTCCCTGTGCCGTGTGTGGATTATACCTTTTGGTGTTCTTGTTTGTGTTTTTGTTGACATTACACGGGGAGTGTGTCTCCGCGCGTTGTTGTACAGTGCGGTGCCGGGCAGGTGAATCACTCCACAAATATTTACCGGGCTCTTCCGCAAACACCCTCACTCGTACTCTCATCCTCCGTCTGGCTAATGGAAATTATTTACTGAACTGTCAGGGACGTGTGCATTTCAGGGAGCCGAGCGTCTGAAACGTGCCGCGGATGTGTACAAGCCCCAGTGCATTTCTAAAGCCTCCGATGTTTACTCTCCACGCGAGGAATCCTCCGTTCAGTTTACGGGGCTCGGAAGCAGTCCTACGAGCACGTTCTCTTCAGATTATTACGCTGAAATATAATGACTTTCACTGGCACCAACTGGATAAAAATGACAAACCCTAAGCCCTCATAAATAAATGCAATAAACAAGAATCACGCCCACAGCATTATAGGCGAGTGAAATACAGAGGAGCGTAATGGGTCTTTGTTTCCTTTGGGGGGTTATTGCCAAGGCCTCGTCCCAGTTTTAAAGGCTGCTGATACGTGTGTGTGTGTGTGTGTGTGTGTGTGTGCTTGCGTGTGTGTGTGAGTGGA